>ML802361.1:208420-218443 GCA_009831015.1 Picea engelmannii
GTTTTCAAAAAGCGAAAAGATTGTCGAGTGAACTTATCTCTTTCACACTCGTAAATTGGATTTGAAAGGACGTCTATTTGGTACAAGTTTATCCCTTTTTCAAACCAAGTAGACTAAAATTATGAAAAAGGAAATTTTTTGGCGTTAAGTTGTGATTACATCTCATGCCCTTGCTTGCAGTATTGAGCCTATAGCCGGTTCTCTCTTTGTGTTATAAATTGTTTGCGTCAACAATTTTGCATCCTCAACCAAGCAAAGCCTCGTTTATATACTTTGCAATTTTACACCCTATACCTAGGAGGGAACATTCCCCTGAGTGTCCATCTTCCGCATGCACCTCCTTGCATTGAACATAGGTATGCTCCACTGTTGGAACTAGTTTTTCTTACTTGCGACACTTGTTTCCTCCTCTGTATCATAACATTCATTTGACTATGAAAAAACAAAAAAAAAGATGGGCGGGAAGGGAGTATTGTCTTATATTGGCAACAGTCGTGTCTCCTTTGAATAGAGCACAAAGTTATTGAGTACATTTGTCATCATAATTTTGGGTTTAGCATGGCCTTAGGAATCTGAGCTCGTTACAGAGAGTTCTATCCCCCGACTGGTTACTCTTCCAGTCCCTATGGAGAGTTTGATTGATGCCTCTTGCATCTCATGGTTTCATCATTGAGTCTATGTTGCCAGAGTCTTCCATATGTCTCATGCCCTTGTTCAAAGGAAGTCTATCAACCTGTGTCGACCATTCTTCATAACTCTTGACTTTCAATGTCGACCATACCCTCAATTTGTCTCAGAATCACATGAGGTTGTAGTCCTATCACGCACCCTGGTCCTACTTTCCTCATTGGTAGGTAACCTTGAACCCAACAGTTAAAATTTCATCATTGGTCATTGACTGGGTGGTTTCCCTTTTGTTCGATGGCAAGAAATCTATTCACACATTGAGATTCGTGCAATGTCTTGGATGCCATTAGCCTTATTGGTGGTTTCCTCACCTTTGTAAGTATTTTTCCTCATTGGTTGTTATTCAGAGGGCCTTTTTCGTGTATAGCTTGCACTTGGCACACGCGAAAGACGCACAGGGTCGTTGGTTCATGAACATGTTCTTCGTCCGATTTACTCCAAATCATGAAACTCCTGCTTTATACCTCATGCTGAATGATGAGAGATGCCTTAATGCTCTCCTTTCAGCGGGTCTCCTTCCATCGACTTCAACTCATATATTCTGCAAGCGAGACCTAGAGTCCTATGAGTACCTTGAGGCTTGCAGTCATTAGTGGCAGTTTCTCTCGCCATCGACAACTGAGAATACATCAATGTCTCCTGATCGATGGATTCTTCAAGTGTTCGACCCGACTCCTTTATTCACACTTGTAAGAATGTACTTGGTGCCTTGATACCTACTTTCATCATCGGTAGGCTGACTCGCCTTTGTTAACGATATACCTCGATGACCGATAATCAAACGATGTCTCATTGTGTTCGACCTCAACTCCTTTATTCACATGATGTAGACTTGCACCTTTAGCGGATTATGTAGAAGACTTGAAGACATCAATATGTGGCCGCAGATTTCCTGAGCTGTTGCTTCCTTTTCATTGGACTAGTACCTATGTGACTTCAATGATCACGGGAGATCAGATTGTACTCCATTGTATACATACATCTTTAGATTGATTTTTAGACTAGTTCTATTGGGCCTCGTTCGTGACTATGACAACCTTTGGCATGTAACCGCATTTGTATTTGCCTATTCATGGCCACGAACAATTATTTGGTATATTTTTACATGGATCTGCAGTGTAATTCAAATTGGAAGCCATGTATGCAAAGTCAGTACAGATTGTAATGAGTAAGTAGTTCTTCCAACTGGTTCCCCATCACTCCATTTCTAGGTTTTTATAATGTATTTCGGCCATCACAGATACTCCTTTGACCTCACACATTAGGGGGAATCTTTTATAGCAAGATTTGCCTCACCCTATGCAATCTTGCACATAAGGCCTTTTTCCATTTCCCCATGCAGAATTTTCATCCCTTTTTGCAAATCCCATAGATAAAAATACATTTTTTCCACATATACACACCTTGCCTACTATACACCATGCGTATATGCAGGTTGCAACACTACAACCCGTGTACATCGAGAAATGTGCCCAAAAATGAAAAATGGTGTCGGGTTTCCATGTCACGATAGGAGATCAATGATCCTTGGCCTTCCATATACTGGAAACGTTCGGACTCGGCCCTTCAGTTCCATTTGGAGGCTATAAATGGGCCAATTCTGAGCTATGGAAAAGAGGAGAAAGAATTCAACTTTGAGAGCAAAGTTACTCTGGAGGAATTATTCACTTCACATTGAGTCTGCATCCCTTTGTCCTTTAAGTCCGAACACAATGTTTAGCCCCCAAGCTCTTCCCTTATTAAGTGAGAACTCCATTGTCTCTCTTACATGAGCTTTCCTTTGGTGGAGGATTGAAGTGGTGGAGGCCCAGCTGGAAGGAACTTAGTTTCTCAGTTATGAACTGTGTCGACATGGAAGTCTGTAACTTATTCACTTCTGCTGATCATATATTAATAGAAATACTCTTTTCTCATCCAATTGATATCTTGCAAATATTTGAATTATTATTCCATGGGTGTATTTGTTATGGATGTTAATGGATTATGCTATTGAATGTGCTAACATCATATATTATCACCATATGCTTGCTTTGCTTGGTTGTTGAGGACTAGTTGCAGGTATATTGATTTGGGTCAAGTGCTCAACGGTGGACTTCATCGAACGTTTGGATGAGGTAGGCCTTTTATCTTGTCTTGCTAGCATTTTTGTTTATATAACATACTTGAGAATAGAGTTGATTTCTACAGTCATTTCTGTCTATTGTGGTTTTCCCCTAGCCATAGAGAGATTTTCCTCGTAACAAAATCATTCCCAATATTACCAAAACCATGATTGTTTAAATTTGTTAACAATAAGTTAAGAATCACCTTCTACTACTATAAACTTGATTTCCATCTCCATTGCCAATTCTAGGCCTTTATGTATAACCATGATCTCAACAAAATTATTGGTAGATACCCCCATGTTTTTCCCATAGTAAGAAACATGATTTCGTATGTTATAACTGATAATTCCTCATTTGTGTGCATTACTTGAATTTCCTCTCAAGGCCCCATTGAAGTTCAATTTGAGGTGTGGTGGGGTTGGTGAATTCCACTTAAATATGTTGGGATCTTTTGTTATATTCATCAAGTATGAACGAGATAAGTTAGAAACATGGATCCCTTGAGTATCCTAATTTATTTTTGTCTTATGCAACTCCATTTAGGGCCTCCTTAGTGCATATTTTGCATGACACAATCTTGATCGCATGCAAGAGAGAGAGAGAGAGAGAGAGAGAGAGAGAGAGAGAGAGAGAGAGAGAGAGAGAGAGAGAGAGTTTTCNAAAATAATTGTGGTTGCACTCTATCCATATATACCAGTTCACCATACCTAGAATAATTTCCCACATTCTAGCCCACGCCATTTTGGATTTAAAATTTACATCTAGCTAATTATGAATGAACATTGTAACATCCCATTATAGGAGAATATTACTCCCCCATTCATTTTGTATCATTCCCACATTGGTCGAGCACATGGACATTGGATGAGTAAGTAGTCCATATATTATGAGTTATTTAAACACATTATGTAGTGAGGTGGTCGCATGAAACCTCCTTCATATATGTTATCATGGGTAAAATTCCTCTTCCATGCAAGCTACTGTAAGAAAGTGGAGTTTTTTTACCACTTGTTAAGATTCCAAATTTTATTCTAAAATATACCACACGGACCTAGGTGATGATAGTACAACATTTTATTATAAGTCGGCTTGGTTGAAGTCTCATATCCTATGTGTACCCCATCTCAAGATGTTAGATTTCTCCTTCAGATTGATAGTTATTTTTTTGGTAATTGAAACCAACGAGTGATCCTTTATATCCCTAGACAGTTCTCCTTGCCATAAATATGGGAGGTTCCATCTTTGAAAAATACCAAGGTTAGAAGATGTGGTTCATTGCTTTTTAGCTACCCATAAGTGATGACCTTGCCTCCCTCTTGAGTGATCTTCGAGTTTGTGTCCTCCTTGATGGCCATATATCCATTGAGTGGAGGAAGTTGATTTCATTTGTTTCCCCATAAAAGTGTTAATCTTCCATCTTTGATCTCCCAAAATTTATTTTTGGTAATCATCCCTTTTCCTCTTTTCACTATGTTCCAACTTCCATATGTGGGATCCAATGGGAAAAACAATATTACAAGGATGTCCTGCCACGTGACGTTAGTTATGTACTTCCCTTTCGATATTTGGGCCACTTGGAAAATCTCTCTTAGTACCATTTCCAAAGAAGTTTACTCATTGATGTTATATTAAAGAATTCCCTTCTTTGAAGGACCAAACCTCCTTAACCTTTTGGAGCGCATATATTTTTTCCCTAGTCTACCAATGACCATTTTCATCCAATCAAGGACCATCCCATATTTGTTTCGGTATCTTTTCCACTTTTTTCATTACTTTTTGTGGTGATGTCAAGACTAGAAATAAGAAGCTTGGGAGCGCCTACATAATTTGAGCAAAACAATCTTTTCGACTATTGATAGGCATCGAAAATTCCATCCTTGTAGTTTTTTACTAATATTTTTTTCTCCAAGGAAAACCTCGCAAGCATCTGCTCCCTCTCTTCCTTGAAATATTTGGATTGGGGATGACTCATCGGCTAGCCACATTATCAACTACTAGCCCAATGATATTTAGTTGAACTCAAACCTCAAGTGGAATAGAACCAAAAACCTCACAACAAACTTTGCCTTGAAATAATGCATTTTAACCAATTAATCTTAAACTCTTCACTAATCTATGTCAAATGTTCCTCCCAATTTGTTTCCCTTCCACCATAGGCAATTGGGGGAACACCTGGATATTTGCTTGGAAACGAGGGCCTCATAAATCCTGGTAGCCTACTAATAGCCCATGATCTATCAATGGGGTGCTACAAGAAAAGACATCAGATTTGTAATACCTAGACTTTGACCTTGGAATGTACTAAATCAAATTATGTATAAATTGTAAATGCATGGTTATAATGACGGGAGTGTAGCCACACAAGCTTAAATAAATGACCCCATATGCAAGTGATGTAGATATGTTGGTATTGATTCCTAATGCAAGCTCAAGGCCAAGGCTTGACTAGTGAATGGCTAGGCATGCATGATGCAAACCTACTTCTATGAACCATGTGGTAGGCTTGCCACAATGAACTCAAGCTATGTAAATTGTCAGGCAATTCAATTGCTTAAATTGTTGATCATTAAATTATCGATCAGAGAGCTCGTAAGCTTGTGAGACACTGACACTATATGTGCAGGACTAGGCATCTAAACTAATCTTTCTAAATTCAAAATGCAATTCACTCAATAAATCATTTCCAGGAGTCAAGACTTAACAACTCTCGTAGCTTTACCAAGCATAAAACCAAATCAAATAAATATTGTGATATGAAACCTAATCTACAAATATTGTAGTTGTAGATTAAAGTCTTATGGATTCACAACTCTTTCAAGATCTCAGGGTTAACAACTTCCTAAAATTTCCGGAAACAAACCACACATGGCCATTGACACACTTGGACAAGCATGGAAATAAAGTAAAGGCATAAGCAAATTAAGTAATGAAATCTTCAAAGTAAAAGCAAACAATTTAAACCATCACACAATTATTTGCGGAAAAGGAACACACCATACTTGTATTTAATGAAGAAAGCTAACTACAAGATAAAATTACATAAGTAAATAAAGAACCACCATGCTCTCATGGAGTGAGCTCTTTCTCCTAAGAATTCATGTCCGGGAATTAAACTACGACATCATAGAATTTGATCAAATCACAAAACACAATAAAATTACATACTTACAATCCATATAAGAGAAAATCATGAAATGTTTTATTCACTCCATCATGAATTGGACATTTGTTCCAAGAGTCCTTCTCTTGGAATGTAGAAGGCACTCTTATTTATACATGAGCTTGCTTTGAGAATCGGATAAGCTACTAATAAATCAAGATCCACATTTCTCTCACGTGGTTACAACCATTTACTAATAAGTAAAAACTAAAAACCAACTAGTAAATTATTACAAGATCTTTGTTAATAATTCAAAACAAATCACACTAATCTTATCTATGGTCCAAGATTCTTTCCACACCAAAGATGGTTGATGGTGATCCAAATCCATGACAAATCTTCAATCATTGAAGAAGAAATTCGAATTTGGAGCTAGGTGGTAAAAATAAGCATTGTTGCAAACTCCAATTATACATGTAATCATCACCAAACTAACCCAAATTTCAAGGTAAAGTGAGAACATGTTATTTTTCCAAGATTTAATCATAAACTCACTTAAAATACCAAAATAAATGCATTGGAAAATAATAAGTCTAATCCCTCATATAAACATAAAAATGGTTTTAATGCAAGGTTTCATGGAAATGGAAAATGGTTAAAAGTCAAGGAAAAAGGGTGTGAAAGATGACATTTCGGTGACCCAACATAAATATCACTATTGGAATGTAATATATAATGGTCCAAGATGGTTGTGGAGAGCACATGAGGGGTTATGATTCCACCATAAGGGAAGAGGAAAGGGACCTATGGAAAAAAAAATCCTCTATTTCCATTTGTTAGCCTTAGATCTCATATTTTTTCCACCACGTATCTTGAATGAAGCCCTCCGCTTCCACAAACTTATTAAACCAATCATTGGATGCATCTAGAGGTTGGTGGGGGGAGTTCGATCATGTAGTTATGGAAATGTGGGCTGAGTATAATCATTATGGGTAGTGTAAGAGTACTTCATTCCTCCCGTCATAAGCAATGCCAACAATAATCCCCTCGATTCTCTCATTTATTTTTCATTTATTCATAATTCTATCATTCTCGTGTTCATGCGAGAGACTTCTCATGTTGTGTCCTCCTTCTTAATGACCATCCAATATAAAATCAATCAGAATTGCATTGTGAAAGAGTTAGTTGTAGACCTTGGATGAGAAATAAATGGTTGGAAGATAGTATAGAGGTTGGGATAATTAGGAATCCCTCACCCAATGTATACTTATTGCTCTTTGGATGCTTGAGAGCCAAGTACTATTCTTTTAGGTAATTCCCATAAAGCATGCAACATGTTGAGTTCAATTCCCATCAAGCATTCAACATGTTGAGTTCAATTCCCACAACAAAGAGCATTGGAGTGAGGAATATCCTCGAGAGATCGTTGAACAAAGAAAGGGAAGATTTTCCTTGGGCCGTATAGGGTAATGGAAGAGAGTGCCATGGTCGTTGATGGTTGGTTGAGATGCCTAGAATGCTTTTTAATGAGTAGATTGGAAATTAACGTTATTTTATGCTATGGAAATTTATATAATCACATGCTCCACGTGTTATGATTAATTATGAACATGGGAAATTATATGCCATGAAATATGTTAACCGAGGGCCTATTTAAATTCTACTACATTCTATTAATTCACACAAAGCATGTGTAGTGTCCCCAAGGCCGAGCCCCATTGCAAACCATGTTCTGAAAGAAATTGTAATTATGTTTTATAGGTTGGTGAGCCAAGTTTTTATAAGTTGGTGGCTTATGTGTTTGTTAGGCCAGGGAGCCCAAGGGTTGGAGGCCAAGGGCATGATTTTGTACCTGAATGTATACAACACATTAATAAAATATTAACACCGCCATGAGCAGACCGACCACGATGAATGAGTGAAGGGGGACTAAGCATCCATAGAGAGGGCAATGAATTAGGGGCTGGAAGGTGGGAAAGGGGCTAAGTGTTGAGCCTAGGGGCTAATCCTAGGGGGCTTAAGCCTTGGGAATAATATTTTAATATTATTCCAAAAAGACATGTGCATTTTATGTTTTATCCTAAGTTCCTGGCAAGGGGAGGACGTACAAGGGTGATGCGTGCCGGTGGAACGCATGTAGTTCCATGGGTGACAAGTGTCAACCCTGGTGCATGTGAATAAAACGGCCAGGATGAGCCGTGAGAAGGGTTCCTCCTCCATTCTACCCGATTGCCTGAACGCGTACGGAGCCCTGGATAGTACGATCGACCCGAACCCTGCAGAGAAATCCTCGTGCGTTCCTGAAAGTCGAAAATCCTGTGTTGACTTTCATAGTCCGTGTGCATCCTCTGTCCAACTGATCGAACTCGTGCGTGGAGGCTCTGTCCCGAAGCCGTGACCCTGAACCATTCCGCCATTGTTGAACTAGTTGGAAAGCCTGTGTTTGGCTCTGTAAATCCGTGTACACCTCTATTCTGTGAGCCGAGAAGTCTGTGTTTGTTTCTAAAGAGCCGGTTTCACCTCTGTTATGAGCCGTGGAGTCTGTGTCGACCCCTGCGGGAATTACTCATCATGCATTCCCGTGAACCATCACTATGAGGCCTCAAGCCATTGTTGAGCCTGTTTGAGAGACTATGTTTGTATTCCTAGTTGGCTATGGTGACCACGTAGAGCTGGACTGTGCGTGGCTTGATGGCCAATGCGAGTTGTGATTGAGTATGTGTGTAATCTCTCTCTAGGTGAGGGAGGTGGTTGTTGTTGGAAGAGGTTTCTTCCAGAGAGTGTCCAACACCAGCTTCGGGCTCTGAGACTTCCTGATCCGTCCTGTTGCCGAGACCCAGAGAGGGAGGTTAGCATCGATGGACTGCACTTGTGAAGGTGTATACTCCCGGGCGGAACATGCATGTGGGGAATGAGAGTCTGGTAGTAGTGGGCGTAAGATGGCATCTTGGGAAGAATCCTTCCAGATTTTCTGTGCTATTTTCCCTGTAACCTTAGCCTAGCCTAGGATTCCTTGCCTTGGGGTGGAGCTTAGTCCCAGCTCGGGGGTGACCCACTGCTGAGCTGATGAGCAGTGCGGTCTAAGGTTGGGAGGTTCCTGGAAGGCCTGCACTTGGTTGGTGGATTCTACCACTGTTAAAAGATAAGTATCTGATTATGCTTTAATCATGTTTGTCATGATTGTGCTGCTTATCTTATCATGAATTCCGCTGTGTATATGAATTAATATTAAACGCTATTGATTGTGAATTATAACAGTAAATAATATGTTTTACTCTGAGCTTAAATGTGTTTATTTGTTTAAATACATGTGGATTATATAATACCTGTATGAGTTATGTACAAAGGGGTGTTATAGATTTCTTGTAAGAGCGTTTAAGCCTTGGTAGCCAGAAAAGGTGCGCTACAACATGCATTTTATTTAATTTCGGTCATCCCTTAGAGATTTTCTCTATTGGGATTGTGGAGAATATGGCTTATGAGGGTTGAAATTTGAAAGCCCAACTTAGTGGCTATTTGTCCCATGGTTAGGAATGTTGGGTAGGGATGCCACATGATTTGTCCTCATTGATTTGGGCTCAATGTTAGGAAAAATTTGAGTGCATAATGGAAAGATTTAGCTCCCCAAATTGTTGCTTCTTCCACAAACACTACGTTGTTTACACATTGCAAATGTGACAATGGACGTTCTACCTCTTATGGTAGTTTGGTGCCTTTATACAATTTTGTAGCTTGAAGTCACCTTGCTTAGTCCTTCTACTATTTTAAAGAATCGACACGGGGATGAAAGGTTGCCTTGTTTGATTAATTTGTTGGGTTGAAAGGGACTAATTGGAGAATCATTTAGTACAATTGAGTAAAAAACCAAGGAAATGTCACTTCAAATTCATTGAACCCAAAGGCTCTTTAAAGTTGACTTATAAAGGCCCAATCATTGTGTCACACACCTTAGACTTGTCTAATTTTTTGTATCATACCACCTTTTTTAATGTTCTTGCATTGAGTGTAGTGACTCTTCACTGATAATGATCCTATCTAAAATTTGTTTGCTCGTAACAAAACTATTATCTCTTGTGATATTATTTGGGAGATGATATCTTTGAGTTTAGTGGCCATTATTTTTGAAAGTGT
>ML802362.1:10292-31765 GCA_009831015.1 Picea engelmannii
AGCATGATAAATTTGTATGTAAAAATGGAAGAAATAATCCATGTACATATTGTGGTTTATATAACCATCATGTTTCAAAGTGTTGGAAAAGATTAACCTCTTTCAAGAAACTTTACAAGCAAAGACAACGTGAAAAGAGGATGCAAAATATTTTCACTCATTGTCGGAAGAGGGGTCATCTCATTGACCAATGTTGGACATTGCATCCAACCACTCATCCACAGCACAAGAAGAAGTTAGATAAAGAGATTGGCAAGAATGGAAGAGGAGATTCCATCATCGATGTGAGTCAAGATGATTCACAAGAGGACGATGTTTAGCAGAAAAAGTCACCATTGAGTTGGCTTGGTAAGAAATGGTTGGATTTCTTGAGCAAGTAAGGTTTTCATTTTTTTGTTGTAAATGCACTTTTCAGTGCTATGTGTGCATTTATGGGAAGCATGATAAATTGCAGTAGTTTATCACAACTTGCATGATGCAAGTTGCATGTGAATGCAATTCATTTTGAAGGCATTTTTGTTGTTGCATAAATTTGCCAAAAGGATGTAAAAGATGGATATGATGTTCACTTGTTATAGCCATGTATCTTTTTCATGTTCATCTCTTATGTACCCACATGTTTTGGGTTTATGTACTTATGTTTGTACTGGAAGGAGAGTTAAGGAATCATGCACATGCATTTGTTTTTATGTATGTGTAAGAAGTAAACCTGGTGATGGTTCATCATGAGTGATTCATGATTGTGACATGATTGTGTATCATGTTTGTCAACTTGTCATTTTGGGAAGGTTGAGATGTTTCAAATGAGTCTCAACTGGGGTCGATGATTGTCTAACGACTATGTTGTGTCGACCATGTTTTTCGACTTATGTTTAGTCGATAGTGTTTATTGACTTGAAAGTTGATTTTGAGTACACCATGATGCTGGAAAATTCCATGTACTTTGATAAAGTACAAGATGAGACAGTTTGTTTAAAGAGCAAAAGACCTTGTTAGCATCATTTTTTAGTCTTGTATAATTTTTTTCAAGATTGATGGTTTTCTTGGCTTGTGACAAGATGTCGCAGGAAAGTTTTTGCAGCCATTGGAGAGCAGATTGTGTTGAGGCCAAAGAGTTCACAAGAGGGACTTGATTCTCAGTGGGAAGGTTGGAAGTCTTCCAAGAACAAAGAGAACAGTGGGTCAACAACAACTAGAGAGTAATGGTTGAGGGACATAGCCAGTTGCAGTGCAGGGCATGTCAAGGTATCCAGGTGATTGTCGAAAAGACTTTTCAAGTAGAATCAGTTGATATAACTTGAAAGCATATAGATAATCATAAGCTTATGTGGGTCCAAAATCCTTTTAGTGGGAAGGCGTGATCAAAATCTGGACCAGGGGTCAAATTTTAGCTCAAAAATCAACGTTCTCGGAAGCGCTTCAAACCGGATGAGAGCGTAGGCCTCATCATTGCAAACCCATCGCAACTCGTTTCATCTCAGACAGACATCGAGAGAGAGAGATATTGTGATTTGTTCATAAAGTCAAACAAGCAAAAAAAAAATGGCACTGACTGTATAATCCGTACAGTCCGTACAGTCTGAAGTGGTAGAGTCGTACGACCATACATGTGGTGACGTGGCAAGCATCTGTTGTTTGACAGTTGGTCGAATGGGAAGTCGACACATGGCACTATTTGTGGAAAGTGATTGGGTGCCAGGTGGCCCAATCATGGGCTGCCACGTGGCACCCCCTTTATTTGGATTTTGGTTTGTAAAATTTTATTGGAGTCCATGGGGTTCGACCCCCGGACCTCCCAGACCGGTTAAGCCTTCACAAATTCCGTCCGACCAACGGACCACTGGTTACGCCTTGCTATGAATGCGGGCTCATATATATTTAAATTTTCAATTTGTATAGTTTGGCGGGGGGTCGGGCCGGGTCTTAGCCCTGACCCGTAGTCATATCGCTTGCTATGTGACCATGTATATATATGTATTGCACGAGAAGTTATACCGTAAGAAAAACTCCGGTCGCATGGGTATATTTATATGACCATGCCCTATGTGGAAAGGGAACGCGGGTTTTTTCAATGTTTGTAAAGCCATGGTCTTATGGTATTGCATGTGACCACGACCGAGGCGTGGAAGTGGAGTTAGAGCGGTTTCAACTGTTTAGACATTTTTCCCAAGCGCACGGTCGTATGGACCTCTATGTGCCCAGGTGCTAGGCGGTTAGGGGCTGGTGCGCCCATAACCGTCCTACAATTTTCACCGTTGGCACGATTTCACCTGGTGCTGGGTTTAAACATGATTTTGGAGCATGTTCTTGGTTCAAGAACACAGAGGTGCGTTTTGGCAAACCAGAGCCAACAAGTTTGAAGGAAGAGAATGGTAGGAGGCCTATCTTTCTCATTTTTTGGCTGATTGAGGTGTCGTAAAACCCCAGCTAGGGGTTTTTGGACGTCCTGAATCCATTGGCACTATTATCAAGGCCCTATTAAGACTTCTTTTGTATGTTTTCCACCATTGAAGCTTCAGCAAGCTCTAGGGAGATTGAAGCCCTCATTGATTGAGGACATGTTTTGGTGATCCTATGTTTGTTTTCTATGATTGAATAATCAATTTTGGTTAATTGTTATGCTATAAACACATTGGGACAGGTTTCAGAGGCTTTTGAGGACTTTTACAGGTGTTTTTTCCAAAGAGAAGCTCAATGAATCTTATGGCCACATGTAGAAGAGGTCATGCTCGGATGAGCGATAATCCATTTTCAGAGTTTTATTAGTCATTTTTGGGGTTTTTATGTGTTCTGATCCCAATTGTATAGTCTTTTTTTCCATTGGAGTTGAGAAGCATCTTGTAAAATAACTTTTGACAAATTAATCCCAGAGAGCCAAGTCCATTGATGGAGGCTCAAGGAGATGTAGCTCAGAGGGGGGTGAAGTCCTTTATCATGTTGTTCTTGTTGTGAGTTTGATGGTTTTTTTGTTGTAGGTTATGTTGTTTTGTATTTATTGAAAGTACATATTTAACCATCTAAAAGAACATATCCTCACACATAAGCATTTACCAGAAGATACATGAACTTAACACATAAGTTTATCTTGCATATTTTAACACATGAAGCAAGGTCCTGTAAAGTTTATTTTTATGAAGTAGAGGGTGCTTGCATAGCATAAAAAGTCAGCCTTCTATTTTTAGATCACTTAACCATCTCACTAACCTTTATTTTGGCTCCTGTAGCCAACTGTAACAACGATGGTTTTCCATGCTTGCTTCTTGGCAATTGAAATTTTTTTACCATCTTAGAATCTATATAACTATGACTAACTCTTGAATCAATTAAAATAGCAATGGTTTGGTTTTTAATCATACCTTCCACTTCAATCATGTGTGAACCATATTTTGCTTGCTTGTTATCTAGGGCTGCATAGATCCTTGGCACATTTTTGCCCCTGTCCTCCACAATTTTAGCTTCTTGTACATTATAAACAATCCTTCCTTTTTCACCTCTGTGAGGAAAATATCTGAACCTATGATATCCTTTACAACCCCAACATTGAATAGGTGGCTTCCTTGGTCTTTGGCATTTTTCCTCTATCTTTGGACGGTCTGCACGCAACAATGTGTTTTATATTAATCATGAGACATATACAAAATAGGCACGTTGGCCTTTAACATCTAGGCTCTCTGGCCTAATTCTAAAACATAAGCATTATGGATTATAATACTGGCTCACCAGCCTATAATGCATATCATATACATTAAGGTTCGCTAACCTTAATATTGTGTGCACTTTAGTTACTGCGTGCGGTATCCGTTGTCCTCAAGGTTGTGCACACTTTAGTTACTGTGTGCAGTATCCAGAAATGTGCAAACTACATCACTTTACTATGCATTATATGCATGCACCATGCTATGAAAGGTTTATTAAAAAAATGATGTCTAAACAACTCACTAGCTTAAATATACTTGGATTACACTAGCATTTGGGATATTACATCTGATAGATGCACTGGTCCCACATTTATACATAACAGTTACATAGTTGTCAATTACTCTAATTCACATAAAAAATGATATATATATAAATAAGCTAAAAATTAAATAATTTTAAAAACATGCGTACCCATCTCTCCTCTCTCCTCTCTAGGAGGTATGGGCATGTCTAGATCCCTATAAAAGTTGATTTTAGTGTAGGGGTGGTCCTCTATCACTGGAATATGCCTTTCCCACTAGTAAAAAAATGCGTCATCAAAGGCATTTATGGTCCTTCTTTCCCCCTATCGCGGAAACAATGCTTCCCATCTACACACTGCTGGGAAAGAGGCCACATACCCCTGCACTGTCTCTCATGGACTAAGGCTAGGTACACTCTCAAAGAAGAAAGAGAAAAAAATGGTACCAAACCCAAAGTTTTTGTTACTCCATCCTCAACACTTTGTGAGTTGCCTCTTCGTACAGTCAAGCATGGTCATGCTCTAGTCGAATACTCGTGCTTTTAAGCACTTCATCGCCCAATACATGTGCACTGGGGAGGCCTAATGTAAGGCCGCAGATCCATTAATTAATTCAGATTAAGATAATAAACAATACTAACTCAAAGCTTTGTAAGACAAGCTATCTCTTCCAATTGATTTCCAAAAAATACAAATGAGAGAGGATCCATCCTTATATATATAAGGAACCTCCCAAAACCATGAGTGGAATACAATGTGCTTAGAAAAAACCACATGAAAATACCACGTGCTCAAGAAAAACCATGAGCAATATACAATGTGCTCTCAAAAACATCAATAAAACCTACAAGAATTAGTACACCCTCATAACTGTGAGATAATCTCCCACACATATTAGGAATATGATCAATAACCCAATTTATGCCAACTTCAAATGATATATCAAATAAAGGCTAGTTTGCACAATAGAGATCCAAGTTTAATGAGATGCATCAAAGAAAATAACCTAGATATAGCAATCCAATATGAGATCAAACATTTAAACCATAGACGACAAAGAAAAGCAATATAAAGGTTTTTTTTTTTGGTTTTTTGGTTGAAGGGAAGGATAGACCAGTGTCTAGAAAAGGACTATGGGGTCGCTACACAAGTTCTAGTTGAAGTTTAGGGTTTCAAGATGAGTCAATGTTGAAATATGCCTAAAAGGATTTCCTCTCAAGCATTGGCTAGAGATAATAGGCTTCTTCAAGAGTGGATTCAGGTATTAGTCCTCTAGGAATCCTTTCCAAGTACTATCAATATGATCTCAAATCTTGGTGAATGGAAGAGGGAAGATCCTCTAGATGTCCTACCTCAATGAAAAGGTATAAAAACTTCAATAGCCAAAGGGAGTAAGTCTTGAATATACACAAATAATTATCTTGAATATAACAAAAAAAGTATTTCCGTTTATTTTTCCAATCGACATTTTTATCACTCAGATTAAATATTTTTATCATTTTTATGATGCGTATCCAAGTAAATAATGCCTGTGAAAGTTGGTATGGTGATGTAATGCAAGTGAGACTCAATAATATCTTTAATAAAATATATTTTTTAAGGTCAAATGCAAATGTTGTCTTCTTTCTAGTTGCAACTCATTATTGTAGAAATATCTAGTTCTTTATAGAATATGTTCAATTGTAAAATAAATCCCTTCCTCCATTCTCTTAAAATTATTTTCTATGTGAGTCCATGCAGCATGAACTCACTTGTAATGTTTTATCCTTAAGTTTGCAAAAAAATCTGTGGGTTGAAAATTTTATTGTAACAAAAAAAGTCACTTGTACTGTTATGTTCTTGTGGTTTCCTCAATATGTTTAATAGCAATCCTTATTTAGAGAATTATCTAAAGACAATTATCAAAATAAAAGAGAATCTATGTGTATTGATAGAAGGAAAAAACCAATGGGGAATATTGCATGGATTATAAGCAATAAACAACCCATGACAACAAATAAGTAATCCAATTATGTATTTAATGGGCATGAAGGAAGCCATGTATTCGTTTGTGCAATAAAATCAATAGTTGCACAGGAAAAGTTATTGATTGATTAAAATTTGAATCCAGAAGATACAAATGTTTCTATTACGGGGGCGATACATATACTATTTTAGCCAACTTGTAATAAATGACTCGTATATTTTATGATTATTGTTTAATGTAATATGTTTTCACACATATTATAAGTTAAGGAAACATTTTAATACGTCATGGTTCTTATATTGTGGCAGGATGATCAGGGTCGAAGGGCATTAGTTGTTTCTTATGTCTCAATTAGAATTAAGAAAACAATGCTCAATGAATTTCACGAAAACTAGACCAAATACAAATTCCTAACATCTTTCCATAATGAGGTCCCATGAGATCCCATGAAACACCGTACAATTTAAATGTAAAATCGTTGAGACTCAAGGGTTTTGTTGGCCATTTTTAAAACGGCATCATAACAATCATCCATTGTTAACATCTAATCACATGAGCCTAGAAGTTTCTAACAACCTAAAAATTGATGTTACTCCAACATCCCCTTCAAACAAGAGCTTCAACCAATTTCTAAATCTTTCAACATTTGATTCATTTGTCCTTTTCTTTAGGATCATTGACCATGTCTTCAAGATTATTTTTGTGAAATCTTGATATAGGAAATTTTGTTTACTTTAAATTGAAATACCAACTTTATCTTTTTTTGTTTTGGAAAAGCTATGTGTTCCTTGACATCTCCCAACTATTGCAAATTGACTAATTTTTAAGCCCTAAATAATGGCACATTACCCCTTAATTGGGGCATATTACATTAGTAATGTTATTTTATTATGTCATTTTGGGTCCATTAATTGTAATTATACCTCCTAGTCTCCTATATATACCAAGGAGACATTTTCATTAGGAATAATATTGTATTTGGAAATATATGTGTTGTATAAGGAGGTTGTTGGATTCCTGAGAGGGGGGGTGAATCGGTAGTGGAGAAATTTATTGATTTTTAACCACAAAATGCAAGTGTTATATCAATGTATCATTAGAATCCAATAATTGTAGAGTAAATAAACAATGAACAAATGAGAAATCATACACATACACAGTACACAAGTGTTTTTACATGGAAACCCAAAGCGGGAGAAAACCACAGAACGATTTTTCTTATATGTCTTTAAGAATTACATTCATTGGAAGCACCAACTTTCTTTGTTTTCCAGCTGCAACTGGAAGGAGTCTCCAACCCCCTAGTTTCTCAGGCTACAACCTGAGGGAGGCTCCAAGTCTCCAATTTTCTGGCTAGAACTAGAAGGAGGATACAACCCCCTTTGTTCTTCGGCTACAACCCCCTACCTTGCCCCATACAAAATCCCTGACGCATAAGTAGAATGATGGAACCACTACCACACTATCACTATGAGATATAATTATGTAAACCTGTAGCAATCAAACTACACCAAACAACCTATACCAAGAACCTGAACCATGTATCAACCATGCATGAACCTGTACCTCAACCTGAAATCAACCTGTACCATAAAAAAGTGCATCAACCATGAACCAACCTATACCAAACAACCTGTAATATACATTTACCATAAACAAGTGCATCAACCATGCACCAACTTGTACCTCAACCTACTCCATGAACAAGTGCATCAACCATGCACCAAACCTATACAAATAACCTGTCACAACAACCTATCCAAAATTCCTATCGCAATAACATGTCACATCAATATAGTCAACCAAATCAGATCAACTCACCAAGATCAATCACCAAGACAAATATTAAAGATGTGCATCAACCAAGCATAACATAAAAACTCATAATCATCAACAATATCAATATGTTCTTGTAATAATATACCAAAACAAGTATGCTACATCATCCATAAACCATGTGTCAACAATACTACTAAAAAGTGCCTCCAACCATGTACCAAGTATCTACCAATCATATATCAAATACACATAAACTATTACTCATGAAGATGTACCATCATCATCAACTATACACCT
Source organism: Picea engelmannii (assembly GCA_009831015.1). Classification (NCBI taxonomy): domain Eukaryota; kingdom Viridiplantae; phylum Streptophyta; class Pinopsida; order Pinales; family Pinaceae; genus Picea; species Picea engelmannii. The sequence continues at coordinate 18,275 of ML802362.1, forward strand.
CATATATGTGCCAACTCAACAACTACTTGTCTCAACCATGTATGCAACATGTACCTCAACCAAAATACCTCAACAAGTTCATCATCCAAATATGATTTGTAAATTTGTAATATACCTGGTGTATATGATCACATACCTACAAACCTTCCTTAAATTTAAGAACAAGAGACTAGCATTTTCATCAAACTTTACTTTAGTCTCACATGACTAATTTTGGATAAGTCAAAAACTCTAACTTGCAATAATCATAACTATGTAACTGTAATGAATAAATATCTAAAAATGCTACACATTGTTCTTCACTGTATTTTATGCAATTCCTCCAGATTTCACTACTTGGAACCTCTCAGAAAAGTATTTATAGCAAAAATGACATACCTTGTTGAATTTTGGCTTACTCTAGAGAGGGAAATTATAGAGCGTGCCCCAAACAAAATATTTTTTGTATGGATATGCAATTTGTACACAGAATACTAAATATGGTACTCTAACCAATACATTTGGTCTTATTAAATTTGGATCTGTTATGAAGAAATTATGATGTTTTTACCCGAAACACTTGTTTTAGACTGGATTCAGTACTAGCCACAAACCCTATTTTTCATAGGCTGTAAAGCCAAAAATACAATGACCCAAAAGATGAAATTTGTATCACACTTACTTGGATATGTTTCCACAATGGCCTCCCAATTTCACAATTTGAATCATTCTAGAAAATTTTTTATTGCGAAAATGGTGAGATGAGCTATAAATAACATAACTTAGAAAACATCATCAAAAGAATTTATCCTCCCTTGAATTTCGGCCTTCTTTACTTCACCTTCCCTCTGAAATTTGTCTTAGAGATCCTTGGTTACCTTAATAACTTGTATATATTCAATATTCTCAATTGTGATTAAAATTAGAGAGCCTTGTCTCTTATTTATACTTTCATGTAACTTCTTCAAGGGGTTACCTTTTAACCATCTTAACCCACTTTCATTATTTTAGTGTTAACCCACTTCTAACCACTTCTCCACTTAGTAATTTATCCATTAACTTTATTATTTAAATAATTTATTTTGTATCCACTTTGAATTATCGTACACTCATCACTTCACTTTATTATTTAAATAATTTTTTATTTTCAAACACTTTGACTACTTTGGCCTTTTGGGGATTCTAGATGACTCATGGGTGTTCTCCAACTTCACATGGCCATAACTCTCTAATCGTGAGGAGTTATGTGATGTTCCACATACCACCTGAAATGGAATGGCATGCACTATCCATCTAGAACATTATTACCTGCAAATATATCAAAACTCATACCATTATGCAATAAACAAATTTGGGTCCATTACCCAAACATTTGTGCTACCGTAATTCACTACCTGACTTTCTTCAAGGTTTGACATCAATGACAACCAACCAAAATAAACAATAATATCCCCCTTTGGAATTGATGGAAACACTCTAATGCAATATTGAAGTCATATCACTCATGCTCCTCGTGTGCCCATCGCTCCCACTAGAACCATGCCTCTATTCTCTTATTCCAAGCATTTACCTTTGCATATGATAAATATCTCCCTCTTTGTCATCAATGGAAAATGTATATTTCCATCCAGGGCTACTTCCCCTAACTAAAATATCCTTGAGGATACTCCCCCTGACTGAAATCTTCCTGAAATTGATCTCCCAACTTGAACTATCCTCTTTATGGTGCTTCCTTGTGTAAATATTATACATGTATTATAAGCATTCAAAAGAATTCATTTTGGAGTAGAAATTACTATGAGTCTCTCGCGAAGATATTCAAAGGATTCTCTTCGAAGCAGTTTTGTAAATATGTCTGCCACTTGTTATTTTGTGCCCACATATTCAACTCTGATGTTCTTCTCTGAAACCTATTCCCATAGAAATTTATACTTGATTGGAACGTGCTTCATCTTGGAGTGAAGCACCGGGTTATTTGAGATACTAATGGGGCTTGTATTATCACAATAAGTTGGAATGGGCTCATCATACTCAACCTATATATCTGCCAGAGTTTGTTTCATCCATAGGACCTATGTACAACATGTTGTTGATGCAATATACTATGCCTGATATGTAGCTAAGAATATTGATGATTGTTTCTTGCTTAGACATGATACTAAACAGTCACCCAAGTAGAATGTTTCTCCACTAGTGCTTCATTGTTCATCAATGCAACCTTCCCAATCTTCATTTGTGTAGTAAATAAGTGATATATCTTTTCCTTTTGGATACCATAACCCAAACTCTTTTGTTCCTTTCATATATATGAAAATCATCTTCACTACTAATACATGTGATTCCTTTGGTGTTGCTTGAAATCATGCCACCTGTCCAACTTACTACATTACATCTAGTATGGATTTTGTCACATATAGTAAGATACCAATCATTGACATGTATTTCCTCTGGTATCTATACTTTGAATCATCATATTTTCTCAACTTGCAACTGGTTTTCATAGAAGTGGTAACTAGTTTGCAATCTTTCATTTCAAACCTCTTTAGCATTTCTCTGATATACTTAGTTTGAGAAATAAAAATTCCTTGGTTTCTTTGACATATATGAAGACCGAGAAAGAAGGATAGTTCTCCAAGTAACGACATTTAAAATTCATTTTGAATATAATTTGCAAATTTCTTGATGTAGAGGTTGTTGTCTGTGCTTCCTTTCCATAGTTTGTAGGGAGTTTTGTCATTGTTGTTTCTGAACATTACTTTGTTTTGAATGTGAACTATTGTATGCATTGCATGTGTCCAAAAAATATCTGTCAATTTGGAATCCATTATCATTATTCAAGCCATTTCTTGTGTAATTATCATCCATTATGATAGTGTTCCTTTGTATCTGAACCACTCTCTAAACCAATCTACGAATACATGCTCTCGTCCATTGTCATATATCTATACAAGCCTGCTAAGTGTTCTTACGAATCCATCTTTTTACATACTATCCAAGACTCTACTTGCACAACTAATGCAGAAGCATCGTTAGCAAGCATACATGGCAAGACAACTCAACACCTGGCAATCAATTCGAAATCTCAATCACAGGCAGTTGCAGTGAATCTTTTTGAAGCTAACTAAAAACCAAAAACGATCACACACGTGGAGACAGAATGATCATGCGTGACTTGGGAGTTGCATGCCTAATCTTGAGTGTAATCGAAATTAGGTAGAGGTTAGGTTTTGGTTTATAAAAATAGACAAGTAGCCAGAGAAGAAAATCTTTGGTAGGTATAGATACATTGTACGCCCAATGAAGCAACGAGGGTAGTATTTTTGAATAGGAGGTATAATAGGAGAGAAAGAGAGAACTAGAACTCTGTTGCAATCCAGTGTTTGTAAACATCTGTATAGACACACAAAGATAATATAAAAAAAAAATAATCCTGCATATGGTTTCTCATGTCTTATGTATTTCATGAATGAATGTTGTAGATGTGTGATAAGTTTCATTTACAGTAGGAAGATAAATTTATCTATATTTGTTTGAGTTTGATTGTATCATTCTGGGTTCTTTAGGTCATGCAAGGAGTGCACAACAAAACATTGGAAGTTTTTTAGCCAACGCAAGGAGTGCGCATCTGAACTCTATGAATTCAAGGAAGAATGTGCTAGGAGGACACATTAGAGTGATCACGAATTCAAAGAGGAGCCTCAAGGTTGCTGAACACCTTGGAGGTAAGATGGTGCATAGAAGGCACAGAGAGAAAAAATTACAGAAGGCTATGTAGAGGTCTTCCAGGAGGGTATCAAGCAAGTACAAGGAGTGCATAAGGAGAACTCTTTATAGAGTTTAGAGATAAGAGAAGTGACAAGGAGAAGAAACTCATAGAGTTATTGAGTACTATGTTCGCTCAGTAAGGGGTTCTTGAGAAGAAGTTGCCAAGAGGACATTTATATCCCTTCGAGCAGTGGAAGGGACAAAGACCTTTGAGGTCCGAGAAGTTGAAGATGAAGGAGGAATAGAGTCACTGAATAATCTAGAGGAAGACCTGTGCAAGGAGTGCACCAGGACAACACTTGGATGAAGTGTTGAAAGACTACCATCTTAAGGCTAGTCAGAGCATAAGGAGTGCACAAAGAGATAACTTATCTCAAGTTCGAAATCTTAGAAGGTCGAGCTCAGAGTGTATCAAGAAGGCACCATAATTATTCTAAGGAATATGTAGAAGGGTTGAGTCCCTCAGAGACTGATAAAGATGAAAGCTTAGGGAGAAGTAGTGAAATTTTTCATGTAGAGCACAAGTGTGTGCTAGGGCCAAGGATAAATTATATTGCCAAAGCTCAGGAGGGATAGCATTTCCATAATGAAAATGAGACCCAAATTCATTAGGATCATAAGAGAAAGACCAAGGTCAAGGCCTATCATACATTGAAAATCTTCAAAGTCAGGGAGAAATTGCAATCTCAGGAGAAGGAGCGACAACATCCATTAGATCAAGTGCAAAGGAGTAAATATGGACCGTTGAATCTCATGTCCAAACACACAAGAGAGCATGCAAGAGGAAGAAGATCTCAGTCATAGGATCTAGGAGTGTGTGAACCAATATCTGTTGGATCTAGGGAATGTGCACAAGGTTTAACCCCATTGGAGTTGCACAGGAAAGTGGATATCGTGAAACATGAAGTCTCGAAATCATTAGGACCATGCATCGAAAGGGGACATGTGGTGAGAGATCAATATTTCACTGACTTGCAGGAGGGAAAGATCAAAGGGTAGAATCGTGAGAACTCGCAAAGTCTGATTTCACAATTTGATCTCAACCATTGGACCAAGTAGAGATATGGACCGTTGATTCATTTCGAGGGAAGTAATATCAACATTTCAAGAGTCTAGAGTGTGAAGGAAGCTGCTCTCTCAGAAGTCATGAGTCACAAAATATTGATTTGTAAAGAAAGAATCTGGAGCTTCGGATCACGGGAAATGAGGACCGTCGATCTGGCATCACGGTCATCACGAGTTCACATATTAGGAGAAGGGAGGTGAATGATCCTCCAACATCGCAAAACATGAAGTATTGATATAGGAAGGGGGAAACAAGATCATTGTATCATGGGGGTCGTGGTTTGTCGATCTGATGCAAGCACATTTCATAACTTCTGGTATCGAAAGGATGAGAAAGTAAGACTTTGGGAGACGTGAAGTGTGAAATCCCAAAATTCGCAAAAGGTTGGCCTTAGGTCATAGAGAGGGGTCACATTGGTGAAGGTTGATGGAGGAGCGAGCACAATCTAGGCTCTAACTCAGAGCTCAATATTTCAGAGGACAGGAGAAACAAGGTGACTCACCTACAAAGATCTAACATGCAAAGTCGTGACATGCCTTTTTATTAGGCGAGTGTTTATATCTGTGGTAATGTAAAGGAAAGGGATTATCCAGAGAAGATATAGTGCCCATTTGGTGTTGAGGTTGGAACAACGCTTAGGGGATGGCCCGAGGGTCTCATACAACCAGTGCCATAGGAGAAAGGACCTTTGTAAGTGGGTTTGGGGTCTAGAAGAGACCTAAAGAGTCAATTCGATTCAGTTTCTTGATCGGTCCTAGACCAGGAGGTTGCGGAGCCCTTAGGAGAGAAGAGGGGTCTTCATCAAGTCGTATCAAAGATGATTTTCATCTGTAGATTTCAGATGAAAGAGAAAGAGGAGAAGACTTAATTTTAATTGTAGACAACATACAAGAAGGAGGTGAAAGGAGAAAATCTAATGACATGGAATGGTATTTGAATATGAAGTTCACTTTTGGACAATAGTTGAAAGAAGACAGAGTACTGATGCTTTGTAAATATTTTTGCAAAATGTGCAACAAATAATAGATAGCTAGGAGGGATGAAGACAAAAAATATGGTTATTGAAGGCCATGAGCATGGTCAAAGAGGATACCACCAGAAAAAAAGTAAAGAATAAATTGACAAGGAGCTCATTCAGATAAGAGAAATAATGGAACAACTGACATTGAAGATGTAGTAGGAGACAAAGATACACTGGACATATGAATGACCTTTGAAGAGGAAAGAAAAGTGGCATGTCTATAAATTGTTGGCCAGAAAAGAACAATAGGTAGAAAGGAGGTGGCTGAGGAATGTTGAAAACCTTAGTGACATAGAGGAGAAAGTGATTCACATATGTGAACCCGAGACTAGGAGGAATCTCAGTGATGATGAGGAGAAGAGATCAGTTACAGGTCTCATAAACTGTCAGAAGGGCATAGATGAATTTCAAAATTGACAGGTGGGAAATGATATGATATCAAGTGAGGATCCCTTCTAATTTCAGGGGGACATCAGTGGAAATTCATATTTCCAGGTGGACCATGAGATGGGATCAGGGGATCTCATAAACTACTAGGAGGGAAAAAGTGAACTTTCAAGTTTCTAGGTGGGAAAGGGAAAGGAGGTGAGACTGTCTAAAGGTCTCAGGATATCAGAGGTGATTTTAGATCAACAAGGAGTGTTGACAGATGAAGACTCATGTGGACTTTTAAACAATGTGAACGAAGATTATGAAAAGTTAAATACTTCAATCACAAAGGAGGATCATAGGAGTTTTCTGGTCATTGGAGGAATCAAATTACTCCTTCCTAGTAGCTACACAAAGGCTAGCATAAGTGTTGAAAGTGCAACAATAGGAGAAGGAAAACCAACAATGATTGTCATAGAGGAAGAAGAAATGGAGCAGACATTGATGTCTACCCTAGTCGAAGGAGAAGAGCATTCAGAGGAATGGCTCAAAAATTTCATCCAGGAAGATGAACGGGAGGTGACTACAGTGTTGGAGCCTACAAAAGAAGTGGAAGCAAACATCATGAACTTTGAAGAGATGTATGAGGAATTGGAAACGTTATAAAGAAGGGTGATAGTACAAATCTTGCACATCCAACAGATCAAAATGGAGGCAGGTAGAGGAGCATACCGGCCTGGGGAGAAGCTGGAGGAATTTGGAGTTGAACCAACACAAGGAGAACTAGCAGAAGCAAATCTATTAGAGGAAGAAGTTGGGAAGAAACTAAGTGATGAGGCTGTAGAAATTGAGTCTACAGCAGGGTGGAAAGCTAAGGCCACAAGAGATGAAGACATCAAGGGAGATGAGGTTGATCTTCCCATTGACAAGGAGGAAGTGCAACAGAGTATCTGAAAAACAAGGAACATCCAATTGAGCAACTAGACAAGGTGATAGAAGATATCATAAGGCTAATGTTGGGGTCAGCACAAGAAACCTTTACTAGGAGGAGGCTAAACAAAGGTGAACCTGCCATAGCAACAGAGAAGCAACCACAACAACGAAAGAAGAAACAAGGAAAAGGAGCAAAGGAACATCTCCAAGAAAAAGTATGGGACCCTGGAGGATCTCAAAAACATGGTAGAGGGAGCCATGATAAGGATCTCATGATTTTTCCAGCAAGGGAGTATGATGCAGGAGCATCGTCAACAAGCATACGTGGAAAGACAACTCAACACCTGGGAATCAATTCAAATCCAAATCACATGAAGTTGCAGAAAATATTTTTGAAGTTGACTGAAAGCAAGAAAATATAATGCACGTGGAGATTGAATGATCACGTGTGACCTGGGAGTCACACTCCTAATCTTGAATCTAACCGAAAGTAGGTAGAGGTTAGGGTTTGGTTTTAAAAAAACAAACAAGTATTTGGAGAAGAAACACTCTGGTAGGGAGAGATACATTGTATGCTCAATGAGGCAGCGGGGGTAGTATTGTTGAATATGAGGTAAAATAGGAGAGAAAGAGAGAAGTGGGACTTTATTGCAGTCTAGTTTTTGTAAACATCTGTATAGACACACAAAGATAATAGAAAAGCAGTTTTTCCTGCATATGGTTTCTCAAGTGTTTATGTATTTCATGAATGAATGTTGTATATGTATGATAAGTTTCATTTACAATAGGAAGATAGATTTCTCTATATTTTTTTGAGTTTGATTGTATCATTCTGGGTTCTTTAGGTCGTGCAAGGAGTGCACAACAAAATATTGGAAGTTATGTAGCCAGTGCAAGGAGTGTGCATCTGAACTCTACGGAGTGAGGGAAGAATGTTCTAGGATGATGCATCAGAGTGATCACAAATTCAAAGAGGAGCCTCAAGGTTTTTGAACACCTTGGAGGTAAGACTATGCAAAGAAGGCACACAGAGACAAAATTATTGAAGTTTCTGTAGAGCTCTGCCAGGTGGGCATCGAGAAAGTGAAAGGAATGCATAAGGATAACTCTATATCGATTTCATAAATAAGAGAAGTGTCAAGGAGAAGACACTCATAGAGTTACTAAGTACTCTGTTATCTCAGCAAGGGGTGCTTGAGCAGAAGTTGCCACGACAACACTTATATCCCTTCGAGGAGTGGAAGGGACAAAGACCTTTGAGGTCTGAGCAGTTGAAGCTCAAGGAGGAACAGAGTCGTTGAATACTCTAGAGGAAGACCTGTGCAAAGAGGGCACTAGGCCAACACTCAGATGAAGTGTTGAAAGACTGCCATCTGAAGGATAGTCAGAGCGCAAGGAGTGCATGCAGAGAGAACTTGTCTCATTTTCAAAAGATCATAAGGTCGAGTGCAAAGTGTATTAGGAAGGAACCAGAAGTATTCTAAGGAAGATGCATAAGGGCCAAGTCCCTTAGAGATTGAGCAAGTTGAAAGCTTGGGCATAAGTAGTGCAAGTTTTCATGCAGAGCGCAAGTGTGCGCCAGGGCCGAGGATAAATTATATTTCCAAAGATTAGGAGGGATATCATTTCCATAACGCAGATGAGACCCAAATTCATTGGGATTGTAGGAGAATGACCAAAGATCGAGGCCTTTGATACGTTTAAAATATTCCAAGTCAGGGAGAAATTGAAAGCTCAGGAGGAGGAGCGAAAAAAACTATTAGATCATCTATAGAGGAGGAAATATCGATCATTGAATCTCACGTCAAGACACACAGGAGATCATGGAAGAGGAAGCAGATCTCATCCATAGGATCTGGGAGCGCATGAACCAAAAGTCGTTGGATCCAGGGAATGTGCACAAGGTTTAATCCTATTCGATTTTCACAGGAAAGTAGATATCATGAAACGCGAAGTCCCGAAATCATCAGGACCATCCATCGAAAGGGGACACATGGCAAGAGATCAGCATTTTGCTGACTCACAGGAGGGAAAGTTCAAAGGGAATAATCATGAGAACTTGCAAGGTCCTAGTTCACAATTTTATCTCAACCGTTGGACCGAGTAGAGATATGGACCATTGATTCATTTCGAGGGAAGTAATATTGACATTTTGGGAGTCGGGAGTGTGAAGGAAGCTGCTCTCTCGGAAGTCGTGAGTTGTGAAATTCTGATTCATGAAGAAATAATCTGGAGCATCAGATCATGAGAAATGAGGAACATCGATATGGCATCTCGATCATTGCAAGCTCTCATATAGGGAGAAGGGAGGTCAACGATCTTCCAACATCGTGAAACGTGAAGTCCCGATATGCGAAGGGGGAAATAGGACCGCCAAATCAAGGGGATCGTGGGTCATCAATCTAACGCAAGAGGAGCTCATATTTTGGAACTTTATCTATTTAAAGGATGATCACAAAATATTTTGGGAGACGCAAAGTGTGAAATCTCGAAGCACTTGGAAGGTTGTCCCTAGGCCATAGTGAGAGGTCACATTGGTGAAGGCTGAAGGAGAAGCTAGCTCAAGCTAGGCTCTAACTCAGAGCTCAGGATTTCGGAGGCTAGGAGAATCAAGGTGACTCACCTACAAAGAATCAACAAGCAAATTCATGGCGTGCCTTTTGATTAGGTGAGTGATCACATTCATGGTCACGTAAAGGAAAGGGCTTATCCAGAGAAGAGCTAGAACCTGTTTGGCATTGAGGTTGGAACAACACTCAGGAGAGGGGCCACAATTCTCATACGACTAGCGCCACAGGAAAAAGGACCCATGTAAGTGGGTTTGGGGTCTAGCAAAGACCTAAAGAGTCAATCTGACTCAGTTTCTTGATCGATCCTAGACCGAGAGGTCACACAGCCCTTAGGAGAGAAGGGGGGTATGCATCAACAATTTTCCATAATGTTGACCCATTTATCACTATACTATCATGAAGTCTTGATTAATCTATCAAACCATACTTCTACTAACTGACTACTTTGGATCTGTCTTCTCAAACTTTGCAAGATTCCCAAAGGATGGTTCTTTGGTCTATCAAAACTATCACATATACTCCCCCTGTCTAATATTCATATTACCTGAGAGTCTATAAGACGAATGACTCAGAACAATTCCTTCTCTGATGTGTATTCATCATCATCTTCGTTGGTAGATTCATCATCTCTCTAAGCTCTGAATTATTTCTTTCTGTTTGTGGATTCATATTTCACTACAATTCTTGAAAGTACAATCTCTTGAACCTGTTCCTTATTTACCTGCCCTTATTTTCTTTCAATTATTTTCCAAACCTTTATGTATCTGGCATCTTTCTTTTTCTTTGTAGAATTTTATTCATCTCGTTTTATTGCCAATCTTGCGATCTCTGGTACCTGGTCCTTGTTCACCTGTTATTCCTATTTTCTTATCCATACTTTCTTATATATGATATCAGTATTCTCTTTCATGGAATTATCTATCATGCTTCTACAATCACTAGCTATGTTTCCATATTTATGACATTTATAACGTTCAATGTTACGTGGGGCCACCTAGACACTTCTTGCTTGAACATTTCTTTTAGAATCTCTGCAATATGCAACCTTATGTACAAAATTAGTACAATAAAAACAATGACCATAAAATAAATTTTCCCTGGGAGTGAATGATATTCTTTGTGGTGCATTCCTTCTGAATTTATGTCTTGGATGATCATGATCAGGATTGAATTTTCTTTGTGTCTTGAACATGAATGGTATTCTTGAATATGTATCTTTAATAGTTTTCTTAGATTCTGGTTGACCGTGATTCTTTCCTTTGAGTACTTCTACATAACTCTTTATATTTTCTTCATTCTTCTTTTCTAGAAACCTACATTTATTTTCTTCATTCTCTATAACTGATGTGTATGTTTCTATCTCTTCAACGTTCTTGTTGAGCTTGGCAATTTTACTTATTAATGTGACAACTTCTTCTTCAATCTTCTCAACCTTTTCTTGTTTCTTCATTATTTGAGACTTCATGACTTCTTCTATTCTTTTCACTTCTCCAAGTTGAATTTTTAATGTGATTATTTCTTCTTCAAGTCCTTTCTCTTCTTGAACAAACTCTGCATCAAGCTGGTTTAGTTCGTTATTTCATTTGTTAAGATGATCTATCAGTATCTTCTCTCTCATTTATGCTTCTTCCTTTTGTGCTGCTATGTTGTCTTCCAAATACTTCTTTTTATATTCAATATTTTCTTCGATCTTTTTGGCTTCTTCTAGATGATTCCTTAAGTTCTCAATGACCTATTGGGATTATTAAAAAATGTGAATACTTTCCCTTTTTTTCATTAGTTCTTTCTTGAGTGACTTATTTTCTTCTCTTAGTTCATCTAAAGCACTACTCAATTATTCTTCATAATTGTCTTCCTTTTCAATTAGTTTTTCCCTCTCATTTCCTTCATGGCATTGTATTTCAAGATGTCCACATTTTTCACAATTAAAGAAAAAACAATACCTCTAGTGATTGTGTACTCTTCATATTTTGAATCTGTTTGACATGGTGAACATACTTCTTCTTGATCTGTATATGCATATTCTTTGGCATTTTCTAAATATGCGATGGGTGAATAATATATGTCATGTAACTTATACCAAAGTTCTTTGGCTGATGAATATTTACCAATGTTTTCTCTTATCCATTGCTATTTTGTTATTCTTCTTCAATTCCTTCTTGGCCATAGTCTTTGGCTATTTTGAACTATCATATTCTATAACAACTGATAGCCAAATATAATTCCCATGTTCTTGTAAAAATACTTTCTTCCTTCTGCTCCTCATCGTATACTTTAAACCATTATGACCATTAAACATTGGTACTCCATTCTCATAATAACACATGATCTCCTTCCAATGGTTAAACTATTTCCTGAAGGAATCTGCTCTGAAACCAATTGTTGGATTACTGAGAGGGGGGGTGAATCACTAATAGAGAAATTTAATCCTTTTTAACTGCAAAATGAAACTATTATATCAATGTAGAATTATCATCCAATAGTTTCAGAGTAAATAAACAATGAACAAATGAGCACTCATACACATACATAGTGTACCAGTGGTTTTGCGTGGAAACACAAAGTGAGAGAAAACCACATAATTATTTTTCTTATATGTATTTAAAAATTGCATTCAGTGGAAGCACCAACTTCCTTTGTTTTCTAGCTACAACTGGAAGGAGGATCCAATCCCCTATCTTCTCAGGCTACAACATGAGGGAAGCTCCAACTCTCCAATTTTCTGGCTACAACCAGAAGGAGGATACAACCCCCTATGTTATTCGTCTACAATCGGAAGGTGGCTACAACCACCTGTCCTTGCCCCATCCAAACACCCTGACATATAAGTAGAATGATGGAACCACTGCCACACTATCACTATGAGATATATTGTTGCAAACTTGTGGCAATCAACCTACACCAAACAGCCTGTACTAATAACTTGAACCATGCATCAACTATGCATCAACTTGTACCTCAACCTGTAATCAAACTGTACCATAAACAAGTTCATTAACCATGCACCAACCTATACCAAACAACCTGTAATCAACTTGTACCATAAACAAGTGCATCAACCATGCACCAAACTGTACCTCAAGTTGTACCATAAACAATTGCATCAACCATGCACCAAACCTGTACAAATTACTTGTCACAACAAGCTGTCCAAACAACCTATCAAAACAAATTGTCTCATCAATCTTATCAACCAAATCAAATCTACTCACCGAGATCAATCACCAAGACAAATTTCAAACATGTGCATCAACCAAGTATAAAAAAAAAACTCATAATCATCACAAAGATCAATATTTTCTTCTAATAATATACCAAAACAAGTATGCGGCATTTGTTTTATTTACTGAGAGGGGGGGTGAATCTGGAATAGAGCAATTTAATCACTTTTCACCATAAAATGAAAGTGTTATATCAATGTAGTATTATCATCCAATAATTGCAGAGTAAATAAACAATGAAAAAATGAGTAATCATACATATAAACAGTACACCAGTTTTTTTACGTGGAAACCCAAAGGAGGAGAAAATGAGGAAATACTTTTTCTTATATGTCTTGAAGAATTATATTCATTGGAAGCACCAACTTCCTTTGGTTTCTAGCTGTAACTGGAAGGAGGCTCCAACCCCCTAGTTTCTTAGGCTACAACCTGAGGGATGCTCCAACTCCCCAATTCTCTGGCTACAACCGGAAGTAGGCCACAACCCCCTATGTTCTCCATCTACAACTGGAAGGTGGCTACAACCACATGTCCTTTCCCCATCCAACCGCCCTTAAATATAAGTAG
>ML802362.1:31865-47196 GCA_009831015.1 Picea engelmannii
CATTATAGGCTGGTGAGCCAGTATTATAATCCATAATGCTTATGTTTTAGAATTAGGCCAGAGAGCCTAGATGTTAAAGGCCAACGTGCCTATTTTGTATATGTCTCATGATTAATATAAAACACATTGTTGCGTGCAGACCGACCAAAGATAGAGGAAAAATTCCAAATACCAAGGAAGACACCTATTCAATGTTGGGGTTGTAAAGGATATCATAGATTCAGATATTTTCCTCACAGAGGTGAAAAAGGAAGGATTGTTTATAATGTACAAGCAACTAAAATTGTGGAGGACAGGGGCAAAAATGTGCCAAGGATCTATGCAGCCCTGGATAATAAGCAAGAAAAATATGGTTCACACATGATTGAAGTGGAAGGTATGATTAAAAACCAAACCATTGCTATTTTAATTGATTCAGGAGCTAGTCATAGTTATATAGATTCTAAGATGGTAAAAAAATTTCAATTGCCAAGAAGCAAGCATGGAAAACCATCATTGTTACAGTTGGCTACAGGAGCCAAAATAAAGGTTAATGAGATGGTTAAGTGATCTGAAAATAGAAGGCTGACTTGTTATGCTATGCAAGCACCCTCTACTTCATAAAAAAAAACTTTACAGGACCTTGCTTCATGTGTTAAAATATGCAAGATAAACTTATGTGTTAAGTTCATGTATCTTCTGGTAAATGCTTATGTGTGAGGATATGTTATTTTAAATGGTTAAATATTTACTTTCAATAAATACACAACAACATAACCTACAACAAAAAAACCATCAAACTGACAACAAGAACAACATGATAAAGGACTTCACCCCCCTTCGAGCTACATCTCCTTGAGCCTCCATCAATGGACTTGGCTCTCTAGGATTAATTTGTCAAAAGTTCTTTTACAATATGCTTCTCAACTCCAATGGAAAAAAAGACTATGCCATTAGGATCAGAACACATAAACACCCCAAAAATGACTAATAAAACTCTGAAAATGGATTATCGCTCATCCGAGCATGACTTCTTCTACATGTGGCCATAAGCTTCATTGAGCTTCTCTTTGGAAAAAAACACCTGTAAAAGTCCTCAAAAGCCTCTGAAACCTGTCCCAATGTGTTTATATCATAACAATTAACCAAAATTGATTATTCAATCATAGAAAACAAACATAGGATCACCAAAACATGTCCTCAATCAATAAGGGCTTCAAGCTCCCTGGAGCTTGCTGAAACTTAAATGGTGAAAAACATATAAAAGAAGTCTTAATAGGGCCTTGATAAAAGTGCCAATGGATTCAGGACGTCCAAAAACCCCTAGCTGGGCTTTTACGACATCTCAATCAGCGAAAAAATGAGAAAGATAGGCCTCCTACCATTCTCTTCCTTTGAACTTGCTGGCTCTGGTTTGCCAAAACGCACCTCTATGTTCTTGAACCAAGAACATGCTCCAAAATCATGTTTAAACCTAGCACCAGGTGAAATCGTGCCAACGGTGCAAATTGTAGGACGGTTATGGTCGCACCAGCCCCTAACCGCCTAGCACCTGGGCACATAGAGGTCCATACGACCACGCGCTTGGGAAAAATGTCTAAATGGTTGAAACCACTATAACTCCACTTCCACGCCTCGATCGTGGTCACATGAAATACCATAAGACCATGGCTTTACAAACATTGAAAAAACCCGCGTTCCCTTTCCACATAGGGCATGGTCATATAAATATACCCATGCGACCAGAGTTTTTCTTACGGTATAACTTCTCGTGCAATACATATATATACATGGTCACATAGCAAGCGATATGACTACGGGTCAGGGCTAAGACCTGGCCCGACCCCCCACCAAACTATACAAATTGAAAATTTAAATATATATGATCTCGCATTCATAGCAACGTGTAACCAGTGGTCCGTTGGTCGGACCGAATTTGTGAAGGCTTAACCGGTGTGGGAGGTCCGGGGGTCGAACCCCATGGACTCCAATAAAATTTTACAAACCAAAATCCAAATAAAGGGGGTCCCACGTGGCAGCCCATGATTGGGCCACCTGGCACCCAATCACTTTCCCCAAACAGTGCCATGTGTCGACTTCCCATTTGACCAACTGTCAAACAAAAGATGCTTGCCACGTCACCACATGTATGGTCGTACGGCTCTACCACTTCAGACTGTATGGACTGTACGGATTGTACAGTCAGCGCCATTTTTTTTTTGCTTGTTTGACTTTATGAACAAATCACAATATCTCTCGCTCTCGATGTCTATCTGAGATGAAATGAGTTGCGATGGGTTCGTAACGATGAGGCCTACGCTCTCATCTGGTTTGAAGCGATTTCGAGAACGTTGATTTTTGAGCTAAAATTTGACCCCTGGTCTAGATTTTGATCACGCCTTCCCACTAAAAGGATTTTGGACCCACATAAGCTTATGATTATCTGTATGCTTTCAAGTTATATCAGCTGATTCTACTTGAAAAGTATTTTCGACAATCACCTGGATACCTTGACATGCCCTGCACTGCAACTGGCTATGTCCCTCAACCACTGCTCTCTAGCTGTTGCTGACCCACTGTTCTCTTTATTCTTGGAAGACTGCCAACCTTCCCACTGAGAATCAAGTCCCTCTTGTGAACTCTTTGGCGTCAACACAATCTGCTCTCCAATGGCTGCAAAAAATTTCCTGCGACATCTTGTCACAAGCCAAGAAAACCATCAATCTTGAAAAAAATTATAAAAGACTAAAAAATGATGCTAACAAGGTATTTTGCTCTTTAAACAAACTATCTCATCTTGTACTTTATCAAAGTACATGGAATTTTCCAGCATCATGGTGTACTCAAAATTAACTTTCAAGTCAATAAACACTATCGACTAAACAGAAGTCGAAAAACACGGTCGACACAACATAGTCGTTAGACAATCATCGACCCCAGTTGAGACTCATTTGAAACATCTCAACCTTCCCAAAATGACAAGTCGACAAACATGATACACAATCATGTCACAATCATGAATCACTCATGATGAACCATCACCAGGTTTACTGCTTACACATACATAAAAACAAATGCATGTGCATGATTCCTTAACTCTCCTTCCAGTACAAACATAAGTACATAAACCCAAAACATGTGGGTACATAAGAGCTGAACATGAAAAAGATACATGGCTGTAACAAGTGAACATCATATCCATCTTTTACATCCTCCTAGCAAATTTATGCAACAACAAAAATGCCTTCAAAATGAATTGCATTCACATGCAACTTGCATCATGCAAGTTGTGATAAACTACTGCAATTTATCATGCTTCCCATAAATGCACACATAGCGCTGAAAAGTGCATTTACAACAAAAAAATGCAAACCTTACTTGCTCAACAAATCCAACCATTTCTTACCAAGCCAACTCAATGGTGACTTTTTCTGCTAAACATCGTCCTCTTGTGAATCATCTTGACTCACATCGATGATGGAATCTCCTCTTCCATTCTTGCCAATCTCTTTATCCAACTTCTTCTTGTGCTGTGGATGAGTGGTTGGATGCAATGTCCAACATTGGTCAATGAGATGACCCCTCTTCTGACAATGAGTGAAACTATTTTTCATCCTCTTTTCACGTTGTCTTTGCTTGTAAAGTTTCTTGAAAGAGGTTAATCTTTTCCAACACTTTGAAACATGATGGTTATATAAACCACAATATGTACATGGATTATTTCTTCCATTTTTACATACAAATTTATCATGCTTAACATAATCAAAAGAAACTGAATGATAAGCAGAATTATACCTTGAACATTCACCTTTATCGCCTCTTTGAGGAGGTGTATCTGAAGAGTTACAAGATCTCTTTTGAAGACCATCAACAATGTTCTTGTCCTCATCATTGTCACAACTCTTTCATTTCATACATTTTCATTCATCTCGAACACAAGCCTTGCATGCTGGAGGGATTGAACTTTCAACAAAAGTTCTTGAACTTTCACCTTTAAAGCCTTCTTGAGGAGGTGAACTTGAAACAAAAGTTGTTCTTGGAACTTTTTCCCTGGTCTCCTCAACTTTGGAATATGCTCCATTTCTTCGTTCATATCCAAGACCACAATACTTGGGTCTTTCTTCAACAACAATAGGCTCAACAATGCCTTGTGCATACTTGCCCAAACCTCTACCTTCATAGCCTATTTTTAACAATAACTTGGACCCTATTCCTCTTGTGTGATTTTCAAAACCACTAAAACATTCATCTTGAGAGGAATTAGAAGATAAACTAGCATTTCATACCTCATGTTCATGCATGTACTTGGTAAGGGTTTCCTTTGCCTCATGGAGTTGAATCTCCATCTCATGAAACCTTTCAAGAAGCTGGTCTTTCTCGTTCTTCATGTCCTTCAACTACTCTTCAAGGGAAATGCTCTCCTTATCTTCACACATCTCTTTCATCAAATCTCTCATGGCTAGAATCTCTTCTTTGTCAAAGAATTTAGATAATGAATATGTATAAGAACTATCAATGCTTGAAGCTTCCTCCATCCTTGGAAGATATCCAACTTCAACACAAAACTTGCACAAAAACCAATAGCTAAATCYCAAGCTATCAATGGMRAACACATRAGCAAAACAAACTRTGYTCTGATACCRCYTGATCTGAAARTAGAAGKCYGAYTTGTTATGCTATGCAAGCACCCTCTACTTCAYRAAAATAAACTTTACAGGACCTTGCTTCATGTGTTAAAATATGCAAGATAAACTTATGTGTTAAGTTCATGTATCTTCTTGTAAATGCTTATGTGTGAGGATATGTTCTTTTAAATGGTTAAATATGTACTTTCAATAAATACACAACAACATAAGTTGTAACAAAAAAACCATCAAACTCACAACAAGAACAACATGATAAAGGAGTTCACCCCCCTCCGGGCTACATCTCCTTGAGCCTCCATCAATGGACTTGGATCTCTGGGATTAATTTGTCAAAAGTTCTTTTACAATCTGCTTCTCAACTCCAATGGAAAAAAAAACTATTCCATTGGGATCAGAACACATAAAAACCCCCAAAATGACTAATAAAACTCTGAAAATGGATCATGGCTCATCTGGGCATGACCTCTTCTACATGTGGCCATAAGCTTCACTGAGCTTATATTTGAAAAAAACACCTATAAAAGTCCTCAAAAGCCTCTAAAATCTGTCCCAATGTGTTCAGAGCATAACAGTTAGCCAAAATTTATTATTCAATCACAAAAAACAAACATAGGCTCACCAAAACATGTCCTCAATCAATGAGGGCTTCAAGCTCCCTGGAGCTTGCTGAAACTTCAATGGTGAAAAACCTGCAAAAGAGGTCTTCAAATGGCCTTGATAACAATGCCAATGGATTCAGGACATCCAAAAACCCCTAGCTGGGCTTTTACGACACCTCAATCGGCCAAAAAATGAGAAAGATAGGCCTCCTGCCATTCTCTTCCTTCAAACTTGTTGGCTCTGGTTCGCCAAAACACACCTTTGTGTGATTGAACCAAGAACACACTCCAAATTCATTTTTAAACCCAGCATTGGGTGCAACTCCGCCAATGGTTCAAACTGTAGGATGGTAATGGGCGTTCCAGCCCCTAACCGGCTAGCACCTGGGCACATAGAGGTCCATACGACCGCGTGCTTGGGAAAAATGGCTAAACGGTTGAAACCGCTCTAACTCCCCTTCCGCGCCTCGGTCGTGGTCACATGAAATACCATAAGACCATGGCTTTACAAACATAAAAAAAACCCATGCACCCTTTCCACATAGGGCATGGTCACATAGCAAGCGATATGACTACGGGTCGGGGCTAAGCCCCGGCCCGACCCCCCGCCAAACTATACAAATTGCAAATTTTAATATATATGAGCCCACATTCATAGCAAGGCATAACTAGTGGTCCGTTGTTCAGATGGACTTTGTGAAGGCTTAACTGGTGTGAGAGGTCCGGGGGTCGAACCCCATGGACTCCAATAAAATTTTACAAACCAAAAGCCAAATAAAGGGGGTGCCATGTGGCAGTCCATGATTGGGCCACGTGGCACCCAATCACTTGCCCCAAACAGTGCCATGTGTCAACTTCCCATTCGACCAACTATCAACCAACAGATGCTTGCCATGTCACCATATGTACGGTTGTACGGCTCTGCCACGTCAGCCTGTACGAATTGTATGGACTGTACAGTCAGCACCATTTTTTTTTTTGCCTGTTTGACTTTATGAACAGGTCGCAATATCTCTCACTCCCGACGTCCGTTTGAGATGAAATGAGTTTCATTCTGCTTGCAATGACGAGGCCTACACTCTCATCCGGTTTGAAGCGATTCCGAGAATGTTTATTTTTGAGCTACAATTTGACCCCTGGTCCAGATTTTGATCATTAAGTCATGTCTTACGGACATGAACGAAATGAGAACCAAAGAAGATTTGAACATCTTACCTTTAGGTTCCTATGAATTTCTAATTGGGATGGATTGGTTGGACCCACATCATGCTCTATTGGATTGTCATAACAAAGTGTTCACTTTCTTGGATGAAGAAGGGAACCAAAGGAAAGTGGAGGGAATTCCCAGGGTAGTAACCGTTAGAGAAATTTCATCATTGCAGCTGAAGAAATGTTATAGAAGAGGATGTCAAATATTTGCAGTTCATATGTAGGAGACACCTAAATACAAGATGCCAAATTTGGAGGATTATGCAGTACTGAAAGAGTTTGAAGATGTATTCAAGGAGGTACTAGGACTACCCCCAAAGAGAGACATTAATTTTTATATAAATTTGACACCAGGAGAAACTCCCGTGTCAAAGACTCATAGAATGAGTACACCATAATTGAAAGAGTTGCAAATGCAGCTTGAAGAATTTCTGAAGAAGGGGTATATACGTCCAACTGTGTCACCTTGAGGTGCCCCAGTCTTGTTTGTGAAAAAGAAATATGGAACATTAAGATTATGCATTTATTTCAGATAGTTGAATAAAGTGACTATCAAGAACAAGTATCCTCTGCCAAGGATCGATGATCTTTTTGATCAATTTAAGGATGCAAAGATATTTTCAAATATAAATTTCAGATCAGGATACCATCAGGTAATAATTAAAGAAGATGATATCAACAAGACTGCCTTCAGGAGAAGGTATGTTCATTATGAGTTCACAGCGGTGCCATTTGGGTTTTCAAATGCACCAGTTGTTTTCATGTGCTTAATGAATGGTGTTTTCCGAGAATATTTAGACAAGTTTGTCATTGTATTTCTGGATGACATTCTTATATACTCTAAGTCATAGGAAGAGCATGAACATCATTTGAAAATGGTGTTGCAAGTATTAAAGGACCATTAGTTGTATGACAAATTGAGCAAGTGCTAATTTTATCAGAAACAAATTCATTATTTGGGGCATATCATCTCAAAAGATGGGATAGCAATGGACCCTGATAAGATAGAATCCATTAGAGAATGGTCAGCACCAAATAATGTGACAGGGGTTGGATCATTCATGGGCCTTGCAGGTTACTACAGGAGATTCATTGGAGGATTCTCAAAGATAACACACCCAATCACTTCCTTGCAAAGAAAGGGTATGGAGTTTCAGTGGACGTCAGACTGTGAAAGGAGTTTTCAACATTTGAAATAATTATTGACAAGTGCTCTAATACTAAGGATTGCAGACCCAAATGAAGATTTCATTGTATGCACAGATTCATGTAATGAAGGACTTGGTGGAGTCCTCAGTCAAAATGGATTCATGATATGTTATGAATCAATAAAGTTTAAAGAGAATGAAAGAAACTATGCCACTCATGATTTGGAGTTGGCAGCCATAGTACATGCCCTGAGGAAATGTAGACACTACCTCATGGGAAAAAGGTTTGAGCTAAGAACATACCACAATGGTTTGAAATATTTATTTGATCAGCCAAATCTAAATGCTAGGCAAAGTAGATGGTTAGAATTTCTAAACGAATATAAGTTTGATATAAAGCATATCAAAGGGAAAGAAAATAATGTGGCTAATGCACTCAATAGGAGGGTGCATGAACTATGTGCTACAACCATCAACATGTATCAGACTGATGTTAAAAGAAAAATTATGGAGGTTGTAATTAAAGACATGCAATACAAAGAATTGATAGAAAAATTATAGCAAGGTAAGACATTACAACAGATGGATATTTATAAGTTGGGAGTAGATGGAATACTATTGCATAAGAACATATTTTTCATACCAAATGTCGAGGACTTGAAACGTATAATTTTTCATGAGATGCATAATGTTCCTTATGCAGAACACCCTAGATATCAGAAAACCATAATAGCGGTCAAGAGCCAATACTTTTGGGCAGGTATGAATAGAGAGCTAGAAAAATACATCACAAGATGTATGGAATGACAAAAAGTTAAAGCAGAACATAAGCACCCAACAGGATTGCTGCAACCTTTGCCCATTCTTGAATGGAAGTGGGAAGTTGTGACAATGGATTTTATTATGGGATTTCCCAAAACAAGCATTCTACATGATTCAATTATGGTTGTGGTGGACAAGATTACAAAAGTTGCCAATTTTATTCCACTAAGAACTTCTCACAAGGCAGTAGATGTTGTTAATATTTTCGTGAATGAAGTGGCACGATTGCATGGAATTCCTAAAACGATTGTGTCTGACAGAGACCCGAAATTCACCTCGAATTTCTGGAAAGGATTGTTCAAAGGATTTGGGACAAATCTGAACTTTAGTACAACTTACCATCCCAAGTCTGATGGATAGAAAGAGAGGGAGAATAGAGTGATAGAATATATGTTGTGAATGTATGTGATGGATAAACCATCCAAATGGGAAGACTACCTACATTTAGTAGAATTCACTTACAACAACGGGTATCAGACATCATTGAAGGTGATCCCATTTGAAGCACTTTATGGAAGAAGGTGCAATACTCCAGTGAACTGGGATAACCCAGCTGATAGAACAATAGTCAAGCCAGAGTTTCTCAAGGAGATGGAGGACCAAATGTTAAAAATTAAGTAGAATTTGAAAGTTTCCCAAAAAAGACAAAAATTTTATGCCGATAAAAAATAGAATCCACACAGAATTCAAAGTGGGTGATCATGTTTTCCTGAAGGTGAAAGTTAACAGGAGTTCCCTGAACCTTGGAAGTTGTGCCACGTTGGCAGCCAGATTTTGTGGACCATTTGAAATCCTAGAGAGGATTGGTCAAGTTGCTTATATGATTGCATTGTCTGCATCTATGTATAGTCATAATGTATTCCATGTATCATTGCTAAAGAAATACATACCTGATGCTAATGATGTTGTTGATTGGAATGTTATTTAGGTGGAGCAAGAAGGCACTTTCCAAGTGCATCTGGTGCACATTTTGGACCGAAAAATCAAACAACTCCATAATCAAGCCATAGGGATTGTAAAGGTCCAATGGAACTGGTACAAACCTAAAGACACTACTTGGGCGCATGAGGATGAAATGCAGGCAGAATACCCACATATTTTTGATTTTTTTTGAAAATTTTGTTGTATATGGGTACATGATGCACTGAGTACAGTGGATAAATAAAGGAAGGGGATTGTAATATACCTCGGCCGAACCCAAATGCAAGTGTAATCTAAGTATATTTAATCTATTGAGTTCTTTAGACATCATTTTTGTAATACACCTTTCATGGCGTGGTGCGCCCATATATTACACAGTAAAGTGATGTAGTGTGCACATTTCTGGATACCGCGTGTAGTAACTAAAGTGCATGCAACCTTGAGGACAACAGATACTGCGCACGGTAACTAAAGTGTGCACAATATTAAGGTCAAGGAATCTTTATGTATATGATATGCATTATAGGTCGGTGAGCCAGTATTATAAGCCATAATGCTTGTGTTTTAGAATTAGGCCAAAGCACCTAGATGTTAAAGGCCAGCGTGCCTATTTGGTATATGTCTCATGATTAATATAAAATGCATCGTTGTGCATAGACCGACCATGATAAAAGATAAGGGGGACTATATTCCACCAGTTAGGGAAAGGGAGGGCCAAAAGCTAAGGAAAGGGCTAAGTGAGAAAGCTTAAGCCAGAAAGGAATATTAAATTAATATTTCTTAGAACATAAAGTATGGATAATTATTTTATCCTAAGTCCTAAAGAAGGGGACAAGTGTATCAAAGAAGATTCCAACAAGACAAGTGTCAAGTTGGATACATGCATACTTATTGTCGAGACTTATTTCCTTTGGGGGGATCTTACCATTTTTCCTTGGACCAGAAAACCATTATGGGGGGGGGGATACATTCCATCAGTCGTGGAGCTACCCTTGTACCTTCCTATCACTATACATGAACCTATTTTCATGGCCATTTTTTTGTTGGTGTACCTGTCATCTTGGGAGGGGGATTGAAGAGGCGGGTTTTTAGGCCCATGAGAAATTCTTTGAGTGAGATTATTGTCGGGGATTAGATTTCCTGAAGGTGCTAAACTACAACTATAGTGCTATGAGAATTTCGCTCTAACATGTTGCTGAAGCCCTGGAAGGGATGTGGAGCAATTGAAGGACTGTTGAGCAAAGAAGGGGCACACTTTGATCCAGATTATTTTCAGCATGAAATGAGAGTGGAGATATAATAAAGAAATGCACAGAGATATTGCATATATTCAATAATATAATAGAAATGTATCAGAGATGCAAACATAAACACATATATATAGTAATACATGATTTCTATTAATCAAAGAAACGTACAGAGACTGTAAAAATACAGAGTGAAAGACTCGCTAGAATGGTGGCAACTTATTTCTGAGAAGAGATGTGATGGCTACTTGCATTCACAAGAAGATGATTATAATGAAGCTCTGAAGGCATTTTTACAATAAATAGGAATTCCAAAAACCATATACATCCAAAAACCTAACCCTAGGAGATGAAGCGCCAAAAGTCATGTGGGCCCCGTTTGGGTAAGTTAGTACATCAACTTCCCGGGGTCATAACTTTTGCATACAAACTTTGTTTTAGGTGTATAATAGCTCTTTGGAAGGGTATCATTGAGGAGATTCATTTTGGGGGTGCAATCATACCTTTGACTATCAATGAGAACCTTTATCTCAAAAAACCTTCATTTAGGCCCTAAATATGGCCCCGAAAGTTAAAAACTACTAAAAATAGTTAATTGCCATAATTGTCGGAAAGTTGTTTTGAGCTAGTTGGAAAATGTGGGTGGCCACTGATATCCACCTGGATCAATCATCCCTCCTTAGGAAGCAATGGTATCCATTGTGTTGAGTTCCCAGGGGAGAAGGAAAAGCGTTTGTTGAATCTGCATCTTGGTGAGCTGCTTGTCTTGCTGGAGACGTCGTGCTGCTCAGTTTGTGGAAGTCTATCATGAACCTATTGACGTTGAGGTTGTTCAACAAGTTGAGATACATGAAAGGATGGTGTACAGAAGGAATCTTTGCACTTTTATGCAACTTTGTCAACCTGCTTCTGCTGTATAGAATGTTTCTGGGGCAAGGATGTAGTGGTTGCAGTGTCCTTTTGTTGTCCTTTTGAACAAATTGTGAAGAAGCTAAATTTTGTAGTATGAGATACTACCTTGCGACACTTTTTAGGTGGAACAGTAGTCGAAACTACCTCTGGTATTCTGTAGATATGACCCCCCAAAATAAAAATAATAGTACATAGTCGAGACTCATAAACAACATGGCGTCTCCACATATATGGTTAGCCCAAGAGCACATCAAAGACATCCAGTGGGAAAACATCACATAATACCTCATCCTTGAAGGATTGGATGCTGTATGATAATCGACACTGTTGGATGAAACAGAGATTTCGACCTTCGTGAAGACACCCAATGTTGTATGGTTGCAGGTGTGGTGTTGTCAACAATCCCAACTGTTTGATGACCTTTGCTGAGATGAGGTTCTTTTGGGTTTCTCTATTAACAATAAAATGCAGCGGGGTCCCCTTCACCCACATATATGAATGACAAATGTGCTCCCCCTCTTCAGGATCTATTGGTTCTTCTATTTGAATTGTTGTGGTAGCGACAATAGCAGTGGGGTCTGTGTCAATGATCTGTCCTTTACCATTATTTTTAGAATCATATTCTGAATCAGGGTTTGGCTCTTTGTCTTTAATATCATCCACTAATGAATGTTTTGAGCGACATTCATCAGTGTTGTGCCAGGGAGATTTTGTGGAACTTTCACCATTTTTCGGTGTCCTTGTTTGTCTTCCCGTGACCCTTTTTTTCCTGTGTCATGGACTGGTTTTTGGGAAACTATTTTTTAGGGTCATCTTTGTCATACTTTGGTTGTTGCATATTTTTAGAATCAAACTCCCATTTGTTCTAGTGCTTAAAATTATGCTCAATTTTAACAGCATATTGATAAGAAACACCGAGTGATGAGATGTCCAAAAAATCCATTTCAGTCTGGATGTATCTGTGTAGAGCCCCACAGTATTTCAAAACCAGATTTCACTCAGAGTGTTTGATACCCAGCTTGGTGCACAAGGTATGGAAGGTATTGTTTAACTCCAAAACTGCTTGGCCCCTCTCTTGCAGCAGTGTGCTCCATCTCATGTACTGGGCCTCATAGTTGCCAATAGGGTAATACTATTCCTTTACCGCATCCACAAAAAAATACCAAGTTGGATCGGCCCCATATATTCCAAACTCCTCTGTGGAACTTTACTCCCAGTAATTTTCCCACCAATGTTTGACATGAGGGAGAGCTTTAAGGAGTGAAAAGGTGATCTTTTCTTTGTTAGAAAAATTGGGAATAGAGAAATAACCTTCAAGTAGAGTTAATCATTTTTCTAGGGCTTTTGCATCTATCTGTCCTTCAAATACAGGAATATCAAAGTTAACTTGTACCTTGAAAGGCGAGGATCCTCCAAAGTGGCCACTTGATGAAGATGTACCTGATGCTATTAGCAGGCGTCGAAGGATGTGGGGAAAATTCTCCATCATTTCATCCCTCTGTCGCGTGAGAGCTTGCTCAAGCAATAGATTGATAGGATCGTCTACTCCGTCATTTTTCTTTTCTTTCGCCATTGAGGGTTTCTTGGGTGTGCGAGAGAAATTGTCTTCAAGAGATACAATCTCGAGACCCAACCTTATATACTCAGACCTCGTCAGGGACATGCACTGAAAAAATGATCAAGAGAAGGCTGCTCTGATGCCACTGATCCAGATTATTTTCGGCACGAAATGAGAGTTGAGATATAATAAATAAATGCACAAATATATTGCAGATATTAAATAATATAATATAAATGTATCAGATATGAAACCATAAACACATATATACAGTAATACATGATTTCTATTAATCAAATAAATGTATAGAGATTGTAAAAATACAGAGTGAAAGACTCTCTAGAATGGTGGCAGCTTATCTCAGAGAAGAGATGTGAGGGCTACTCACATTCTCAAGAAGATGATTACAATGAGGCTCTGAAGGACTTTTTATGATAAACAAGACATCCAAAAACCTAACCCTAGGAGATGAAGCACCAAAAGTCATCCGGGCCCCATTTGGGTAAGTTAGTACATCAACTTCTCGGGGTCGTAACTTTTGCATACGATCTCTGTTTTAGGCGTATAATAGCTCATTGGAAAGGTATCATTGAGGAGATTAATTTTGGGGGATAAATCATGGATTTGAAATTCACTAAGAACATTGATCTCTTAAAACCTTCATTTAGGCCCTCAAAATGGCCCTGGAAGTTAAAACCTGCTAAAAATAGTAAATTGCCAAAATTGCTAGAAAGTTGTTTTGAGCCAGATTGAAAAGGTTGGTGGCCACCAATATCCACTTGGATAAATCCTCCCTCCTTAGGAAGAAATGGTATCCATTGTGTTGAGTTCTCGAGGGAGAAGGAAAAGCATTTGTTGAATCTACATCTTGGTGAGCTGCTTGTCTTGCTGGAGACATCACGTTGCTCAGTTTTTCGAAGTCTATCATGAACTTATTGAGGTTGAGGTTGTTCAAAAAGTTGACATACATGAGAGGATGGTGTGCAGAAGGAATATTTATGATTTTCTACAACCTTGTCGACATTCTTTTGTTGGATAGAAGGTGCTTGGGGCAAGGCTGTAGTGGTTGCAGTGTCCTTTTGTTATCCTTTTGAATAGATTGTGAAGAAGTTGAATTTTACAGTATGAGATACTACCTTGTGACACTTTTTAGGTGGAACAGTAGTTGGAACTACCTCTGGTATTCTGTAGAGATGAACCCCCAAAGTAACAATGAGACTACTCGGACGAGACTCATAAACAACATGGCATCTCCACATACAAGGTTGGCCCAAGAAAACATCATAGACATCTAGTGGGGAAACATCACATAGTACCTCATCCTTGAAGGGTTGGATGTTGTATGATAATGGACATTGTTGGCTGACACAGAGATCTCGTCCTTGGTGAAGCCACCCAACATTGTATGGCTGCGAGTGTGGTGTTGTTGAGAATCCCAATTCTTTGAAAACCTCTACTGATATGAGGTGCTTCTGGCTTCCGCTATCAACAATACAATGTAGTGGGGTCCCATTCACCCACATCTTTGAATGAAAAAGGCGCTCCCCCTCGTTAGTATCTGTTGGTTCTTCTGGTTGAATTGTTGCGGTAGTGACAATAATAGTGGGGTCAGCGTCAATGATCTGTCCTTTACGATTATTTTCAAAATCAGATTCTGAATTAGGGTTCAACTCTTTGCCTTTGATCTCAACCACCAATGATTATTTTGAGAGACATTCATCGGTGTTGTGCCAGGCGATGTTTTGGAACTCGCACCATTTTCTGGTGTCCTTCTTTATCTTCCCGTGACCCTTCCTTTCCTATGTCTTGGACTGGTTTTCGGGAAACTCTTTGTAAGGGACATATTTGTCATACTTTGGTTTTTTCGGATTTGCAGACTCGAACTCCCATTTGTTCTGGTACTTAAATTTTTTCTCAATTTTAACAGCATATCGATAAGCAGCACTGAGTGATGAGATGTCCATAAAATCCATTTCAGTTTGGATGTATCTATGTAGAACCCCATGGTATTTGAGAACCAAATTTCACTGGGATTCTTTGATACCCATCTTGGTGCTCATAGTATGGAAGGTATTGGTGAAATCCAGAACTGCTTGGCCCCTCTCTTGTCGTAGTGTGGTCCATCTCATGTACTGGTCCTCATAGTTTCTGCAAGATACCAGATATATAAAATATGCAGAACAGAAACGAAATGCTAGAAATGACAGAATAACAGTAAAATATCCAGCATAATCTTCACAATACACAGAAATGATATACGAAATAGCAACAGAAATAACACTTGAACAGA
>ML802362.1:50473-73510 GCA_009831015.1 Picea engelmannii
TCCACTAATGAATGTTTTGAGCGACATTCATCAGTGTTGTGCCAGGGAGATTTTGTGGAACTTTCACCATTTTTCGGTGTCCTTGTTTGTCTTCCCGTGACCCTTTTTTTCCTGTGTCATGGACTGGTTTTTGGGAAACTATTTTTTAGGGTCATCTTTGTCATACTTTGGTTGTTGCATATTTTTAGAATCAAACTCCCATTTGTTCTAGTGCTTAAAATTATGCTCAATTTTAACAGCATATTGATAAGAAACACCGAGTGATGAGATGTCCAAAAAATCCATTTCAGTCTGGATGTATCTGTGTAGAGCCCCACAGTATTTCAAAACCAGATTTCACTCAGAGTGTTTGATACCCAGCTTGGTGCACAAGGTATGGAAGGTATTGTTTAACTCCAAAACTGCTTGGCCCCTCTCTTGCAGCAGTGTGCTCCATCTCATGTACTGGGCCTCATAGTTGCCAATAGGGTAATACTATTCCTTTACCGCATCCACAAAAAAATACCAAGTTGGATCGGCCCCATATATTCCAAACTCCTCTGTGGAACTTTACTCCCAGTAATTTTCCCACCAATGTTTGACATGAGGGAGAGCTTTAAGGAGTGAAAAGGTGATCTTTTCTTTGTTAGAAAAATTGGGAATAGAGAAATAACCTTCAAGTAGAGTTAATCATTTTTCTAGGGCTTTTGCATCTATCTGTCCTTCAAATACAGGAATATCAAAGTTAACTTGTACCTTGAAAGGCGAGGATCCTCCAAAGTGGCCACTTGATGAAGATGTACCTGATGCTATTAGCAGGCGTCGAAGGATGTGGGGAAAATTCTCCATCATTTCATCCCTCTGTCGCGTGAGAGCTTGCTCAAGCAATAGATTGATAGGATCGTCTACTCCGTCATTTTTCTTTTCTTTCGCCATTGAGGGTTTCTTGGGTGTGCGAGAGAAATTGTCTTCAAGAGATACAATCTCGAGACCCAACCTTATATACTCAGACCTCGTCAGGGACATGCACTGAAAAAATGATCAAGAGAAGGCTGCTCTGATGCCACTGATCCAGATTATTTTCGGCACGAAATGAGAGTTGAGATATAATAAATAAATGCACAAATATATTGCAGATATTAAATAATATAATATAAATGTATCAGATATGAAACCATAAACACATATATACAGTAATACATGATTTCTATTAATCAAATAAATGTATAGAGATTGTAAAAATACAGAGTGAAAGACTCTCTAGAATGGTGGCAGCTTATCTCAGAGAAGAGATGTGAGGGCTACTCACATTCTCAAGAAGATGATTACAATGAGGCTCTGAAGGACTTTTTATGATAAACAAGACATCCAAAAACCTAACCCTAGGAGATGAAGCACCAAAAGTCATCCGGGCCCCATTTGGGTAAGTTAGTACATCAACTTCTCGGGGTCGTAACTTTTGCATACGATCTCTGTTTTAGGCGTATAATAGCTCATTGGAAAGGTATCATTGAGGAGATTAATTTTGGGGGATAAATCATGGATTTGAAATTCACTAAGAACATTGATCTCTTAAAACCTTCATTTAGGCCCTCAAAATGGCCCTGGAAGTTAAAACCTGCTAAAAATAGTAAATTGCCAAAATTGCTAGAAAGTTGTTTTGAGCCAGATTGAAAAGGTTGGTGGCCACCAATATCCACTTGGATAAATCCTCCCTCCTTAGGAAGAAATGGTATCCATTGCATTGAGTTCTCGGGGGAGAAGGAAAATCATTTGTTGAATCTGCATCTTGGTGAGCTGCTTGTCTTGCTGGAGACATCACATTGCTCAGTTTTTCGAAGTCTATCACGAACTTATTGAGGTTGAGGTTGTTCAAAAAGTTGAGATACATGAGAGGATGGTGTGCAGAAGGAATATTTATGATTTTCTACAACCTTGTCGACCTTCTTTTGTTGGATAGAAGGTGCTTGGGGCAAGGCTGTAGTGGTTTCAGTGTCCTTTTGTTATCCTTTTGAATAGATTGTGAAGAAGTTGAATTTTGCAATATGAGATACTACCTTGCAACACTTTTTAGGTGGAACAATAGTTGGAACTACCTCTGGTATTTTGTAGAGATGACCCCCCAAAGTAACAATGAGACTACTCGGACAAGACTCATAAATAACATGGAGTCTCCACATACAAGGTTGGCCCAAGAGAACATCATAGACATCTAGTGGGGAAACATCACATAATACCTCATCCTTGAAGGGTTGGATGCTGTATGATAATGGACATTGTTGGCTGACACAGAGATCTCGTCCTTGGTGAAGCCACCCAACATTGTATGGCTGCGAGTGTGGTGTTGTTGAGAATCCCAATTCTTTGACAACCTCTACTGAGATGAGGTGCTTCTGGCTTCCGCTATCAACAATACAATTTAGTGGGGTCCCATTCACCCACATCTTTGAATGAAAAAGGCGCTCCCCCTCGTTAGTATCTGTTGGTTCTTCTGGTTGAATTGTTGCGGTAGTGACAATAACAGTGGGGTCAGCGTCAATGATCTATCCTTTACGATTATTTTCAAAATCAGATTCTGAATTAGGGTTCATCTCTTTTCCTTTGATCTCAACCACCAATGATTATTTTGAGCGACATTCATCGGTGTTGTGCCAGGTGATTTTTTGGAACTCGCACCATCTTCTGGTGTCCTTCTTTATCTTCCCGTGACCCATCCTTTCCTATGTCTTGGACTAGTTTTCGGGAAACTGTTTGTAAGGGCCATATTTGTCATACTTTGGTTTTTTCGGATTTGCAGACTCGAACTCCCATTTGTTCTGGTACTTAAATGTTTTCTCAATTTTAACAGCATATCGATAAGCAGCACTGAGTGATGAGATGTCCAGAAAATCCATTTCAGTTTGGATGTATCTATGTAGAGCCCCATGGTATTTGAGAACCAAATTTCACTGGGAGTCTTTGATACCCAGCTTGGTGCTCATAGTATGGAAGGTATTGGTGAAATCCAGAACTGCTTGGACCCTCTCTTGCCGTAGTGTGGTCCATCTCATGTACTGGTCCTCATAGTTTCCAATAGGATAATACTCTTCCTTTACCGCATCCACAAAAAAATTCCAAGTGGGATTGGCCCCATATATTCCAGACTCCTCTATGGAACTTTTCTCCCAGTAAGTTTCCCACCAATGTTTGACTTGAGGGAGAGCGTTAAGGAGTGTGAAGGGGATCTTTTCTTTGTTGAAAAAATTGTGAACAAAGAAATAAGCTTCTAGCAGAGTTAAGCATTTTTCTAGGGCTTCTGTATCTATCTATCCTTCAAATACAAGCATATCAAAGTTAAATTTTACCTTGAAAGGTGAGGTACCTCTGAGGTGTTAGCTTGATGAAGATGTTCCTGATGCTATCGGTAGGCGTTGAAGTTTGTGGGAAAAATTCTCCATCATTTCATCCCTTTGTTGCGTGAGAGCTTGCTCAAGCAACAAATTGATAGGATTGTTTGCTCCATCGTTTTTATTTTCTTCTGCCATTGAGGGATTCTGGGGTATTCAAGAGCGATTGTCTTCAAGAGGGAAAATATCAAGACCCAACTTTCTATACTCAGACCTCGTTGGGGACATGCATTAAAAAAATGATCAAGAGCAGCCTACTTTGATACCACTGATTCAGATTGTTTTCAGCACGAAATGAGAGCAGAGATATAATAAATAAATGCACAGAGATATTGCAGATATTCAATAATATAAAAAAAATGTATCAAATATGCAACCATAAACATAGATATACAATAATACATGATTTCTATTAATCAAATAAATGTACAGTGACTGTAAAAATACAGAGTGAAAGACTCGCTAGAATCGTGGCAACTTATCTCTGAGAAGAGATGTGACGGCTACTCGCATTCGCAAGAAGATGATTACAATGAGGCTCTGAAGGCCTTTTTACAATAAAAAGGAATTCCAAAAACCCTAGACATCCAAAAACCTAACTCTAGGAGATGAAGTTCCAAAATTCATATGGGCCCCGTTTGGGTAAGTTAGTACATCAACTTCCCGGGGTCGTAACTTTTGCATATGATCTTCGTTTTAGGTGTATAATATCTCATTGGAAAGGTGTCGTCGAGGAGATTAGTTTTTGGGGTTAAATCATGACTTTTGTTATTAGTGAGAACCTCAATCTAGAAAAACCTTCATTTAGGCCCTCAAAATGGCCCCTGAAGTTAAAACATGCTAAAAATAGTAAATTGCCAAAATTGCTAGAAAGTTGTTTTGAGCCAATTGGAAAAGGTGGGTGGCCACCGATATCCCCCTGGATGAATCCTCCTTAATTAGGAAGCAATGGTATCCATTTCATTGAGTTCCCAGGGGAGAAGGAAAAGAGTTTGTAGAATTTGCATCTTGGTGATCTTCTTGTCTTGCTAGAGATGTCGCGCTGCTTAGTTTGTGGAAGTCTATCACGAACCTGTTGAGGTTGAGGCTATTAAAAAAGTACAGATACATGAGAGGAAGGTGTGTAGAATGAATCTTTGTTCTTTGGTGCAACGATGTCGACCTGCTTTTTTTTTTATAGAAGGTGCTTGGGGCAAGGATGTAGTGGTTGCAGTGTCCTCTTGTTCTCCTTTTGAATAGATTGTGAAGAAGCTGAATTATGAAATATGAGATACTACCTTGCGACACTTTTTAGGTGGAACAATAGTTGAGACTGCCTCTGGTATTCTTTAGAGATGACCCCCCAAAGTAACAATGAGACTACGGGGTCAAGACTCATAAACAACATGGCGTCTCCACATATATGGTTGGCCCAAGAGCACATCACAGACATCCAGTGGGGCAACATCACATAATATCTCATCCTTGAAGGGTTGGATGTCGCATGATAATCGACATTATTGGCTGACATGGAGATCTTGTCCTTGACCAAGCCACCCAATGTTGTATGGTTGCGGGTGTGGTGTTGTCGACAATCCCAACTATTTGATGACCTCTTCTTAGATGAGGTTCTTCTGGCTTCCGATATCAACAATAAAATGCAGCGGGGTCCCCTTCACCCACATCTATGAATGAAAAAGGTGCTCCCCCTCTTCAGGATCTATTGGTTCTTCTGGTTGAATTGTTGTGGTAGCGACAATAGCAGTGGTGTCTACGTCAATCATCTGTCCTTTACGATTATTTTTAGAATCAAATTCTGAATTAGGATTTGGCTCTTTATCTTTGATCTCGGCCACTAATGACTATTTTGAGAGACATTCATCAGTCTTGTGCTAGGGGATTTTGTGGAACTCACACCATTTTCTGGTGTCCTTCTTTGTCTTCCTGTGACCCTTCTTTTCCCATGTCTTGGACTGGTTTTCGGGAAACTATTTCTTAGGTCCATCTTTGTCATACTTTGGTTGTTGCATATTAGTAGACCCAAAATCCTGTTTGTTCTATTGCTTAAATTTCTGCTCAATTTTAACAACATATCGATAAGCAACACTGAGTGATGAGATGTCCAGAAAATCCATTTCAGTCTAGATGTATTTGTGTAGAGCCCCACTATATTTTAGAACCAAATGTCACTCGGAGTCTTTGATACCCCACTTGGTGTGCAAGGTATGGAAGGTATTGGTGAACTCCGAAACTTCTTGGACCCTCTCTTGCCGCAGTGTGTAGCATATCATGTATTGGTCTTCATAGTTTCCAATAGGGTAATACTGTTCCTTTACCGCATCCACAAAAAAATCCCAAGTTGGATTGGCCCCATATATTACAGAATCCTCTATGAAACTTTTCTCCCAGTAAGTTTCCAACCAATGTTTGATGTGAGGGAGATCTTTAAGTAGTGCAAAGGTGATTTTTTCTTTGTCAAAAAAATTGTGAACAGAGAAATAACCTTCTAGCAGAGTTAACCATTTTTCTAGGGCTTTTGCATCTATCTGTCCTTCAAATACAAGAATATCAAAATTAAATTGTACCTTGAAAGGCAAGGTGCCTCCAAAGTGGTCGCTTGATGAATATGCACCTGATCCTATTGGTAGGCATTGAAGGATGTGGGAACAGTTCTCCATCATTTCGTCCCTCTGTCATGTGAGAGCTTGCCCAAGCAACAAATTGATAAGATCACCTGCTACGTCATTTTTCTTTTCTTCCGCCATTGAGGGTTTCTTGGGTGTGCGAGAGAGATTTTCTTCAAGAGAGACAATCTTGAGACCCAACTTTCTATACTCAGACCTCTTCAGGGACATGCATTGAAAAAATGATCAAGATCATCCTGCTCTAATACCACTGATCTGGATTATTTTTGGCAGGAAATGAGAGCGGAGATATAATAAAGAAATTCAAAAAGATATTGTAGATATTCAATAATATAACATAAATGTATCATACATGTAACCATAAACACAGATATATAATAATACACGATTTCTATCAATCAGAGAAATGTACAGAGACTATAAAAATACAGAGTGAAAGACTTGCTAGAATGGTGGTAGCTTATGTATGAGAAGATACGTGAAGGCTACTCGCATTTGCAAGAAGATGATTACAATGAGGCTCTGAAATCCTTTTTACAATAAATAGGAATGCCAAAAACCCTAGACATCCAAAAACCTAACCCTTGGAAATGAAGCACCAAAAGTCATGTGGGCCCTGTTTGGGTAAGTTAGTACATCAACTTCCCAGGGTCGTAACTTTTGCATACGATCTTCATTTTAGGTGTATAATAACTCGTTGGAAAGGTATCATAGACGAGATTCATTTTGGGGGTGAAATATTACTTTCATCCATAATTGAAAACCTCAATCATGAAAAACCTTCATTTAGGCCCTCACAATGGTCCTGGAAGTTAAAATCTGCTAAAAATAGTAAATTTTCAAAATTGCCATAAAGCTATTTTGAGCTAGTTGGAAAAGGTAGGTGGGAATCGATATCCACCTAGATAAATCCTTCCTCCTTAGTAAGAAATAGTTTCCATTTTGTTGAGTTCCCTGGGGAGAAGGAAAAGCGTTTGTTGAATTTGCATCTTAGTGAGCTGCTTGTCTTGCTTGAGACATCGAGCTGCTCAATTTGTGGAAGTTTATCGCGAACCTGTTGAGGTTGAAGTTGTTCAACAAGTCGATATACATAAGAGGAAGATGTGCAGAAGGAATATTTGCGCTTTGCAGTAACCTTGTCAACCTGCTTTTGTTGGATAGAAGTGCTTGGGGTAAGGTTGTAGTGGTTACAATGTCCTTTTCTTCTCCTTTTGAATAGATTATGAAGAAGCTAAATTTTGTATTATGGGATACTATCTTGCAACACTTTTTAGGTGGAATAGTAGTCGGAAATACCTCTAGTATTCTATAGAGATGATCCCTCAAAGTAACAATGACACTATCAGGTTGAGGCTCATAAACAACATGGCGTCTCCACATATATGGTTGACCCAAGAGCACATCACAGACATCCAATGGGGAAAAATCACATAATAATTCATCCTTGAAGGGTTGGATACCATATGATAATTGACACTGTTGGTTGACACGAAGATCTCATCCTTGGCGAAGCCACCCAATGTTGTATGTATGCGGGTGTGGTGTTGTAAACAATCCCAACTGTTTGATGACCTCTGCTGAGATGAGGTTCTTTTGGCTTCCTCTATCAACAATAAAATGCAGTGGGGTCCCCTTCACCCACATATATGAATGAAAAAGGCTCTCACCCTCTTGAGGATCTGTTGGTTCTTCTAGTTGAATTGTTGTGGTAGCGACAATAGCAGTGTGGTCCGTGTCAATGATCTGTCCTTTACCATTATTTTCATAATCATATTTAGAATCAAGGTTTGACTCTTTGTCCTTGATCTCAACCACTAATGATTGTTTTGAGAGGATTCATTCATCGCTATTGTGCCAGAGGATTTTGTGGAACTTGCACTATTTTCCAGTGTTCTTGCTTGTCCTCCCGTGACCCTTCTTTTCCTGTGTCCTGGGTTGGTTTTTGGGAAACTGTTTGTTAGGGCCCTCTTTGTCATACTTTGGTTGTTGTGGATTTGAAGACCTGAACTCCCATTTTTTCTGTTGCTTATATTTCTTTTCAATTTAAACAACATATCGATAAGCAACACCGAGTGATGAGATGCCCAGAAAATCCATTTCAGTTTGGATGTTTCTGTGTAGAGCCCCACGGTATTTCATAACCAAATGTCACTCGTAGTATTTAATACCCATATTGGTGCGTAAGGTATCGAAGGTATTGGTGAACTACGAAACTTCTTGGCCCCTCTCTTTTTGTAGTGTGGTCCATCTCATGTACTGGTCCTCAGAGTTGCGAACAGGGTAATACTCTTGCTTTACCGCATCCACAAAAATATCCCAGGTGGGATCGACCCCATATATTCCAGACTCCTCTGTGGAAATTTTCTCCCGGTATGTTTCCCACCAATGTTTGACACGAGGGAGAGATTTAAGGAGTGCGAATGTGATCTTTTCTTTGTCGAAAAAATTGTGAACAGAGAAATAACCTTCTAGCAGAGTTAACCATTT
This sequence comes from Picea engelmannii, assembly GCA_009831015.1. NCBI lineage: Eukaryota > Viridiplantae > Streptophyta > Pinopsida > Pinales > Pinaceae > Picea > Picea engelmannii. The sequence continues at coordinate 58,950 of ML802362.1, forward strand.
TTCTAGGGCTTTTGCCTCTATCTGTCCTTCAAATACAGGAATATCAAAGTTAACTTGTACCTTGAAAGGCAAGGTGCCTCCAAAGTGTCTGCTTGATGAATATGCGCCTGATACTATTAGTAGGCGTTGAAGGATGTGGGAAAATTTTTCCATCATTTCATCCCTCTGTCGGGTGAGAGATTGCTCAAGAAACAGATTGATAGGATCGTCTGCTCTGTCATTTTTATTTTCTTCCACCATAGAGGGTTTCTTGGGTGTGTGAGAGAAATTGTATTGAAGATATACAAGCTCAAGATCCAACTTTATATACTCAAACCTCATTGGGGACATGCACTGAAAAAATGATCAAGAGCAGCCTGCTCTAATACTACTGATCCAGATTATTTTCGGCATGAAATGAGAGCGGAGATATAATAAAGAAATGCACAGAGATATTGCAGATATTCAATAATATAATAGAAATGTATCAAAGATGCAACCATAAACACAGATATATAGTAATACATGATTTCTATTAATCAAAGAAATGTATAGAGACTGTAAAAATACAGAGTGAAAGACTCGCTAGAATGTTGGCAACTTATCTCTAAGAAGAGATGTGACAGCTACTCGCATTCACAAGAAGATGATTACAATGAGGCTTTGAAGGAATTTTTACAATAAACATGAATGCCAAAAACCATAGAAATGCAAAAACCTAACCCTAGGAGATGAAGCACCAAAAGTCGTGTGAGCCCCGTTTGGGTAAGTTAGTACATCAACTTCCTGGGGTCATAACTTTTGGATACGATCTCCGTTTTAGGAATATAATATCTCGTTGGAAAGGTATATTTGAGGGGATTAATTTTGGGAGATCAATCATGCCTTCGATTATCATTAAGAACCTCGATCTATAAAAACCTTCATTTAGGCCCTCAAAATGGCCCCGGAAGTTAAAACCTGCTAAAAATAGTAAATTGACAAAATTGCCAGAAAGTTGTTTTGAGCCAGTTGGAGAAAGTGGGTGGCCACCGATATCCACTTGGATCAATACTCCCTCCTTAGGAATCAATTGTGTCCATTGCGTTGAGTTCCCTAGGGAGAAGGAAAATCGTTTGTTGAATCTGCATCTTGGTGAGCTGCTTCTCTTGTTGGAGACGTCGCCCTGCTCAATTTGTGGAAGTCTTTCATGAATTTGTTGAGGTTGAGGCTATTCAAAAAGTGGATATACATGAGAGGATAGTGTGTAGAAGGAATCTTTTCACTTTTCTGCAACCTTATCGACCTGCTTTTGTTGGATAGAGGTCCTTGGGGCAAGGTTGTAATGGTTTCATTGTCCTTTTTTTTTCCTTTTGAACATATTGTGAAGAAGCTGAATTTTGCAGTATGAGATACTACCTTCAGACACTTTTTAGGTGGAACAGTAGTCTGAACTACCTCTGGTATTTTGTAGATATGACCCCCCAAAGTAACAATGACACTATGGGGTCGAGACTCATAAACAACATGGTGTCTCCACATATATGGTTGGCCCAAGAGCACATCAAAGACATCCAGTGGGGAAACATCACATAATACCTCATCCTTGAAAGGTTGGATGTCATACGATAATTGAAACTATTGGCTAACACAGAGATATCATCCTTGGTGAAGCCACCCAATGTTATATGGTTCCAGGTGTGGTGTTGTGGACAATCTAAATTGTTTGATGACCTCTGCTGAGATGAGTTTCTTATGGATTCTGATATCAACAATAAAATGTAGCGGGGTCCCCTTCACCCACATATGTGAATGAAAAAGGTGCTCCCCCTCTTCAGGATCTATTGGTTCTTCTGGTTGAATTTTTTCATAGAGACAATAACAGTGGGGTCCGCGTCAATGATCTGTCCTTTACCATTATTTTCAGAATCAGATTCTGAATCAGGGTTCAGATCTTTGTCTTTAATCTAAGCCACCAATGAATATTTTGAGCGACATTCATCGGTGTTGTGATATGATCTTTTGTGGAACTCACACCATTTTCCGGAGTCCTTCTTTGTCTTCCCGTGACCCTTCTTTTCTTGTGTCTTGGATTGGTTTTCAGGAAACTGTTTGTTAGGGTCGTCTTTGTCATACTTTGCGTGTTGCGAATTTGTAGACATGAACTCCTGTTTGTTCTAGTGCTTAAATTTATTCTCAATTTTAACAGCATATCGATAAGAAGCACTGAGTGATGAGATGTCCAAAAAATCTATTTCAGTTCATATGTATCAGTGTAGAGCCCCACGGTATTTCAGAACCAAATTTCACTCAGAGTCTTTGATACCCAACTTGGTCTACAAGGTATGGAAGGTATTGGGGAACTCCGGAGCTTCTTGGCCCCTCTCTTGTCACAATGTGGTCCATCTCATGTACTGGTCCTTACAGTTGTCAACAAGGTAATACTGTTCCTTTACCACATCCAAAAAAAAATCCCAAGTGGGATCGACCCCATATATTCCAGACTCCTCTATGGAACTTTTCTCCTAATAATTTTCCCACCAATGTTTGACATGAGGGAGAGATTTAAGGAGTGCGAAGGTGATCTTTTCTTTGTCAGAAAAATTTCAAATAGAGAAATAACCTTCTAGGAGAGTTAACCATTTTTCTAGGGCTTCTCCATATATCTTTCCTTCAAATACAGGAATATAAAAGTTAACTTGTACCTTGAAAGGCGAGGTGCCTCCAAAGTGTTCACTTGATGAAGATGTGACTGATTCTATCAGTAGGCATTGAAGGATGTGGGAAAAAAGCTCCATCATTTTGTCACTCTATCGCGTGAGAGCTTGCTCAAGCAACAAATTGATAGGATCGTCTGCTCCGTCGTTTTTCTTTTCTTCCACCATTGAGGGTTTCTTAGGTGTGAGAGAGTGATTTTTTTCAAGAGTGACAAGATCAGGACAAAAATTTCTATACTCAGACCTCATCGGGGACATGCAGTGAAAAAATGATCAAGAGCATCCTGCTATGATACCACTGATCCGGATTATTTTTGGCATGAAATGAGAGCGGAGATATAATAAATAAATGCACAAAGATATTTCAGATATTCAATAATATAACAAAAATGTATCAGAGATGAAACCATAAACAAATATATAAAGTAATACACAATTTCTATTAATCAAATAAATGTATAGAGACTGTAAAAATACAAAGTGAAAGACTCACTAGAATGGTGGCAACTTATCTCTGAGAAGAGATGTGACGGCTACTCGCATTCGCAAGAAGATGATTACAATGAGGATCTACAGACATTTTTACAATAAAAAGGAATGCCCAAAACCCTAGACATCAAAAAACCTAACCCTGGGAGATGAAGCGCCAAAAGTCATGTGGGCCCCTTTTGGGTAAGTTAGTACATCAACTTCTCGAGGACGTAACTTTTGCATATGACCTTTGTTTTAGGCGTATAATAGCTTGTTGGAAAGGCATCATTGAGGAGATTCATTTTGGGGGTGCAGTCATGCCTTCAAATATTGTTGAGAACCTCGATCTCAAAAAACCTTCATTTAGGCCCTCAAAATGGACCGGGAAGTTAAAACCTGCTAAAAATAGTAAATTGCCAAAATTTCCAGAAAGTTGTTTTGAGCTAGTTGGGAAAGGTGGGTTTCCACCAATATCCACTTAGATCAATACTCCATATTTAGGAAGCAATGGTATCCATTGTGTTGATTTCCCAAGGAAGAAGGAAAAACATTTGTTGAATCTGCATCTTGGTGAGCTGCTTGTCTTGCTGGAGACGTCGCGCTACTAAGTTTGTGGAAGTCTATCACGAAATTATTGAGGTTGAGGTTGTTCAAAAAGTTGAGATACATGAGAGGATGGTGTGCAGAAGGAATATTTATGATTTTCTACAACCTTGTCGACCTGCTTCTGTTGGATAGAAAGTTCTTGGGGGAAGGCTGTAGTGGTTCCAGTGTCCTTTTGTTCTCCTTTTGAACAGATTATGAAGAATCTAAATTCCGCAGTATCAGATACTACCTTGCGAAATTTTTTAGGTGGAACAATAGTCAAAACTACCTTTGGTATTCTATAGAGATGACCCCTCAAAGTAACAATGACACTACGGGGTTGAGACTCATAAAAAACATGGAGTTTCCACATATATGGTTGGCCCAAGAGCACATCACAGACATCCAATGGGGAAACATCACATAATACCTCATCCTTGAAGGGTTGGATGCCGTATGATAATAGACACTATTGGATAACACGAAGATATCATCCTTGGCGAAGCCACCCAATGTTGTATGTCTGTGGGTGTGGTGTTGTCGACAATCCCAATTGTTTGGTGACCTCTGTTGAGATGAGGTTCTTCTAGATTCTGCAATCGATAATAAAATATAGAGGGGCCCCCTTAACCCACATCTATGAATGAAAAATGTGTTCCCCCTCTTTAGGATCTATTAGTTCTTGTAGTTGAATTGTTGCGGTAGCGACAATAACAGTGGGGTCTGCAAAAATGATTTGTCCTTTACCATTATTTTCAAAATCAGATTTTGAATCAGGGTTCGGCTCTTTGTTTTTGATCTTGGCCACTAATGATTGTTTTGAGCGACATTCATTGGTGTTGTGCCAGGGGATTTTTTGGAACTCGCACCATTTTCCGGTATCCTTCTTTGTCTTCTCGTGACCCTCCTTTTCCTGTGTCTTGGACTGGTTTTTGGGAAACTGTTTGTTAGGGTCGTCTTTGTCATACTTTGGTTGTTGTGGATTTGTAGACCCAAACTCCCATTTTTTCCGGTGCTTAAATTTATTCTCAATTTTAACATCATATCGATAAGCAGCACCGAGTGATGAGATGTCCATAAAATCCATTTCAGTTTGGATGTATCTATGTAGAGCCCCACAGTATTTCAGAACCAAATGTCGCTCAGAGTCTTCGATATCTAGCCTAGTGTTCAAGGTATGGTAGGTATTGGTGAACTCCATAACATCTTGGCAACTCTCGTGCCATAGTGTGGTCCATCTCATGTACTAGTTCTCATAGTTTCCAACAGGGTAATACTGTTCCTTTACGACATCCACAAAAAAATCCCAAGTGGGATCAACCCCATATATTCCAGACTCCTCTGTGGAACTTTGCTCCTAGTAAGTTTCCCACCAATGTTTGACATGAGGGAGAGCTTTAAGGAGTGCGAAGGTGATCTTTTATTTGTCGAAAAAATTGTGAACAGAGAAATAACCTTCTAGCATAATTAACCATTTTTCTAGGGCTTCTGCATCTATCTGTCCTTCAAATACAGGAATATCAAAGTTAAATTGTACCTTGAAAGATGATGTTCCTCCAAAGTGTCCACTTGATGAATATGTGCCTAATTCTATCAGTAGGTGTTGAAGAATGTGGGAAAAATTCTCCATTATTTCATCTCTCTGTCACATGAGAGCTTGCTCAAGCAACAAATTGATAGGATCGTTCGCTCCATCTTTTTTCTTTTTTTTCTCCATTCAGGGTTTCTTGGGTATGCGAGAGCAATTTTATTCAAGAGAGACAAGATTGAGATCCAAATTTCTATACTCGGACCTCGTTGGGGACATGCACTGAAAAAACGATCAAGAGCAACCTGCTCTGATACCACTGATCCAGATTATTTTCGGCACGAAATGAGAGAGGAGATATAATAAAGAAATGCACAAAGATATTGTAGATATTCAATAATATAACAGAAATGTATTAGAGATGAAAACATAAACAAAGATATACAGTAATACACAATTTCTATTAATCAAAGAAATGTACAGAGAGTGTAAAAATACAGAGTGGAAGATTTGTTAGAATGGTGGTAGCTTATCTCTGAGAAGAGATGTGACGGCTACTCGCATTCACAAGAAGATGATTAAAATGAGGCTATGAAGGCCTTTTTACAATAAAAAAGAATGCCCAAAACCCTATACATCCAAAAACCTAACCCTAGGAGATGAAGCACCAAAATTCACGTGGGCCCCATTTGGGTAATTTAGTACGTCAACTTCCCGGGGTCGTAACTTTTGCATACGATCTTCGTTTTAGGTGTATAACATCTCATTGGAAATGTATCATCGAGGAGATTCATTTTGGGGGTGCAATCATGCATTAGGATATCATTAAAAACCTCTATCTAAAAAAACCTTCATTTAGGCCCTCAAAATGGCCCCGGAAGTTAAAACCTGCTAAAAATAGTAAATTTCCAAAATTGCCAGAAAGTTGTTTTGAGCCAGTTGGAAAAGGTGGGTCGCCACCGATATCCACCTAGATCACACTTCCTTGGGTGGGATAGGAATGTGGGGAATGAGATTCTATAGGCTGTCGATTGAGTGAGCACTTGAGATGTAGCCTTTCCTGTTGACCGTGAACACTTAGCCTAGTTAGGAACCCCTTACCTGGGTGGAGTCTAGTCCCAGCTCGGGGGTGACTCACTATTGAGAGTGATGAATAGTGTATTATAAGGCTGGGAGGTTTGTGGATGGTCTGCACGTAGTTGGTGACATTCTTACCAAGATAAGTATCGATTCTATGATGAATTTACATGTTGCATTATCATTTATGTGTTAATTTATGGGATTTATTACATGTGTGAGCATATCTATCTATATGTTCAAGGGTATACCCCTGTGTATGCTGCATATTTGTGACTACTGATAATACAACCTGAAAATCGTATGTTTACATAATGTAACTGTTTTTTTATTTTTTATATGTGAAGCTTCCGCTAGAGCGTTTTATGTATATGTTTAATTGCATGCAGTTCAGTTTGTATGTATGCCTCTGTGTGTATATACGTATTTGAAAAGAAACATTAGGTGGCATACCTTAGTTGTATATTGGGTTGTTATCATATGTTTTCAGAACTAAGTTAAGTGTCTGAGTAGTGATGTCCCTCAGCCTATTGGTGGTTGGGGAGGTACGTTACAACAGACTTCTCAAGGACTAGGTAGTACCAGCAGTAGTTGTCGAACCAGGAGCAGCTGGGGGATATCCAGTCGGAGATGCTGAGAGAGTTTTGAGATAGGTGGAGAAGAACCTCACTGCACTCACTCGTGTAGTTCCCATGGCCAATATTGAGGATCTCCCTCCATCAATGCATCCTCATGTAGTTGGGGTGCCATGAACTTGGGTTCAACTCTTTCGGGATTTGGAAAATGTCGACGTTCACTATGGAAGAGCCAACAGGTCCCATGCTTAGCTAGGATGGAACTTTTATGTGTCAAGGGCACTCTTTTGTATATACTTGAGGGCATAATGTCTATGATGTACACCAGATATATATATTTTAAGGCGTTCACACCCATCGATGTACTCTGACACTTTTTGATATATATATATGTCTTATGAATCACATTTTTACAAATGTATGTACATCTGTATGTGTGTGCAATATGACAATATAATATTTGATTATCTAGAGTATCTGTCATTTGATTTAATCTCCTCGGAGCATGTATATACGTAATGTAATCAAAGAAATTCTTTAAGAGACGTACCCTAAGGAATCGTCGGTGTAGATTAGGATCATAAATGTAGTAAACCCCATTTAACTAGGACACAACCAGATGAGCATATAAGTAGACCCAGAGGTGAGAGATACCATGAGACAAAGAATCATGAAGAAACTATATCACTGCATTGTACTCGGTGACATTGTTTGTAGCGTCACCTAGACAGATACCTCCAGAAGATAGCGACTAGCCTTGAGAAGTGAAAATCACCCAAGATGTGGAAGAAATCCTTCGAGTGTGTCGGTTGGCATCGTCTGTGAACCCAAAGAATACCTATGATTCACTTGACATCTTCCAGAATGAAAAATATGACATCAATAATGACACGTCCACAACACATAAAGACAAAAACTAACTATATAAGAAATATACATATATACAAGAAGTCACCCAAGGCGACCAACCTACGAGTAATACTTTTTGAGGTAGATCCGATTTATAGGCTTTGCCAAATCATTTCCCTCAAATTCAACCATACGATAAGCACCCTTATTTAAGACCTCTTTCATGATGAAAGGTCTGAACCACATGGGCTTGAACTTTCCTTCCCCCAGGGGATATTTATCTTGGTCGTAGATAAGGACAAGGTTGCCTTCAGAAAAAATCCGAGGATGAACGGAATGATCATATTGACCTTCACTCATTTCTTGTGAGCCTCATTGGCCAAGGATACATAACGATGTTTCCAATCGAGATACTCGACATATAATAAGTGTTCCTCAAGTGGTGAAGTGTCTAGAAATAAAAGTATTGACAACTTTAGAGATGGGATATTTCACTCTATTAGCAAGAATCCTTCCAGCCCCTAAATGAGTTGAAAAGGTGAGAAACCAGTAGCAGCCTTTAGGCCCATAATGCCGAGTACAACATCAAATGCCAATTTGACTTGACAAAATTGATCCTTCATTGTAGAATAGTGTTGAGGGACTTATTCACAACTTCCACCTGACAATTTGCTTGTGGGTAGTAGGTTGATGAATGCTCTTGTATCAACCCAATCTTTGATGTTAACTCATACATCATTTTGTTCTTGAAGGGACTTCCATGGTTAGTGAAAATTTCCTTTGGGATGCTAAACCTAGATATTATCTGATGAAAAATAAAGAGAGTTATTATTTCACCATTATTATTAGATGTCATCATAGCCTCGACCCACTTTGTGAAGTAGTCTACCAATATGATGATATAATGATGCCCCCAGGATGAAGTTGGGTGGAATGTAGTAAAATCAATCCCCCACTTGGTGAAGGGACCAACATAAATGACGGGAAACATCGGAGCATGGTGTGCCCTCATCTTCTGAGAGAAGGTCTGACATGGGTGGCACTTCCTGACTGACTCAACACAATCCTTGAGTAACGCATGCCAAAAGTAACTAGCCCATAGAATATTTTGGGTTGTTTCCAACCCGGATAAATGACCACCACATGCTTTAATGTGGTAGTCATTAAGAACGAGTTCCACTTCTTCATGAATAAGGCATCGACGAAGAATACAATATACACCTCAATGATAGAGAGTGTCATCGAGGATGAGTTAATTTCATGCCTGATGGTGTATTCGTCAACGCTCATCGCAAGAAGCAGTGGTGGGGCACTTCAAAGTCTAGAGATAGACTAGTGTATCTCCATACTGAGGGATCGAAGATGAAATCAGAAAAATGATCTCCTTTAATTGATGATTCTCTGGGCATAACATCACCTGATTTGAATGGAAGTTCCAAGGTAAGTTCCGTAAAGACCAGTGTCTTTTTGGATTTCACGGAAATAAACTCCAAGTAAAATGCATGGAGGATAACGATCCATGTAATGATCTTTCCACCGATGACGCGTCGTTTCAACAAGTACTGAAATATATTCACAATGGAGATGACGGTGGTCTTGCAAAGAATAATATAATGACGGAACCACTGGAAAACATGCACTTCTACCAACACAAGCTTATCAACATGGGAGTACTTGATCTCCGGCCCAACCATGCCTCGGCTCAAGTAATAAATCACGTTCTCTTCAAGCAAATCATCCTCTTGAACCAAGACCATACTGATGGTTGACTCTATGGAGACCAAGTACAATAAGAAATATTTATTATAATTGGGAGGCTGGAGGAGAGAAAGAGATGTAAGGGCATGTTTCAATTCTTCGAAAATTCCCTTTTTCAATAAACGCATGAACCCTTTGGTGATCTCAGCATAGTTTGTGATAAAATTCCGAAGAAAGTTCTATTTTCCCTATAAGCTTTTAGTTGGAGGGACTGTGCACCGGGGAGGCAACTGGACTATCACCTCAACCTTAAGAGGATTGACCATGATCCCTGTTGTCAAAACTATGAAACCTAGAAGACGACTCGATGTCACGCAGAAACTGCATTTGTTAGGATTCAAGAGAATATGATACTAGCGACATCGCTGAAATATTAGTCATAGGTGCGTGGGATGATCATCTCTCTTAGGAGATAGTGATGTTAAATCATTGAGATAATCCTCGAATATATGTGTAAGGTTATGGAAATCAAAAGACATGGCCTGGTGAAAAGTGGCTCTAGCATTCTTTAGGCCAAAGGGCATCTTACGATAAGCAAATGTTCCCCAAAGACATAAAAAAGTTGTTTTATGCTGGTCTTTGGGTTTGATCTGTATTTGGTTGTATCTCGAAAAACCATCCATGAAAGAAAAGACCTCAAAGCCTGCACATTCATCAAAAATATGATCGATGAATGGGGTGGGGAAATTATCCTTTGGACATGCCTTATTCAAATCATGAAAGTCCATACACACACGAATCATACCCTACTTTTTGTTGACTAGAATGAGATTTGGCACCCATTGAGTCATTGAACGGGGTAGATGAAACCAACTTTGAGCAGTTTCTCAACTCCAGACTTAATAGTTTTCACTTTCTTAACATTCAATGGACAAAGTTTCTGTCAGACTGTCTTGGAATCATGATATGTCATTATCTCATGTTTGACGATTCTTGGATCAATGCATGGCATTTCCTCATAAGACTAAGAATTTTTTTTGTGAAATTCCTTAAATAAATTTGTATAGATATGAATCTCCTCGGGGGAGCAGTCCACTCCGAAGGAGGCATTCTCCATAATGCCACGGGTTTTGGAGATGTTAATAGGTATCGTTTCAGCAATAGTTTCTATATTACCCTCGACATAAACTGTGTGCATGTCCAGAGGATTAATAGGACAATACCTATCTCCATTCATAGTCAACACGAATTCACCTACCTCTATTCTTCTTAACTCTGGGGGGAAATAAGATTTTTGATGGAGATCATCCCAAGGTATTTCTGGACGAGTCAATGCCTCTAAAATTGCCTCATCAAAGGGAAATACCAAGTCTAAATAATTGATAGTGGCAAGGGAACATTGAGCCCAAATAGGCTCAAGAACTAGATCTAACTCTTGTGCGGGAGTCAGATCGGGGTCGACCGAAACTTGTTGGACAATACTATATGAAACTTCTTCTGCAGACAAGGGAATGGCCATGCTAGGATGCTATGTCCCTTCCATCAAGGAAAATGGGGAAGAAGGATTCCATGGATCATTAAAGTAAGTCGTATGGAATGACGACACTTGAAAATTTTCATCCCTAGTCTGGTTGGGGACATCCGATATCATATTGACATCTCTAGAAGGAGGAGGGTAATTGAAAGTAGCCATCAAAGGTGGGAACACACCAACCCCCACATTGACGATGTGGGGATGAGGTTTATCAATCATCGGGACCGTGGATGCCCCTGATGAAGGGTCAGGCCTGGAGAAGGACAACAGGTCAATGGTTACGATTATGTCCTCATGTGTAAACAATAAGAGCCGAAAACCTGTGGCAACAAATGCATGTGTTTCATAGGTCCAACTCATTCTTAACAAGATGTTGTATTCAAGACACACGTTGACCACTTCTACTTCGATGCACATGGTCTTCCCTCCCAAACACATGGGAAAACAAAGGATGATTCCATGTGGTCTGAAAGAATGACCATCAAAATAAATAAGAAGAGTAGGTGACAAAGACAAAAAGTGTTGGCCAATGGCCTTCTAACATGCCAACGACATCACGTAGGTCGAGGTGCCCTCATCAACCACTATACGAAAAATATTCTGAGTAAAATATTTTGTGGGGTGAGCCATTACTATCTGAAATTCCACGTGGTAAGGGAAATGAGGTTTCAAGTTAGTCGTCTCAAGCATGATCATTCCGAGATTGCAGGTATCAGCAAATCCCAAAGAAGAAAACAAAGCCTTTCTCTATGTAGGGCATTTCTAGAGGACCTCCAAAGTAGACATCATGCAAGGGGTTTGTGAAAAATCATCTACCATAAAGTAATTATGGGCAGCCCTCGCGTTTGGATTATGGGAAGCTTTCTTGAACTTAGTTTTTGGGATGCATGTCATTGTTTCTCCCATCGTCTTCTTAAGATAGAGAGGAAGAGATGGGGTTACAGATTCCTTACCCTTTTCAGTAGTTTCTGACATTCCTTAATCATGTGCTCTAGTTTCTATGTAAGTGTCACCTTTCATCATATAAAAATTCACATCCGAGGGATTACTAGAAGATGGAGGGGTACCTAACTATCCCCATCTGCGCTCGAAGAGGCTTGAGTCATATTTTTCTCATGTGGAAATGGGTTCGCTAAAAAATCAGGTTGTTGTTTCACCAATAACTTTTGGGCCTCTGCAAGCCAAGGGAAGACATGAGTTGGATGGTCCTCCATGCAATGTTTGCATAGATACTTCGACAATCTCTTCTCTGTATTGTCCCCACCAACATTATTGTTGGGTTTTCTTATCCCCTTTACCCTACTTGTTTTGTTGTTTTTTCTTTCCATCGGGCTGTTGGTTGGCCTTCAGGTTTGTCGACTTCACACTATGTACATTCGACGTTTGGGTAGGGGGGGGTAGCCGAACCAGAGGTGTGGCCGGCAGCTATCTACTTTATCAAAAATTGTTGCAATTGATTTGACAACTGATTAGTGGGATTCTCTTCTGATGAACCAACTATACCATCGACATGTGGTCTATACTTGTGTCTGGCCTTGTCAAGGATGGACCATGGCGTGTCTGGAAAAATCTCACAGAGTAATCCAGACTGAGAGTATATCAGTTCAAGTTGGTGTGCTCTCATTATTGCCTCCTCATTTGAAAACTCTCTCGACGTTGCAACGTCCTTGGATAATTGAGGTACCAAAGACTTAAGGAACCACTCGAGCAAGAATGTTGGTGGGACCTATACCTTTATCAAACTCTTCAGATGCTGCCATTCTCGGATTTGATCTAAAATATGATCGTTCATTGTCCGCTCAAAGTTGGCCACCAATTCAGTGTTGGCATCATATCTCACATGTAGTTGGAAATGGTTGAGAAAAACCATCGCCAAATTGCTAAAGTAAGAGTATCTTGAGCGGTCAATATCAATGTACCATTTCATGGCTCCCCCGATGAGAGTGTGTTGAAACAAGCAGAACTATATGGAGTCATCTCGCAACATGTTTGATGATCACCATAGGTGGAAGGTGGTCACATGATCACCTAGATTTTCACTAGGCTTACCTTTGAACTTTGGGATGTCTAAGGGAAACTTAGTCAGCATGGGAGCCCATTGCGGATCATGAAAAATTAGGTCGTTTAACAACCTTGACAATTTTGGAAAATGTAACATCGCCAGAAATGGTAGTTTGGGATGATTACTATGTACAGGAAAAAATGATCCTAGATTTTGATTGGTACCAAGTTACCAGTAAACGTTTGGCTACTGACTAGGGTTCTGGTATACACCATGGCCTTGGACAACATATGAATACTACGTTTGTTGGGACATCATCGAATGAATCTTGTAATTGGACATTGAGGGCTGGGCAGGGATTTCTCCCTCCGTCATGTTCCAAATATTCTGGAAAGGGTTTCCCTCTGCCAATCAGATGAGCATAGGTATTGAGCCTTACCTGGGGTTCCATTGACCATGGAAGGGGTTTCCCTCAGTCGACATCCTTGATGAGGGAACTTCTCCCTAACATATATTCCAAAGTACTTTTGAGGAGAATATTCTTATGTCTGCCCCCTATGCTGGAATAGTACCCTGCACAAGATTATCTTGTCCAAAACGAGGGTTTCCCTGGGTCGAGATGAGAGTTGATGAAAAAGTGTTATTACCAAACGCATCGAACAAAGAGAAAGAAATTGAACCCACCAACATGGTGTATGAACAAGGTCCTATATTTCATGCTTCAAATAAGCTATAGATCATGTTTGTCCTAATGAGTTGTTGGGGAGAATCACCGAGTGAGGGGGATGAAGGAGGTATATGACCCCTACCGTAAGGGTATATTTATAGGGGGATGAGGTGCCCCCCATGGAACCTTGAAAAGGAGTGTTCAAGCTCTCTGCCCCCAGACCCATAGTTTGTAGGGTGGAGTAGGTGAGGATGGAGTTCATATCAAAGTCAGGCATTCCGTATGAAAAAAGAGGGCCTGTCGCATTCTATGTGAATGAAGCAATGGTCGCTACCGTAGAAGGAATAATACCACTACCCGAAGTAGAGGTGGTCAAGACCATTATAGCCTGGACCATAGAAGGTGAGTTAGGAGGTAGAGCACTCCCTGTAGTGATAGTTATTGAGGGAGTGCGAGGACTACCTGATGAAGTAGCAATATTTGCTTCCATAGTTGCTTGCAAGACTATATGACTCTCGTGATGTGTTTCCCTTGGAGGGACAACTTGTACAAAAGGTGGCAATGACAAGTCAGTGATCGGAGGGTTAGAGGGATCGATAGATTCTACTCCAAGTTCATAAATAGTCAATTCCTCCAGATTTGAGTGCTCTCCTCTCGGATCTGGCTCAAGCAAATTTTCCCGCGGCCTGATCGCCTCAAATGACCCTTGCTGGTCAAGTATTCACCATAACGGTGGAAGTGGTGGATCCAAAGTAATCGATGATAGGACCTGAAGCCTTTGCGACCGATGGAGCTCTTGATCTTCCACTTTGTGAGAATATCAAAGACACAATAAGGCTTTTACTAACATTTGAAAAAAAACACTCACTAGAAAATTTCCTACAAGATAAGGAAAGTAAA
>ML802362.1:88689-175955 GCA_009831015.1 Picea engelmannii
CCCCTCTTATGGATTTGTTGGTTCTTCTCGTTGAATTGTTGCGGTCCCAACAATAGCAGTGGGGTCTGCATCAATGATATGTCTTTTACTAGTATTTTCAGAATCAGATTCTGAATTAGGGTTTGGCTTCTTATCTTTGATCTCGACCACCAATGACTGTTTTGAGCGACATTCATCAGTGTTGTGCCAGGGGCTTTTGTGGAAATCACACCATTTTTTGGTGTCCTTCTTTGTCTTCCTGTGACCCTTCTTTTCCTGTGGGTTGGATTGGTTTTCGGGAGACTGTTTGTTAGGGTTGTCTTTGTCATACTTTGGTTGCTATGGATTTGCAGACCAAAACTTCTATTTGTTATGATGCTTAAATTTCTTCTCAATTTTAACAGCATATCGATAGGCAACACCGAGTGATGAGATGCCCAAAAACTCCATTTCAGTTTGGATGTATCTGTGTAGAGCCCCACAGTATTTCAGAACCAAATGTCGTTTGGAGTCTTTGATACCCAGCTTGGTGTGCAAGGTAAGAAAACTATTGGTGAAATCCAGAACTGATTGGCCCCTCTCTTGCCACAGTGTGGTCCATCTCATGTACTGGTCCTCATAGTTTCCAATAGGGTAATATTGTTCCTTTACCGCATCCACAAAAAAATCCTAAGTGGGCTCAACCCCATATATTCTAGACTCCTCTATGGAAATCTTCTCCCAGTAAGTTTCCCACCAATGTTTGACATGGGGGAGAGCCTTAAGGAGTGCGAAGGTGATCTTTTCCTTGTCTAAAAAATTATGAACAGAGAAATAACCTTCTAGCAGATTTGACCATTTATCTAGGGCATCTGCATCTATTTGACCTTCAAATATGGGAATATCAAAATTAACTTGTACCTTGAAAGGTTAGGTTCCTCCAAAGTGGCCGCTTGTTGAAGATGTGCCTAATGCTATTAGTAGGCATTGAAGGATGTGGGAAAAATTCTCCATCATTTCATCCCTCTGCTGCGTGAGAGCTTTCTCAAGCAACAGACTGATAGGATCGTCTACTCCATTGTTTTTCTTTTATTCTACCATTGAGGGTTTCTTGGGTGTGCGAGAGTGATTTTCCTCAAGAGAGACAAGCTCGAGACCCAACTTGCTATACTTAGACCTCGTCGGGGACATGCACTGAAAACGATCAAGAGAAGCCTGCTCTGATACCACTGATCCGGATTATTTTTGGCATGAAATGAGAGTGGAGATATAACACATAAACAAGAGTCACAGATATACAATAATACATGATTTCGATTAACAAAATGAATGTACAAAGACTGTAAAATACAGAGTGAAAGACTCGCTAGAATGGTGGTAGCTTATCTCTAAGAAGAGATGTGACTTCTACTCGCATCCGTGAGAAGATCATTACAATGAGGCTCTGAAGGAATTTTTACAATAAGAAGGAATGCCAAAATCCCTAGACATCCAAAAACCTAACCCTGGGAGATGAAATGCCAAAAGTCATGTGGGCCCCGTTTAGGTAAGTTGGTGCATCAACTTCCCGGGGTCGTATTTGCATACAATCTATGTTTTAGGTGTATGATAGCTTGTTGGAAAGATCAATCCGAGAAATACAACTTTTGGGTTAGAAACATGATTTATGATCCATGTTGCTCCCCATTTTTCTCAAAAAACATTGATTAGGGCCCCGGAAGTTAAAAACTGCTAAAAATAGTAAATTACCAAAATTGCAAGGGGAAATGAACAAGATCAAGCCTCCAAAGTTCAATGGAAAGAATAAGAAGGAGGGAGATGCTGAAACTTGGTTGCTTGGTACCAAAATTATTTCTCTCATGTAGAGGGTGGGATTTCCATGTATCAATTGAGGGGAAAGGAATCCATGTGGTGGGATCAACTTATGCAGGTGTAGCACATCAGGGAAAGGGACATCACATGGAAAGAATTCAAGAGGTATTTCGAGAGGAAATACTTAAATAAAATATATTATGACAGAAAGATGAAAGAGTTTTTTGAGCTCAAGCTTGACAACTAGACCATTGATGAGTATGAATGAAAGTTTTTAGAATTACTGAAGTATGTTCCATTCATCAAAGATGAGTCTGTCAAGATTCATAGGTACCTGGGTGGATTACCACCTCCTATTGGGGTTAAGATTCAGTATGATGAGCCAAAGGCTATGGAAGAAACAATAAAAAGAGAAAAGTTCTTATTTGAACAACAAAGAGAAAAGCCTACCTTTTGGAAGGCTTGGGATGACCAAAAAAAATTCAAGAAAGAACAGAGGCAGAAGGGAAATAAGCCACCCTTTTTCAGAAACAATCCTCAAGGACAACCATCTCTTAGAGAGACCAGTAAGGTTTAAGTGGGTGGGCAAATGTCAAGGCCGCCACCTATGGAATGTTGGGGTTGTAAATAAAACCATAGGTACAGGGATTGCCCCCACAGAAATGATAAAGTAAGAGTCCTCCAAAATGTTCAACAAGATGAAATAGTGGAGGACATGGGCAATAGAATTCCAAGGATCTACGCAACCCTAGACAACAAGCAAGCTAAGTATCATTCGCACATGATTGAAGTAGAAATTATGATAAAAAACCAACCATTTACTATTTTAGTTGATTCAAGGGCTAGCCATAGTTATATAGACCCTAGATTGGTAGAAATTTTTCATTTGATAAGAAGAAAACATGAAAATTCTTGGTTAGTGCAGCTAGCTACAATAACCAAGAGGAAAGTCACAGAATTAGTCAAGTCATGTCCTGTAGACATGAATGGACTGAGCACAAAGGTTGATTTGAACATTCTATCGTTAGGCTCTTATGACTGTCTAATTGGGATGGACTGATTGGACCAACACCATACCATATTGGACTGTCGGAACAAGGAATTCACTTTCTTAGATGAAGAAGGGAATCAGAGAGTTGTCCAAGGAATTCTTAGAGCTGTTACTTCTCGAGAAATCTCATAAATGCAGCTGAAGAAGTGCTATAGAAAAGGCTGTCAATTATTTGCATCCCATGTGGGGGAAACACCTAAGGATAAGGTGTCAAGTATTGAGGATCATGAGGTACTTAAAGAGTTAGAAGATGTATTGTAGGAAGTATCTAGAATACCTCCAAAAAGGGATATCGATTTCTCTGTGAACTTGATGCCTGGAGCAGCTCCAGTGTCAAAGGCTCCATACAGGATGAGTGCACCAGAACTGAAAGAGTTGCAGCTGCAGCTTGAAGAACTTCTGAAGAAGGGGTATATGCACCCAAGCGTGTCTCCTTGGGGTGCCCCGTTCCTGTTCGTAAAGAAGAAGGACAGAACGTTGATATTGTGCATTGATTTCAGGCAATTGAACAAAGTAACGGTGAAGAACAAGTATCCTCTATTGAGGATTGATGATCTCTTCAATCATTTGAAGGGTGCAAAGATCTTTTCAAAAATAGATCTAAGATCGGGATATCATTAAGTAAGAATAAAAGATTAATACATCAACAAGACCGCCTTTAGAATAAGGTATGGTCATTATGAGTTCACAGTGATTCCGTTTGGACTGTCAAATGAACCCACTGTTTTTATGAGCTTGATGGATGGAGTATTCAGGGACTATCTAGACAAGTTTGTCATTGTCTTCTTGGATGACATTCTGGTGTATTCCAGGTCCAAAGAATAACATGAACAACATCTGAGGATGGTGTTGCAGGCACTAAGAGAGCACCAACTATATCCTAAGCTAAGGAAGTGCTTGTTTTATCAGGAGTGGATCCATTACTTGGGACATATTATCTCGAAGGATGGGATAGAGGTAGACCTTGAGAAGATTGAAGCCAATAGAGAATGGTTAGTGCCAAGGAATGTAATGGAAGTTATATCCTTCATGGGATTGGATGGTTATTACAGAAGGTTCATTGCAGGGTTTTCCAAGATAGCTCACCCTATCACTTCCTTGCAAAGAAAGGGGAAGTAGTTTCATTGGACAGAGGGATGTGAGGAAAGTTTCTAGCAATTGAAGCAGCTATTAACTAGTGCTCCAATCTTGAGGATTGCAGATCCAAATGCAGATTTCATAGTATGGACTGATGCATGTAAAGAAGGAATGGGAGCAGTCCTTAGTCAGAATGGATTTGTAATCTGTTATGAGTCCAGGAAATTAAAAGAGCATGAGAAGAACTATGCAACCCATGACTTGGAGTTGGCAGCCATAGTTCATGCTCTAATGAAATGGAGGCATTACCTCATGGGAAGGAGTTCTGAACTCAGAACAGACCATAACGATCTGAAATATTTGTTTGATCAACCAACCTTAAATGCTAGACAAAGTAGGTGGATGGAATTTCTGTGTGAGTATGACTTTGAGATCAAGCATATCAAAGGAAAGGAGAATAATGTGGCTGATGCACTCAACAGGAGGGTGCATGAATTACATGCTACAACCATTAGCATGTATCAGACTGATATTAAAAGAAGAATTTTGGAGGATGCAAATGAAGATCTACAATACAGAGAATTGGTAGCCAAGATACAGCAGGGTAAGATGCCACATAAGATGGAAATTTATAAATTGGAAACAGATGGAATACTATTGTATAAGAACAAAATTTTTGTACCTAATATCCAGTTCTTGAAACAGATGATTTTGCAAGAGATGCATAATGTGCCTTATGCAGGTCACCCTGGATATCAGAAAATAGTAGCAATGGTCAAGAGCCATTACTTTTGGTCGGGTATGAAGAGAGAGATCATTGAATACATTGCTAGATGTATGGAGTGCCAGAAAGTTAAAGCTGAGCATAGGCACCCAACAGGTTTGTTGAAACCTTTACCCATACCTGATTGGAAGTCGGAAGTAGTAACGATGGATTTTATTATGGGATTTCCCTGAATAGGCAAGCTGCATGATTCGATCATGGTGGTGGTGGACAAGCTTACAAAAGCTGCCCATTTTATTCCACTGAAAACTACTCACAAGGCAGCAGATGTTGCTGATATTTTCATAAAGGAAGTGGCACGATTGCACGGAATTCCTAAAACAATTATGTCCGACAGAGACCCAAAATTCACCTTGAATTTATGGAAAGGATTGCTCAAATGGTTCGGAATGAATCTGAACTTTAGTACAACTCATCATCCTGAGTCTGATGGATAGATAGAGAGGGTGAACATAGTAATAGAAGACATACTGAGAATGTATGTGATGGACAAACCATCAAGATGGGAAGACTACCTACACTTGGTAGAATTCACCTACAACAATGGGTATCATCCATCATTGAAGATGAGCCCATTTGAAGAAATTTATGGAAGAAATTGAAATACTCCAGTGAGCTAGGATAACCTATCTGATAGAACAGTAGTTGGGCCAAAATTTCTCAAGGAGATGGAGGACCAAATGACAAAAATTAAGCAAAATTTGAAAGCTTCCCAAGACAGGCAAAAATGTTTTGTTAATAAGAACAGAACCCACAGAGAGTTCAAAGTAGGTGATCATGTTTTCTTGAAAGTTAAAGCTAACAGGAGTTCCCTGAAGCTGGGAAGTTGTGCCAAGTT
The DNA here is from genome assembly GCA_009831015.1 of Picea engelmannii. Classification (NCBI taxonomy): domain Eukaryota; kingdom Viridiplantae; phylum Streptophyta; class Pinopsida; order Pinales; family Pinaceae; genus Picea; species Picea engelmannii. The sequence continues at coordinate 94,210 of ML802362.1, forward strand.
GGAAACCAGATTTTGTGGGCCATTTGAAAACCTGGAAAGGATTGCATGAGTTGCATATATGCTTGCATTACCTGCATCCATGACTATAAATAATGTGTTTCATGTTTAATTTCTTAAAAAGTATATGCATGATGCTAATCATGTAATTGATTGGAATGTGATCCAGGTGGAGAAATTAGGTGTCTTGCAAGTGCATCCTATGCTCATATTGGACAGGAAAAAACAACCAGCTCCGGAATCGAACCATAGGGCTTGTAAAGGTCCAGTGGACCTGGTACGGTCTTGAGGACATGACATGGGAGCATGAAGATGTTATGCAGGCAGAGTACCCGCATCTTTTTGAAAATTTTGAAAAGCTTGCAGATGCACTGTAAAGTTGCACTAAGGATAGTGCAAAAATAAGGGGAGGGGAATGTAATGTCCCCAAGGCCGAGCCCTATTGTAAATTATGTCTATGAAGTATAAAGCTTGTTTATGAACTGTAATTCAATTTTATAAGGTTGGTGAGACAAGTTATATAATCTAGTGGGCTTATATGTTATTAGGCCAGGGAGCATAAGTGTTGAAGGCCAGGAGCTTGATTTTTGTACATGTAATTATGCACAGTATTAATACAAAACATCTCTGCATGTGGAATGACCACGATGAATGAGTGATGGGGGACTAAGCTTCCACAAAACCTAGGTAATGGATTGGGGTCTAGAAGGTTGGAAAGAGAGGCTAAGGAGCCTAGGGGATTAAGTCCTTGGGAATAATATTTTAATATTATCCCAAAAGCCATGTGAAATCTATGTTTTGTCCTAAGTTCCAGGGGAGGGATGCATGCAGCTTCATGGGAGACATGTGTCGACCCAGGCACATGCAATTTAACCTAGGAAATGAGTTGTGTTGGGAGTTCTCTTTCCATTCCATCGACTGTTGCGTAGGATTTGGGTGCGCATTCCTCCAATCATCACCTAAATTCGGGGTTCGATATTCCAATTCCTCCATCCTCCATTTGTACATGTTTGGCCTCTGTAATTGAACCTCTATACATATTACGCATCTATGAAACTAGAGAGGTGAGTCTGATCCTTATTGCTGGTTGGGAGAACTGAATGTTCCGTAATTTCTGAGATGTGCATCCTGTGTTGCTTGCCATAAAGCTTAATGCATCCTGTCATAGTAGAGCCACGCTATGCTTTAGCATTGGTCATTTCCATTTCGGGTGTTCATACCCATTTTCCCAATTGACTGTTGTGGCCACGAAGTGCTAGACTACATGTGGCTTGCTGGCCAGTGTGAGGGAGGTGATTGTTGTTCAAGAGGCATGTTACCCAGTCTGTGAGTGACTCTTTCCAGGTGAGAGAGTGCGTGGAGGAAGTCAGAAATATTGGAAGGAGTCTTGTAGCTTCCACAGAGCTCAAAGACTTCCAATCTGGTCTGTTATTGAAGCCCAAGGGAAGGGAAGTTAACAATTGATGGACTTTATTGGTGATAGTGAATGTGTATACTCTTGGGATGGGAAAAACATGTGGGGAATGAGAGTCTGTGGGAAGTGGGCATAAGTGGCTCCTAGGAGAGAATTCGTCTCCTATGACTATGTGTCTTCCTGTATTCCTTGCCTAGCCTAGGAATCCCTACCCGATGGAGCTTAGTTCCATCTTGACGGTGACCTACTGCTGAGAGTGATGAGTAGTGTGGTCTAAGGCTGGGAGGTTCATGGGAGGTATACACGCAGTGGGTGAATTACATCCAGTCTAAAAGATAAGTATATACATGAGTATAATTTCAATTAAACATGCATGTATGTGATTCTAGCAATTTTTACATGTATTCCACTATATTCATGAATTATTGTTAATGTCATGGATTATGTATGCTGACAGTATTAATGTGCTTACGCTGTGTTTAACTTTAACTAAGAAATTGTATTTCATAATAATGCATAATATGTTACAGTAGTGTTTTTCCATGTAGTAATGTTGGCTCGACCATGGGGTTGATGGTCGGGGACATTACAAGTGGGAAAACCCCCTTTATGGCTACATTGGGGTTTACAATGTAGGAAGATTGATGACCATTTAAACGTCTCCTACTCTTCTAACTACCCCAAATATACCCCAGAATCATTCATGAAATAAAAAGTAAGAAATATCAGGTAATTGTACCTTTTACTCTGCGTCTGGTGTCGATCCTATCGCGCTTGATAGCTTCGTTGACTACAAACCTCCTCCCAATGATGGCCTGCATTCACAAATAGAAAAAGGGAAACTACAAACAATGATTTAATATACAAATAATTTCTTAGATGTTCGAATAAAACATAAAACAAATGTAAACATTTGACCATCATATTTCGAGATAGGAAAAGTATTTATTTTATTGATATCACAATGATTACTTACAAAAAGGTCGGTGACTACTCCATGAACCTGGTCTGGGATCCTCTTCACCAATCTCCAAGTGCACCTCCATGTATATTCCTCCTCTCACACTTCTTCTTGGTAAATGGAATGGGCTTATGATGGAGTAAAAAGGGTAAAATGGGGAATTCTGATGAAATTCTCACAACAAGGATACAAATTCTTATGGCAAGGAGGGGATGTGAAATGGGAAGAGTTTCACTGTTCTTATTATTGGATCTAGAATGAGACCCCAAAACCTCCTTTTATATGGGAAAATTATGGTTATTCGGTTGGGTGATGGGATATAGGCAGTGGATTAGTTGGGGAACTACCCAATAGCCCGTAATCTCAATGAATTCCTTGCAACATTTAGTTTTTGCAACTTTTGCAAGTATACGTTGGTTGTAATAGTATAAATAGCATATGTACGCGGGCTATAGTGGTGCAACGAGAATATGTATGTGGGAAGTAGTGGTGCAGGGCACATACATCTTCAAAAAAAGAGTTTTAAAGAAGATATGCGCATTAATGGCTTGGAAAAATTTGCATGTAAGAGGTCCAAATGGTAGGTATGCATGTATGGAGAAAATTAGTGTTATAACAATGAACAAAATAATGTGTAACATAATGCCCCTTGAAGTATGAATCTAGAACTTGTGACAACTGAAATACTTTGTAGAATGTGTGTGTCGAATAAGGAGCGCATCGACCGGTAACCTGCAAGCAATCAAGCATCAACATAATAATATACCATTTTTCGAGGTAGGAATTCCCATACTCGGATTACAAGTATCAAGTGATTCATGGCCACTAAATATACACTATGGATCCATGTCATTGTGAATCGACATAGCCACCAGGAATGCACTGTGGATCTATGCTCTAAAAGAATTAAAAATTCAGACATAGCCATGAGACATACACAGTGGATCTATGTATCAGATCTAATTCATGAATACTCCATCGCAACCTGGATCAGAATGATGAGATCCAGGGTCTTCATTTCCATTGTCCTTAAGTATGAATCTAACCATGTGATTATAGGTGTCGAAGTCACCACTTGATTACGGGTCAATAACGAAAATCATTAACAAGTGCGAGGGAATTTACCATTGATGTCAATGACTCCCAAGGTACCCTTGTACAATCCAACAAATGTGAATAAATGATATGAAGTTGAACACCCGATGGAATCTCCTAATCAGTGGTCAATGATGTGAACCCACTGTTGAGAGCGAAGAAACCTTCCATTGAGACATGCAGGTTCTAAGGTACTAAATGATTTCTAAGTCTGATTGTTGGACAATGTGTTTCAGTCCACATGAAAAGACTTGTCAGCGGAGGGCCTTGATGTATCCCCCATCAATGACACAAGATAAGTAACATATTTGAAGTATATTAGAGCATGAAGTGATTCATAAATTACTCAAGGAAGGTCGACATGGTAGAAAATTTATAACTGCAGATGCTCGACTTGATGGAGGGCTTGCTTCAATTGGAATTCTTTTGAACATATTAACAAAACGACAATGGTATTGGAAGAATTGACTCAAGGAGGAACCAAAATATGAACTTATGGATGGTCAAAATGATAGAAAAATGGATTTCCCAACCCATACATAATGATGAAAGGGGTGTCATGTTCAAGAGAGACTATTACTGCAATTAACATAGATACAAAGACACATTTCTTTCCCAAATTCCCCCCAACCATTTCTGTCGAGTACCTATTTATTTTTATGCAAGCTTGAGGAGGATAACATATTCTTATTCATGTAATCTCATCCTTCAGACGAGTCCCTAAGAGTATATTTAACAAACCCTAAGACAGAGTGGTTCAGTCCCATATGGGCCTTTCAATGTTTGTTTAATGAGTCCAAGAAAAGAAAACTCAGGGGTTTTTCAATTTTAGAGAGACTGAAAAACACTTAAAGAAAACTCCAAAAGGTCCTTTTTCATAGATTAATATGATGAGACCAAAAAAGTGATAACATACCACTCATCAAATGTTTTCTTCAAACACTTTTACGAGCTCGGCAGTGTTTTCATGTTTAGAGAGTCTGAAAAGAGATTAAAGGGAACTCAAGGGGGTTTCCTTTTTCATATACCCTTTATGAGTCCAAAAAAGTGATAATAGTATACTCGGTTACATTCTCATTGATTCATGAGCACGATAAAGAATGAATACTAAGCTCAGGGTTTTTCCTGAAAAACCCTAAAAAGATCTATACATGCAAGAAATGTATAAAAACAAACCAAAAAAGTGGACCCTTGTTCTAACGTTTCACCTCTAGAATTCTTCAATCTGTGAAAATCAACCACTTGTAAAGTTGTTAGGAATTTAGGGTTTGGACAAAGAATAAAAAATAATATAAAAAACTAATGAAAACTAATAAAAATGAATAAAATGTATAACAAACCATATTTTACCATTTCATTTGTAACTTTGCCAAAAAAAATCTCCAAAGCCCTCTTTTCACCTCGATTTTCAAATGTTGATTGCAGAGTGCATGGGGGATCATTTCATGAATCATCTCCGCAAAATAGGTAATCTCATTGTCCTTCATATTTGTGTGGTTTTAAATTTGATTTTCATTGGTTAAAAAATTGTTTTGGGTTGATTTTTTAGGGGTTACCCATGCGTTGAGGTCGTCGAAGGTGGCCCCTATCAGGAACTACGATGATCCATGATCATTGTAGGTGAGCCTAAATCTGGGGGGAGACGATATCGCTCTGTGCGAACACCCTAGCTTGCTATGACCGGAACCTAAAATTTTGAAAGATGAACTCAACAAGAAAAAAACCTCTAGGAAAGAAAATTATGATTCTAGTGTCATCTTATGGTCCCTTGGAAGTGTTATGGGATCAATCAGTAAATGCAAACATAAACAAATCTCCCTATAACCACCTAGATCTAGAACAAAATATAAAAGAATGTGATACTTTCCCTAAGATCTAACTATTGAGTTTACTATTTAACAAGAGGTAGATAACATAGGGTTTAAATGTCACTTCATCCTTCCATTTCCTTCCTAGATCCACTCTGGCGCTCCTGTGATATTGAATCTGCAAGAGAACAAAAGACAACCAAGATGAAATCAATACAATGAACTCAATGAGAACCTATCTATGTGATCAAGGAGTCATACAATAAAACAAAACAAGTTTTATGGGAAAGAGACATATCACTATATCATATTAAAATTAAAGTGGAGATTACAACCAAAGCCTTGATGCTGCAAGGGCCCCTTTCTATGGCCCTTTCCTCCAACACACACACTCTCTCCAACCTTGAATGAAGAATATCCACAATGACTTGATGAACTGAAATGAAGCTCTCAAGTATGAGTTGAAGTAGAATTTCTCATCCAATTCTTAGTATATTCAATCTTAACCTTGAACTTTGTTTCACCTTCACCTTTTCCATGAGATATCCCTCTTTATATAGGGGAAAGAGAGATGGTTGAATATATTAGGATGATCCCACCAAATAAGAGAAGTAATATCCAAACCATATGGATGCCACCTCATCTTCTAGAATATCCCCTTCTAGAAATTTCATGAAATTTTGACTTTTCCTTGGATTTTGACATCGTCGCTCCCTAGCTATAGAGAATCCTGTGGAGACATCAAAGTCCAGCTTTAGGGTAGGGGGCGATGATCAGGCATCATCTCACCCTGGGTATAATGCAGCCTACAACAACCTTTATTAATAGTTCTTTTGAGAAGAGAAATCCAGTCACCTCCCTCATGGAAAACGACTCTTTTTGGGAACATGAACACATGTTTGTCAATGGATCATTGGGGTGACCAAAATAATGTGTAACATAATTCCCCCCAAATTATGAAGTTGGAACTCATGATAGCCAAAATAATTTGTAGAATATGTGTTGAACAAGGAGCACAATGATCGAGAACCTACAAACAATCAAGCATCAACATAATAACATACCATTTTCTGACCTAGGCATTCCCATACTTATATTACAAAATTTCAAGTGAGTCATGGCCACTAAATATATATTGTGGATCCATGTCATTGTGAATCGACATAGCCACCAGGAATGCACTATGGATCTATACTTTAAAATGACTCAAATTCAGACATAGCCATGAGACATACAAAGTGGATCTATGTGTCAATACAAATCATAAATAATCCATTGCAACCTAGATTAGAATGATGAGATCCAGGGTCTTCATTTCCATCATCCCTAAGTATGAATCTAACCATGTGATTATAGGTGTTTAATTCGAACATGGTAGAGACCACTTGATTACCGGTCAATGAGGAGAACCGTTAACAAGTGCGAGGGAATTCACCATTGATGTCAATGACTCCCAAGGTACCCTATTACAATTCAAAGAATGTGAATAAATGAGTTGAATTCAAACACTCAATGAAATCTCCAAATCAGGGGTCATTGATGTGAAACGATTGTTGGAAGCGAAGATACCTTCCATTGAGGCATGCAGGCTCTAAGGTACTAAATGATTTTTAAGTCTTATTCTTGGATAATGAGTTGAATTCCACAGGAAAAGACTCGCCACATGAGGGCCTTCGTGTATCCCTCATCAGTGAAATGAAATAAGTAACATATTTAAAGTAGATCAGAGCGTGAAGTGATTTGAAACTGACTCAGGGAAGGCTGACATGGTAGAAAATTTATAATTGTAGATGGTCGACTCAATAGAAGGCTTATTTAGGTTGGAATTCTCTTGAATATATGAATGACGTGAAAACAGTCTTGGAATCATTGACTCAAGGAGGACTCAACATATGGACATGCGGATGGTAAAAAAAGAGACAAATGGATTTCCCAACTCGGATACAATGATGAAGGGGGGTGTCATGTTCAAGAGTGACTATTACTGCCACTAACACAAATACAGAGACATATTCCTTTCCCAGTTCCCCCCCACCATTTCCGGCGAGTACCTCTTTATTTTTATGGAAGCTTGAGGAGGATAACATATGCTTGTTGAGGTAAGCTCAACCTTCTGATGAGTCCCTCAAAGTATGTTTAACAAACCCTAAGAAGGATTGGTTCCATCCCATATGGGTCTTTATGTGTTTGTTTAATAGCTCAAAAAGAGAAAACTCATGGGTTTTTCATGTTTAGAGAGTCTAAAAAACACTTAAAGAGAACTCCATCAGATCCTTTTTCGTAAATTAATCCGACGAGAGAGAAAAAGTGATAACTTACTGCTCATCAGATTTTTTCTTAAAACACTTTTAAGAGCATGAAAAGAACAGGGTCTCTTTGCAATATTTTTGTTTTTATGTAGCGTGAAAAGATCTTAAAGGATACTCCATAGGTTCCATTTTTCCTGTTAAAATTACGAGTTCAAAAAATGACAAAAGACTACTCGATTACATTCTCATGGTTTCACAAGCGTGAGAAAGAATCAAGACTTGCTCGGAGTTTTTCTTGAAAAACCCTAAAAGGATTTGTACATGTGACAAATGTATTAAAACAGACCAAAAAATGAATCCTTGTTCCAATGTTTCACTCCTAGACTTTTTATCTGCAAAAATCAAAGGGAATTCGTATCCCTAGTATGGTCACCAATTTTTTTATGGAATTAATCGATAAATGTGGACATAAATAGATCCACCTAGATCTAGAACAAAACATAACAAAATATGACACTTTCCCTAATCTTTAAATATTGAGTTTACTATTTAACAAGAGGTACATAACATATTGTTTAAATGTCACTTCCTCCTGCCATTTTCATCCTAGCTCCACTCTGGTGCTCCTGTGATATTGAATCTTCAAGGGAACACAAGCCAACCAAACTGAAATAAGTACAATGAACTCAACAAGAACCTATGTATGTGATCAAGGAGTCATACAATAAAACAAAACAACTTTTATGGGAAAGAGACATATCACTGTATCATATTAAAATTAAAGTGGATATTACAACCAAATCCTTGATGTCACAATGTCCCCTTTTGATGGCCCTTTTCTCAAACACACATACTTGCTCCAACCTTGAATGAAGAAGATCAGCAATGACTTGATGAACTAAAATGAAGCTCTCAAGTATGAGCTAAAGTAGAATTCCTCATCCAAATATTAGCCTATTCAATCTTAACCTTGACCTTAGTTTCACCTTCTCCTTTTGCATGAGACATCCCTCTTTATATAGGGGAAAGAGATATGGTTGAAGAGATTAGGATGATCCCACCAAATCAGAGAAGCGAGTAAGATCCAAACCATTCATATGCCACCTCATCTTCTAGAAGATCCCTTCCAAAAACTTTCATGAAGTTTTGAATTTTCCTTGGCTTTTGACATCAACACACCCTAGTTGTAGAGCAGCCTACGAAGATGTCACAGTCCATATTTTGGGTAGGGGGCGATGATAATTAATCGTCACACTGTATGTATACTGCAACCTACGATGACCTTTCTTAATAGTGTTTTTGAGAAGAGAAAGTCGGTCACCTCCCTCATGGAAAAAGACTCTTTTTGGGAACATGAACACATGTTTGTCAATGGATCAATGGGGTGACCAAAATAATGTGTAACAAGAAGGTTTTCCATGGTTAAAATGTTGGAGTGGCATGAAAGAGAGAATGAACAGGAATATTACTTTGTGAAGAATGACCCTAGACCCGTGAATAGTGATGGCCCTTCAGGAGTGTGGGATACTAAAATTCTTCAAGTGTCATGGCATGAGGGACCAACTGAGACTACTGGAGCAATTAGTTCACATGTCATGTGTGAATGAGCAAGAATTTCATGTGGGTTCCCAGACACTCACCATATATATCGAGGATATCTACTTCCTAACAAGATAATCCCTCTGTGGTTCATGGGTGACACTTACAGGTAGTAGGGGTGGCGGTGAGCCTATGAACCACTACATTCATCATCATTATGTGCTAGGAACTGAGAAACATAGCGACAAGGTCGCTATTAGGGATGTTTGTGATTTTCCCTTGCGGATTATCCTATATACTATTAATCTCATGGTAGGGAGTGGAACTCCCCACATGGATTTCCAGAGCCATTTTAAGTATGCGTTAGAGTGTATGGCACCTCGGGTCTTCAATTGGTGTGAAGGGGTCCTTAAAAGTATGAAGAAACAACTTACCAAGTGGAGAAGTGGTGGGTTGAAATAATTCAGATACGGGTCTATTTTAGTATCCTTCTTCCTAGAGAGGGTCCCATTCTTGCGCTTGCAGGTAGAGTGGGGTATACCTGCCCCATAGGATCCAAGGATGAAGAGGTGGGTATACCTCATGGCCTGACACAGAGGAGGTCACATCGTTAGGTATAATAATGTCTTCTTTGAGTGGCCAACGACTCAAATTCTCATGGTCGATGATTATTTATATGTTGGGTTAGATTTCTACGGAGACGAGGACCTATCTCTTCTCAAATATTCCCAATGGGGGGACATAGGTAAGAAGGAAGTTTTGTTTATATAAATTTTTTGTTATTTTTAATGATAGAAAATGTTTTTTTGTTTTATAAGTCTAAGGACTAATCAAAATCTCCTCAACAATGTAGATGTGGGACCTTATCATTCACCATGATCATCCCCTATCCATAGGCGAGGGGAAAGAGGCATCGTAGCCGCAGTAGTTGTTGCCAATCTCGAGGCCATAGAGAAAAACCTAGAGGGAATCACTATGAATGTCCCAGATTCCTCTATAGATGATATTACTAGGCATTACCAACATCCATGAGTTGAATCCTTCATAGAGTAGCACAGGACATCGTGTGTTATAGTGAGCAACATCCGCGATGCTTGTTGTATATGAAGCCATGTGCTTCACATTTTTGACATTTTGGTCTTTGGACAAAAATGCTTTTTGTAAACGTTTATCGTTATTAATATAAGGCTTCTACGGACTTAGTTGTTTTATGTACAAAGTGTATCTGGATTTTGTTTAAAAGTGTCTCAAAGTTTTGTCTAACACATAATTAGATAATGCATTAGTTAATATATTTAGATGTCTAGGAATGTGTTGATATTCAATGTAATCAAAATAATGTTCCAAGAGGTGAATTTGTAAATATACCATCAAAAAATTAATACCTTGGATGGAATAAACGTTACTCAACTGTAGTACTGCCAATTGTGAATTGATTCATATAAGGAGATGACAGATTCCAAGTGAAACAATGTCAATTAACAACTCGATAACTGCACTGTATTCTGTGATATTGTTAGTTGCACGACCAAGGAAAACACCATGTAGACTAATTAATTCATTCATAGGTGCAAAGATTGCCCAAGTAACAGATGTTAAGTTTTGAGTACTGTGACTAGCTCCATCAGCGAAGAAATTATATGGTATTGAAGACACTGACATATGGAACCAAACACAATGAAAGGAAAGCAATGATAAGGAAAAAATCAAAAATGAAAAAGAAGACAAGAGTATCATACATAAAAATACACAACACTCATGAAAAAATCACTTAAGCATAGTACTTCTTCAATTAAAGTCCATTTATGGGTTCACTCAAAGGAATTCCATCATAATCCACTAGTTCATAAGCCCCTTTCTCTAACACTTGTTTTAAAATATAAGGACCCCAACACATAGGCTCGAATTTACTGGCCCCTAGAAAATCATGATCTTGCTCATAAAAAAGAACTAGATCACCTTCAGAAAAAATATGTGGTTTGACATGCCTGTCATATTGAGCTTTGAAACTCTTCTTATGAGTTCCAATAAATAAGGCCACATCATGACGGGTTTCGTCTAATTGCATCAGATACAAAAGATGTTCCTCCTCAACTGAGGTGTTAGGGAGAAGTTCAACTGCTAGATTCAAAGATGGAATCTCACATTCAATCAAGAAGATTGCTTCGATACCATACACTATATGGAAAGGTGTGAATCCTGTGGAAGACTTAACAGATGTCGGATATGCCTATAATGTTGAGAAAAACATCGTGTGCCAATTCGACTTATGAATTCCTACCATCCGTCGAAGCATAGTAGTGAGGACTTTGTTGATTGATTCAACCTAGCCATTGGCCCATGGATAGTAAGGTTTTGAGTTTTCATGGCGAAGACCCAACTTCTTAGTGAGTTCATACATCATAAAATTGTGAAGATGACTATTGTGATCAGTAACGATAGCTTGAGGGACAACAAACCAGGTAATGATGTGATGGAGTATGACTAACATTGTAGTTTTCCCGTTGTTATCAAATTTAGGAATTGCCTCGACCAACTTAGTGAAATAATCCACATCTACAATAATGTACCCATGCACCCGAGATGAGTGAGGGTTACATGACATGAAGTCAATGCCCCATTTGGAGAATGGACCGACGAAAACTACAAGGTGAAGAGGAGCAGGGTGAGATTGAATCTTGTTGTTATAGGTTTGACAAGCGTGGAATTTATGGATAGAGGTAATGCAATCCTTAAACAACGAAGGCCAAAAATAACCAGATCATAAGATATTTTGGGCAGTGCCATACCCGAAAATATGACCGCCACATGCTCCAGAGTGATAATAATTCAAAGATTTCTCAACTTCATCGTAAGTGATACATTGTCTAAATATAGAATCAATACCATGATGGTAAAGGGTATCCCCAAGGATAATGTATTGACGGGCTTGATACCAGATATGAAGACGATCTGTAATAGAAATATCAGGCCAAAAAGTTTGATTCTGGAGATATATGATCATATCTCCATACCATACGCCATCACAACTTCTTAGAAAGAGGGATTCGTCAAGTAAGGAATCCTTTGCCACAATTTTTTTCTGAGTAGAGGGAAGGTCACAAATCAAATCAAGAAAAACCAAGGATTTCCTTGAATTGGCATGCTCAAACTCCAAGTCAAAATCATGGAGAATAGATATCCATTTGGAGTATTTTCCCCACAACAATTTTCATGTAAGGATGTGTTTCATGGGGTTTCAATCGAAAATAACAATGGTTTTGCGTAATAGGATGTAGTGACGAAAATGTTGAACAACTTGCATAGCTGCCAAGGCCAGTTTCACCACATGTAGGTATTTGGTCTTGGTAGTCATGAGACTTTGACTCAAATAGTATAAAACATGTTCAGTGTGTGAATAATCCTTTTGGACTAAAACCATAGCAATGGTAGAGTCCAAAAAAGGTAAGTACAAGAAATAATATCAACTATAATCCAGAGGAAATAGCAGGGGTGTACAGGTTAAGACGAGTTTCAAAGCTTCAAATATTTGTTTGTAGTTTCGTCCCACATGAAATCATAACCTTTCTTCAAGAAACGAGTAAATCCTTTCATTAATTTAGCGTAATTTGGAATGAATTGATGTAAAACATTTTCCTTCCCTTGAAAAATTCGGAGCTAAGAAAGTGTGGAAAGAGGAGGTAGATTAAGAATGTCCTCAACCTTCAAGGGGTCTACCCTAATCCCATGTATATACATGATAAAACTTATAATTTATTTGGATTCCACAAAAAAAACACATTTGTGATGATTCAAACGTATACGATAATATGGACAATGTATGAAAATGGCCTGTAGATGTGTTAAGTGATCTTGGAGATAGATAGAATGTGTCGATAGATCATCTAAATAGGGTTGCACAATGTGCTTAATATTGTGAAAAGCATAAGACATATCACACTGAAAAGTCACGCCAACGTTTTTCAAACCAAAAGGTAGTTTCCGATAGGTGAAGGTTCCCCAAGAGAAAATAAAAGCAGTCTTATGTTGATCCATGGGTAAGATATTGATTTGATTATATTCGAAGAAACCATCCATTAAAGAAAATATTTCACTCTTGAAACAGTCGTCGACAATCTGTTCAACAAAAGGGGTAGGATAATTTTCCTTAGGACAATATTTTCTTATATACCTATAATCAATGAAAACACATATCGTGCCTTGTTTCTTCGTAACAGGAAAAATATTGGACACCCAATCTGTCAAAGCCACAGGATAGATAAAACCATATTTAAGAATTTTTTCAAATTCAAGCTTAATCGCAACAAACTTTCTTGGGTGCACTGGGCGAAGTCTTTTCGAGATGGGTTTAGTGTCCAGGGATGTCTTAATCTCATGCACAATGATATCAGGATCAATACTAGGAATTTTTTCATAACTCCAGGCAAAAACATCACGAAATTCTTGGAAAAGGGATTTATAAGTACGAACTTCATCAAGAGAGCATGAAGCACCGATATGAACATTTTCCATGACTCTGGGCTTGATCAAAATGTCAAGAGGTATAGTATAGGAAATATTACTCAAGTTCCCTTTGTACAAAACATCGCCTGTAGGTTCAGTAATAGAGGAAATAACAACAATGATAGACGGTGTCGAAATCCGTTGATAGATCTGTATGGTATCATGTTATAGGAAGAGGATAGAATGATGATGCCCATTGTCCCATGGGGTGTCTTCCATATACATGACCATCATGATCATCTCGTTAGTAGGAAATATCACATGAAATGGATCAGGAGATGTATCACAGAGAGAAGGAGCTGAAGAGGTCGCTGATTGGATAGCTTGGTAAGCCAATTCCACTAGACTTCAAGGCATGTTGTCTCCATAATGATAGCAATCACTAGGGACAGGTACTATCCACTGGTCATCAGACATAGGGGTTTCACTAACAGAATTCGATATCATATTGATCGAGGTGACAAAAGAAGAAGGAATATTGGGTGGTGGAATGGGGAAAGTACCCATTAACACTGAATCTTTGATAAGATCCACACAAACATTCTCATATCTAGGAGGTGTTTTCAAAATAAACAAGACATTTCTAGTACATGAATTAGTGTTAAATAAGGCCATTTGATCGACAATAATGAACTTTCCTTGGTGCAAGAAACGTAACACATGGAAAAGGGTAGAAACAACTACGTGCATGGAATCAATCCAGCTATGGCCAAGTAGAAGGTTTTAATCAAGAGGTGCATCAAAGTCCTAAACCTCGACATTAACCTCTTTACCTTGTAACGTAATAGACAACGAAGGAAGAACACCATAAGTTTTGAATCTTGTATGATTAAAACCTTAAAGAGTATTGTGTGACTTGGTTAGGGAAGGAGAGCCAATGGATTTCCAACAAGTAACAGACATAATGCAAGTTGAGGCTCCTTCATCAATAACGGTGCGACAAATATTCTTGCTTTCCACAACAACTTGGATTTTAAATTCTAACTAAGGAGGAAGCCTTGGAATATGATATTCCAAATCAAAGATTATCAAATTAGTATTGGCTGGATCAATTCCACCAATATCCTTTAACAATGCCTTCCATTAAGTGGGACAACTTTGAAGGACTTCGAGAGACGACATCACAAAGGGTGTTTGTGCAAGATCTTCTACAATGTTGTAGTTTTGGGCAAGATGTGTGTGAGGATTAAAGGATGACTTTCGAATAATTCCCTTGGGAGGAGGATGAAGGATTGTATCTAGTCCCGATTTTTCGAGATGAACATAACCATTTGGAGGTGAAGTTGGTGGAGGAGGTTGAACCAACGAAGGTCATGCATCATCAACTTTTTCCTTTGAAGAATAATAATCTTTGGTTCGAGCTGTGATTGCAACATCATGAATGGAAGAATGATGAAAAAGTGTGGACTCTCATTCAAAGGTTGCAGTAGGATTCCAGTGCATCATATACATTTACATGGAAAAATGATTCACTATGGTACAAAGATTTCTTATATTTATGTAAGAACTCCCAACTCAAACAAAATGTACTATTGGAATTGCATAACTCTCCAGTAGGAGGGAACTCAGGATTTTTGAAAACCTACCATAGAGTCAAGAAGTATTTTTTTTTAGATGGCCTTAAAACTGATGTTCAAAGGTTTGTGGAAGAATGTTTGATTTGCCAACAAAATAAGGTGGAAACAATTAARACCCCAAGTCTTTTACAACCATTATCCATCCCAGGTTAGCTCTGGGAGGAAGTTTCCTTGGATTTCATCACACAGTTACCGAAGTCTGAAGGAAAGAGTGTCATCATGGTGATTGTTGATAGAMTGACCAAGTATGCACACTTTTGTGCACTCTCTCATCCCTTCAAAGCTAGTACAGTTGCCATCGCATTCATGGAGACAGTTCAAAAGCTACATGGCAGCCCAAAGATTATTGCCAGTGACAAAGATCCCATCTTCACTAGAAATTTTTGGAGATAATTATTTTCTTGTTTGGGTACTCAATTGGCTCATATCTCATCCTATCATCCCCAATATGATGGAAAAAATGATATAGTGAACAAATGTTTGGAAGGATACCTTCATTGCTTTGTCTTTGATAAACAAACACAATGGTTCAAATGGTTACCCTTGGCAGAATGGTGGTATAAAACTTCCTTTCATACTGCAATAAAAATGACACCATTTATGGAACTCTATGGATACCACCCTCCTTCCATCACTTCTTCTCTAAAAGAAAAATTTAAGGTTCAAGCAATGGAAGATCACATCGAGCATCAACAACAAGTTCTCCAAATCTTAAAGGAAAACCTGACCACGGCACAAAATCACATGAAACAACAAGCAGATCAACATCGTAGTGAAAGACATTTTGAAGTAGGGGATTGGGTGTTTTTAAGACTAAAACCATACAAACAAATGTCCCGCAAGCAAGCCAAGAAAGATAATAAATTATCACCAAAGTACAATGGCCCTTATAAGGTGTTGCAAACGATTGGTACTCTGGTATACAAATTGGATTCGCCTGCATCTTCACGAGTACACCAAATTTTCCATGTTTCATGCTTAAAAAAGGTTATACGTGACAAGATCCCAGTTCAAACTATATTTCCAAAACATGACGAGGAAGGAAAAATCATATTTAATCCTGAAGCCATCACTACAAGAATTTGCAAGCTGAGGAATAGATCCATTTCAGAGTATCTCATTAAACGGAGGAAACTATAGGCTGAAGATTCCACTCGGGAAGATGATTCTTTTATACATAAGCATCCAGAGTTACTCAAGCATTGTGGACAACACTTCTCTCAAGGGGAGGGGCATGCTAAGCCCTAATATTGACTCATTACCCCTTAATTGGGTTATATTACATTAGTAATGTTATTTTATTTATGTCGGACTTATTCCATTAGTTGTAATTATACCTCCTAGTCTCCTATATATACCAAGGAGACATTTTCATTTGGAATAATCTTGTACTTGAACATTTATGTGGGGTAAAAGGAGGTTTCCCCCTCGAAGAGTTTTATTATCTGAAATTCTCTCTTTTTCAAGGCGTTGAGTACTTATTCTGAGGTTTTCTATGCTATATTGATATTTGGTTCTTAAAAACTAGAGTATTTCACTTTCTTCCATAAAGTGCTTCAAATGAGCTCATATTCAATGATGCTTGATGCCCATTATTGTAGGAGCATTCTACCAAGTGCAGGTAGTCTTCCCATTTCGATGGTTTGTCCATCACATACATCCTTAACATGTCTTCTATTACTCTATTTACCCTCTGTGTATATCCATCAAACTCAGGATGATAAGTTGTGCTAAAGTTCAAATTCGTTCTGAACCCTTTGAACAACCCCTTCTAGAAATTTGAAGTAAATTTTGGGTCTCTGTCAGACACAATTGTCTTGGGAATTCCATGCAATCATGCCACTTCCTTCATAAAGACATCAACAACATCCACTTCCTTGTGATTATTATTCAATAGAATGAAATGGGCCGATTTCATAATCGTATCCACCACCACCATGATAGAATCATGTTTCTCTCCAGTTCTGGGCAACCCGGTGATGAAATCCATTATCACCACTTCCCACTTCCACTCAAGAATGGGTAAAAGTTGCAGGAACCCTACTAGGTGCCTATGCTCATCTTTAATCTTCTGGCACTCCATACATCTGGAGATGTATTCATCAATCTCTTTCTTCATACCTAGCCAAAAGTAATGGCTCTTGACTGCTCCCACAATTTTCTAATATCTAGGGTGCCCTGCATAAGGAACACGATGCATTTCATGAAAAATCATAAGTTTCACGTCCTAGACATTAGGTACATAAAAAAATTTCTTGTATAGAAGTGTTCCTTCAGTTTCCATTTTATAATTCTCCACTTTCTGTGGAATAGTACCTTGTTGTAGCTTTGCTACCAAATCCTTGTACTGTAAATCTATATTTGTAGCCTTTGAAATTCTACTCTTAATATCATTTTAGTACATGCTAATGGTTGTATCATGTAATTCATGTACTCTTCTGCTAAGTGCATCAACGACTTTATTCTCCTTCCCTTTGATATGCTTGATATCAAAATCATACTCACAAAGAACCTCCAACCACCTACTTTGGCTAGTGTTCAAGGTTGGCTGGTCAAATAAATACTTCAAACCATTATGGTCTATTCTTAGTTCAAACCTCCTTCCCATGAGGTAATGCCTCCATTTATTTAGAGTGTTTACTATGGCTGCCAACACCAAATCATGGGTTGCATAGCTCCTTTCATTCTCTTTCAACTTTCTCGATTTATAACATATTACGAATCCATTCTTACTGAGGGATCCTCCCAGTCCTTCTCTACATGCATCATTGCACACCATAAAATATTCACTTGGATCTGAAATCTTTAATATTGGGGCACTAGTTAACATTTGCTTCAATTGCTAAAATATTTTCTCACAATCATCTATCCATTGAAAAGTTTTCCCCTTCCTTTGCAAGGAAGTGATAGGGTGAGCTATCCTCGAGAACCCTATGATAAACCTTCTGTAATATCCAACTAGACACATGAAGGATCTAACTTTTGTCACATTCTTTGGCGCTGACCATTATATGATGGCCTCAATCTTCTTAGGATCTACAAATATCCCATCCTTCGAATAATATGCCCCAAGTAATGGATCTCCTCTTGATGAAATGAACATTTTCTCAATTTGGCATACAATTGGTGATCTCTTAGCACTTGCAAAACCAACCTAAGATGTTGTTAATTCTCTTCCTTTGACTTGGAATACACCAAAATTGCATCCAGGAAGACTATGACAAACTTGTATAGATAGTTCCTGAATACACCATTCCTCAAGAACATAAAAACAACGGGTGCATTTGACAACCCAAACAACACCACTGTGAACTCATAATGACCATACCTTGTTCTAAAGTTGGTCTTTTTGATGTATTTATCTTTTATTTTTACCTGGTGATATCCCAACCTGAGGTCTATCTTCAAAATTATCTTTGCATCCTTCAATTGATCGAAGAGGTCTTCAATCCTCACCAGAGGATATTTATTCTTTATACTCACTATGTTCAATTGTCTGAAATCGATACACAATATCAGCATTCCATACTTCTTCTTAACAAATAGGACTGGGGCACCCCAAGGTGACACACTTGGGCATATATACTTCTTTTTCAGAATCTTTTCAAGCTGCAGTTGCAACTCTTTCATCTCTGGCATACTCATTCTATAAGGAGCTTTTGACAGTGGGGCTGCTCTAGGCATCAAATTTACTGAGAAGTCTATATCTCATTTTGGAGGTAGTCCGGGTATCTCCTTATATATATCCTCAAAATCCTTTAGTACCACATGGTCTTCGATATTTGACACCTTATCCTTAGGTGTTTCCTCCACATGGGCTGTAAATAATTGACAACCTTTTCTGTAGCACTTATTCAACTACATTTTTAAGATTTCTCTGATAGCAACAACTCTAGGAATTCCTTGGAATCTTTTCTGATTCCCTTTCTCATCTAGGAAAGTAAATGCGTTGTTACGACAGTCCAATATGGCATAGTGTTGATCCAACCAATCCATCCCAATTAGACAGTCATAAGAACCTAAAGACAGAACATTCAATTCAGACTTTGTGCTCAATCCATTCATGTCCATGGGACATGACTTAACTAAATCAATGAATTTCCTCTTGGTTCATGTATCCAGCTGCACTAAACAAGACTTTTCATGTTTGCTTCTCGACAAATCAAAACTTTCCACCACTCTAGGATCTATATAACTATGTCTAGACCCTAAATCAATTAAAATAGTAAAGGTTTGGTTGTTAATCATACCTTCCACTTCAATCATGTGCGACTGATATTCAGCTTGCTTGTTGTCCAGGGATGCGTATATCCTTGGCATTTAACTGCCCATGTCCTCCACTGTTTCATCTTGCTGAATATTATGGACAACTCTCACTTTTCCATTTTTATGGGGACAATCTTTGTACTTGTGGTTCTCTTTACAACCCCAACACTGAATGGGCATCTGTATTGGCCTTTGTTCCCCTACATCAACCATTCTTGGATCTCTAAATGATGTTTGTCCTTGAGGGCTATTTCTAAAAAAGGGAGGTGTGTTCCCTTCTACCTCTGCTCTTTCTTAAACTTCTTCTAGTCATCCCAAGCCTTCCAAAAAGTAGGCTTCTCTCTTTTTTTCTCATATAATCATTTCTCTCTTCTTATCATTTATTCCATGGTTTTTGGTTCATCATACTAGATCTTGTCCCCAACGGAAGGTGGCAGTCCACTCAGGCACGTTTGAATCTTGATAGTTTCATCCTTGATGAACGAAACATACTTCATTAACTCCAAAAATCTTCTCTCGTATTCATCAATGGTCATGTTGCCCATCTTGAGTTCAAAGAACTCTTTCATATTTGTGTCGTAGTATATTTTAGTCATGTATTTCTTCTCGAAATACCTTTTGAATTCCTTCCAAGTGATATCTTTCTCTCTAATGTGTTGCACCTACACAGGTTGATCCCACCACATGGATGCTTTTCCCTTTAGTTGGTACATTGCAAATCTTCCTTCCGCATGTGAGGAATAATTCTGCAATTGGAAATATTTACTCATCCCAAGAAACCATGTTTGGACATCTTCATCCTTTTTATTCTCTCCATCAAACATAGGCGGATTAATCTTATTCATCTCTCCCTTCAATTCATCCACTCCTGATCTCCTATGATTTTTGGTAGGAGACGAGCTGGTACTACTATGTGCCCTCCTCTTGGAGTGACCTTGGGAGTGATTATGGTGTCTACCCGGACTCCTTTACCTTCTTCCCTTAGAATTCTAGTGATTCCTTGTTCTCCAGCTTCTTCTCTATTCTCTCCAAAATCCTTAACATCTTTATGTTAAATTCACCTCGTTTTTACTGATCTTTTCTGATATTTTTTAGATCTGCTTTGTGAGTTTGGGCATCTTTCTACAATTTTTCAATGATTTTCATCATGTTTCCTTCCTTATCTATCTCTTATCCATGCCCATTGGAGTTCGATCCTTCAAATCCCAAGTGAACATCCATTCCCTTTGCTTCGTCCTTGAAATTGGAAGAAATTCCTGCCCTTTCCATTTCTCTTGCACTCAGTGGCAATTCTACTCATTTCTGGCACTCGCTAAACTTCTGCAAACAAAATGTGCAGACAAACATAATTTGTCAGGTCATTAATCCTTAACAAATTCCACAACATTCAAAAACAACTTGATTCAAGAAAAAATCCAGTTTCCATGAATTTTATGAGCTCTGCTTGACTCTGCAGTACACTTAGGCCATAGCCCTTTTCCTCTGTTTCCCCAACCCCATGCGACCAAGGTTCATGGACAAGCGCTAGATCTACAAGGTTCTCTAAATGAAACTTCAGGGTTTTAGGTTTTGGGGTTTTAGTCTTGGAGGCTCTCACACTAACTTTCCTCTCCAACTCTTGACTTCCGAACTTCCAAACTTTTTTACCTTGGGGCCCATAACACAGTTTTCACTAACCAAGGTGGTGGCATGTGGTGTCCTTAAGAAGGTTCATGTTACCTTAGGTGATGCTATCTGACCCTACTGTGTCTACCTTTTCCTTCGGGACCCACTGGGACATGGCACACATCCCCTATGTCCTCGTCAACCCTAGTGATGTCAACCCGACCCAATACTTTGGCTCATTTAGATTTCATGATTCTGGGCCTCAAAAGTTTGTACATCAACACCTCCCATTCTCCCGACAATCGAAATTTTGAAATGTCGACATTTCAAAGCTCCTAATCTGAAAGTCCTGACTTCCCCATGATCTGATGGCTCAAATCTTGTTGGGATTTTGCGTATCAATATTTCATGTGTCACAATGTTGAAATACCTCCCACCTTCATAGTTTCGATCCCCAAATTGCTGCAATCCTTCCTGGACAATTAACAGTCCAAATCTCTCCTTGGTCAATGGTTGTGATCTAATCACGAATTCGCGTTTCATGAATTCTCACGTACTCTCCCTTTGACCTTTTCAAGTCATGAGTTAGTGAAAGGTTGATCATTCTCCATGTGTCCTTCCTGATGAATGACTCTAATGATGTCAAGGCTTCGTATATCACGATTTCCACACTCCTGTGAAACTCCAAAGGTTTTTAAACCTTGTGCATGTTTCCCGTATCCAATGACTATTGGTCCACATGCTTAGATCTGATGGCCCAGATATTATCTCTTATGCATGCTTTCCTTAGTGTCTGGACATGGGTACGATAGTCCATATCTTCTCCTTTACATCTGATCTACGGTTGTGGTTTTATTCTACCTCAACTCCTCTTGAGCTTGTAACATGGTCAAGTAAGTTGTTGACACTCAGAAACATTTTGAGGTTCGAAATTGGTCCTCCAAACACAATTTCCTCTCAAAACATTGGGTCCAAAGACCACTTATTCAACCCATCCACGTTGAAAACATGGCTCTGATACCATATTGTAACGTCCCCGACCATAAAACCTCTTGCCGGGCAATGCTACTCCACAGAAACATTCTCATATTTATGTGGTATGCATTTAAATGAAGTTAAATGGCTAAGTAGAGTAAACATAAAATTAGTGCTAACATACAAAATGATTGAAATCAACAGTAAATATCATTGCAATGGAATAGATGATAATATCAGAAGCATCAAAGGTGTGCATTTTAATTGAAATTACACATGCATATAATTATCTTTGAAACTGTAGTAACTCCACCAACCACGTGCAGACCTTCCATGAACCTCTCAGCCTTAGACCTCACTGCTCATCATCCTCAATAGTGGGTCACCCCTGAGATGGGACTAAGCTCCACCCAAGGCAAGGGAATCCTAGGTTAGGCTGAGGTTATAGGAAAACTACATAGAGCAACCAAAAGGATTCTCTCCAGGAGCCTTATTAAACCCACTACTAACGGACTCTCATTCCCCACATGCCTGTTCTGCCTGAGAGTATACACCTTCACAAGAAAATTCCATCGGTGCTTCACCTCCCTCTCCAAGCCTCGCCAATAGGTCGGATCAGGAATTCTTAGAGCTCTGAAGCTGATTGTTAGGGTCCTAACCCGCACATAGGTTGAGAAATATATTCGGATGTAATAAAGGTCAATATTAATAAGGGCTTTCGATAAAATAGAATAAAGCAAATGTAAGAAGACCTAATAGAATATTTCACTTATAGAAGGATATTCCTCTAGATGCTTCTCTTGATAGACATATTTAGTATAAATAAGGGTCGAGGGTAAGAAAACCCTAGCTTGGAGATTATTGTAACAGAGCGTTGATTGACTGGAGGTTTCCCCCTCAAAAAGGCCCGTGAACATTTCTTTCTGAATCAAAGTGTTATTTATGTTGTTGTTCTTATATCATTTATGTGTTATTGTGGAGATTATGTTGGATATATTACTGTTATTCTGCCATTTCTAGCATTTTATTTTTGTTTTGCATACTTTTTATATTTGGTATATTACAAGTGGTATCAGAGCACTTTCCTTGGCAGAAATTGTGGGAATTTTTTTTCTTCAGGGTAGAGATGTATTCTGGCATATTTAAGCCACAGAGATATGTCATTATGCGCATAAACCCATGGTTGAGGGATTCATACACAAAGGAAATACAGGTGGTTCTTAAGCGTACTTCTTTTGGCTACCCTTGTAACCCTTGTTGGTACCCCTTCGAGTGGTAGCACATCAAACAACACCTGTGTACAGATAGACCTAGATTTCTTGAAGCCCTCTTTAGATAAACCGATCAGCTGCCTAACTGCTATAGTGACACCAAGAACAACACTTGGGAAGATACTCTCTAGTATCTGGGTAGTTGGGTAGTAAAACTAAGGGTACGGTCTATCCTCCTTAGTTAGTGCCCTGAGATATTAGGCCAAGTAAAAAACTGACCACTGAGCTTGAATCTATCTTTACATCACTCTGCACCAAACTAAAGATCCCTACATATGACTATTTCTCTAATGCACCTCCAAATACTGAAGGTGAACATTCCTCCCACTCCCATACCTTTCAACCCCATGACATTCAACGTGACCTACGCCTTCTGTGAGTGGATGTGACCAAATTTGATGGCTCGGACCCCACTGGTTGGGTCACCCAAATAAAACATTATTTCTCTTTATACGACATTATAGATGACTTGGCCAAACTCTGGTATGGTGTTCTCCATCTAGATCAAGAACATTGGCAATGGTGGCAATGGAGAAAAACTTCCCGTCAAGGGTATATTTCTTGGACCCAATTCGTGACTGATCTTTATGAATTATTTAACACTGACACCAACCATTTGGGCCATTTGACAAAGTTGAAACAATCAAGAACAATAGAAGACTTCATAGTTGCCTTTGAGCGCCTGGATTTTCGAACAGAGGGCATGATTGATGCTTTCTTTCGAGAGTGTTTTATTAGTGGCCTCAAGGATGAGATTCGGGCCCATGTCCTCATGGCTTGACCTTCAAGTTGGGTGGAGGCTACTAAAAAAGATAAAGAAGCACAACAGGTTGTATCCTCTCAAAACCGTAAACCCTCCTTTATCCCTCGCCCTAAACCCGTAAATCCTACTACTCCCTTTTCCCCATTAAATATCCAAAAATTGACCAGGGATGAAATGGCTAAACACCAACTCAAAGGCCCTTGTTATAATTATGATGACAAATATTTCATGGGCCACAAGTGTAAGGAAAAAAAGAGTTTTATGGCCATCTTTGAGGATATTTTGGAAGAGGATGTTGAAACTCCCCTTGTGCTTTATTCACCTGATATCACTGACATAACCCCTCCCTCAGACCCTCCCGAAGTGGAACCGATCATTTCCCTCAATGCTCTCACTGGCTTCTCTACCCCCCAAACCCTCAAGTTAATCGGTTACATCAAGCATCATAATGTCATCATTCTGGTTGATAGTGGCAGCAACCATAATTTTATTCATCACTGCATTGCCTAAGAAACTCATTGCTACATCCATGCCATCAACAATTTCCAAATCATGATTGCCAATGGTGGTTCCATGAAATTTGGAGGGTGCTGTGAAAATGTGTGTCTCCAAATTGGTGACTACCACCTAAAATCCCATATGTTTGTTGTCGACATGGGCGATTGTGACATTATGTTGGGTGCAAACTGGCTCAGGACTTTGGGTCTCATTCTCATGGATTTTAAGGAATTAACCATGCAATTCAACCAAGAAGGCCACCAATATAAATTCCAAAGAATCATTGTTGGTTCACTTGAGGTCATTAGTTCCCATCGCATGGAAAAGCTGCTCAAAAAGGGTCATTCTGGTGTCATTGCCCAACTCCATGCCATATAAGCAACAAAGACACCCCCAGTGCCGCAATACCTCCAAGACCTCCTTTCTAAACATAAAATGGTATTTTCCACTCCCCAAGGACTCCCTCCTTCCCACGGTGTTCATGATCATTCCATTCCCCTTGTACCCGGAAGCCTTCTTCCCAATATCCATCTGTATCGCCACCCCTTTTCACAAAAAAATGAAATTGAGAAAATGGTCCAGGAACTCCTTACTACAAGTGTTATTCTCCCTAGTACGATCCCTTACTCTTCTCCTGTAGTCATGGTCCTGAAGAAAGAATGTTATTGGAGAATGTGTCCTGACTTCCGTGCCCTGAATAAACTGACCATTAAAGAAAAATTTCCCATTCCTGTCATTGATGACCTCCTAGATGAATTGAGTGGCACCCAATTCTTTACTAAACTTGATCTTCGCTTGAGCTATCACCAGATACGTATGAAAGACACAAACATTCCCAAGACGACCTTTTGAACTCATGAGGGCCACTATGAGTTTTTGGTCATGCCCTTTGGCTTGTGTAATACCCCCTCCACCTTCCAAAGCCTCATGAATCATTTCTTCCACCCTTTTCTCTGTCATTTTGCCTTAGTTTTCTTTGATTATATCCTCATCTATAGAAAAACCTGGACAGACCATCTAACTCATGTGGATCAAGTTCTCCATCTACTCTCTCAGTACCAACTTTTCCTGGAACAGTCTAAATGTCCTTTTGGTGCCTAAGAAGTAGAATACTTGGGTCATTTTGTTGGCAAAGATGGAATTAGGGTGGATCTAAAAAGGATTGAAGCTATGCAATACTAGCCGCACCCAAAAAATCTGAAAAGCTTGCGTGGATTTCTGGGCTTAACAAGGTATTATCGGAAGTTTGTTAAGAATTATGGAAATATTGCAACACCTCTCACTGCTCTCCTCAAAAAGAGCTCTTTCACTTGGAATCTAGCCACTGCTCAAGCTTTCCAAACCTTGAAGATGGCCATGTGTACCACTTCGGTTTTGGCCCTTCCTGATTTCACAAACACCTTTGTATTGGAATGTGATGCCTCAGGGAAAGGAATCAATGATGTCCTTATGCAAGAGGGTCAACCTTTGGCCTTCACCAACAAGAAACTATATGAAAGGAATCTAGGAAAACCTGTCTATGAAAAGGAAATTTTCATTATTCTACATGTCGTTGATCTGTGGCACCCTTATCTCTTGGGGAAATGTTTCCAAATTAAGACAGACCATCAAAGCCTAAATCACTTTCTAGAACAACGTATTTCCTCCCCAGAGAAACAAAAATGGGTGACTAAACTCTTTGGATATGATTATGAGATCATTTACAAGAAAGGAAAAGACAATGTGGTGGCGGATGCACTATCCTGAAAATATGAAGAAGAAGGATACCTTTTTTCTCTTTCCTTCATTGTACTAGATTGGCTCCAAGCTGTTCGACAGGAATGGATACAAGATCCCAAAAGTTCGCATCTGATCCAGCAATTGCAGACCCATTCTCTATCTCCCTCAGGGTACTCTTGGCTCCAAGATGAGCTTCAATACAAAGGCCATTTGTATTTAAGTAAACTATCAAAGCTTAAATACATGGTACTTTCTGAGCTTCATGCTACACCCACAACGGGGCACTCTGAGTTCACCAAAACCTATGACAGGGTCAAACATTCTTTTTTCTGGGATGGTATGAAATAGGAAATCCGTAATTTTTTTGCTGAATGTGATGTGTGTCAATGCAACAAGGGAGAAACAGTCAAATCTCTGGGCACACTACAACCACTTTCGATTCCACCTGCTATTTGGACGGATATCTATATGGACTTTATTTCCGGCTTACCCAAATCGGGAAATAAATCAGTCATAATGGCGGTTGTGGATCACCTTTCTAGGTATGTTGATTTCTTCGCTCTTCAACACCCATTTACTGCATCCATGGTGGATCAAATTTTCATGGACCAGGTCTTCAAGCTTCATAACATGCCACACTCTATTTTTTCTGATCGTGACCCAACTTTCACAAGCAATTTTTGGCAAGAACTGTTCAAGCTACAGGGCACCCAATTACATCTCAGCACAGCTTATCATCCCCAGACTGATGGTCAAATAGAAGTTGTCAACAAGTGTTTGGAAACATATCTGAGGTGTTTTTCCTCTTAAAATAAAAATTAGTAGGCTCAATGATTACCCCTAGTTGAATGGTGGTACAACACTTCCTACCATACAACTACACGCATGACTCCTTTTGAAGCGATATATGGATATAATCCACCTTCAGTTTTATCATACTTACTGGGTACCTCGAAGGTCCAGGTGGTTGACCAAACACTTACAGTTCGAGAGGATATTCTTTGTACCCTCAAAGAGAACTTGGTCATGGAACACAATCGCATGAAGAAACAAGCAGAACAAGGTCACTCTGAACGTCAATTTCCAAAAGGGGATCAGGTGTTTCTGCGACTGCAGACATACAAGAAAACTTCCCTCAAGGGTGAGCATTGTCAGAAGCTAGCGCCCAAAGTTTGTGGTCCTTATATAGTTTTCAAGCGTGTGGGTCAAGTTGCCTATTAGTTAGCACTACCCAATCATTCGAAGCTACATCCTTCTTTTCATGTTTCATGCTTAAAGAAGGTGATTGGAACTAGGTGCCAAATTCAAAACCAACCTTCGTGAGTTAGTTGAAGAAGGTTCCATTTGGCTACAACCAGAAGCAGTTTTGGACCAGCGTGAGTGTCGCCTGCATTAGAGAACCATCAAGAAAGTTCTCATCCAATGGAAATATACAACTCTAGCAGATGCCACTTGGGAACCAGCTACCATTCCGCAGCAGTTTCCACATCTCAAGACTTGAGGACAAGGCTGGTTTTAAGGGGGAGGACATGTTAGGGTACTAACTCGCACATAGGTAGAGCAATATATTCAGATGTAATAAAGGTCAATATTTATAATGCCTTTCAATAAAATAGAATAAGGCGGATGTAAGAAGACCTAATAGAAACTTCTACTTCTAGAAGGATCTTCCTCTAGATGCTTCTCTTGATAGACATATTTAGTATAAATAAGGGTCGAGGGAATGAAAACCCTAGCTTGGAGATTATTGTAACAGAGCACTGCTCAACTGGAGGTTTCCCCCTCAAAGAGGCTCGTGAACAATTCTTTCTGAATCAAAGTGCTATTTATGTTGTTGTTCTTATATCATTTTTGTGTTATTGTGGAGATTATACTGGGTGTATTACTATTATTCTGCCATTTCTAGCATTTTATTTATGTTCTGCATACTTTTATATCTGGTATATTACACTAGTGTTGAACTCTCTCTCGAAGAAAACCACTTACCAACAAACTCTCTCACCTAGAGGGAGTTGCTCACAGGCCTGACAACCTGCTTCTTCTACCACGGGCTTGAACACCCACTTCTTTAGCACACTCTTCGACTCAATTCCAACCGGGTAATGGAAACTGCGACAACATCAACACTCAGTTGAAACCAAGGTGATGAGTAGAAGAAAAAATGGGCATAGTCTCGTAAATGGAAATGACCATACGATAAAACATGGAATGCTTAGGTTATTATCTAGGTGTCGGGTTATACACAAGACACAAATCCACTCATGATTTACCAGTTATAGGATGCATGAAAGGAAATCATGCAGAGGTCCAGGATGGAGGCCAAATGTAGAGACTAGACAAAATTTATAGGAATACACCGGATAATCACAGAGGTGCCACAATTTTGGTTTTCAGAGCTATGTGCGATATCCAGAGCTCACTTGCAGATCTCACACAGTTCATACAATGGATGAAATAATGGAGAATGAACCCCCAACTGAGTTGACGCTTCATCTTTTAACTGCATGCTCCCAGGTTGACACTTGTCTTCCTAGGGTTGCATGAGTTCCCTTTTGCACACTTGGAGCTACATGAGTTGCCTCTCCCAGGACTTAGGATAAAAACATGTTTGTCACATGGATTTTGGAATAATAATAAATTATTATTCACAAGGACTTATGACCCCAATCTTATCCCCTAGGCTCAACACTTAGCCTCTCTTTCCAACCTTTCAACCCCTTTCCCTTACGTACTATGTGGAAGCTTAGTCCCCCATTACTCTTTCTTCACGGTTGGTCTGCACGTTGTGATGTTTATATATTTATTAATTTTCTTCATAATACATATACAAAAACAGGCATCCTTGCCTTAACACTTAGGCTCTCTAGCCTAATAAACACATAAGTCTACCAGCTTATCAATACTCGGCTCACCAGCCTACAAAACATGATTTACAATTCATAAACATGATTACAACATGACTCGTCCTTAGGGATATTACAGTCGTTGTGTCCAACAAAAAATTCCCATACACCATACTTATATATGGATGTTTGGTTCATGTCTTCTAGTGAAACCCCACAACCTTTTCCCACTAGTCCATCCACCTCGGGCAGAACTGATGATCCCTCACCATCATTGCATACAACTTCAATAGACTATACTCTCATTACTCACCATAATCTCAATCAAGACACCATTCAATCTACATCCTCTACCTATACCACTAAAAACCCATTATATTCCTTCATTTTTCAATCAGATGAAGACATTTTGGAATATTTTTATCTCATAATGCATTTCAACCACATTTAGACACTCTGGTCTATGTAATTGAAGATAAATATTTCATTCCTCCTAGTCATGTAGATTGGTTCAAAAACCCAATCCCTGCACTTGATGCCTTTTAATAAGGGAATATGAAAAACATCTCCCCCAAAATCAATATAGACATCTCTATCAAACCTAATGGCATTGAATAAATCACTCTAGTCCCCGCATGCTCTCCCGAATAAATTGCAATATACAAGGCCCTTTTTCCATAGTTCCAGGATGTTTTCACATGGTCTTACACATAAATTCATGTATTAGACCCCACCATTGTTGAACATCATATTGACACATGGCCTGATGTTGCCCTCATTTTCAAAATAAAGGCCCCCTTCACCCTTATAAATCCATGGATATTAAAGTTGAAATTGATAATTTGTGTGGTTTTGGATTCATCTATCCAATCATATACACATAATGGGTCTCAAGCCCCATCTCTATCAACAAAAAATAGGGAACCATCAATGTCTATGCCAACTTTTGTGACCTCAATCAAGCTTTTCCCAAAGACAACTTTCCAACCCCATTCATAGACCAAGTTAATGACACTTGTGTCGATCATGAGTTCCTCTCACTCATGGAAGGGTTCTCCGACTATAACTAGATTCAAATTCATTATGCTGATCAATATAAAATGTAATTAACAACACCATGGGGTATCTTTGCAAATCGTTTTATTCCCTTCAGACACAAAAAAGAGGGTGTGACCTTCCAGTGAGGCATGACATATGTGTTTCACGATATCACCCACATAATATTTGCTTACTTGGATGACCTCACTGATCACTCCAAGAAGTGTTCCCAACATTGATGCAGGAGCATCGCCATAAACATTCAATGAGGACAAGTGGAGGACAACTTAGCATCTGACACGCACATTCAAAATTGGTTTAGATTCCAAGGAGAGTGTGTCACTTTAATATTTTGAAAGTATTGTAATTAAATGCCCCGAAATATTTTGAGGCAAGAGCCATTGTAAAAAATCCAAGAGATTGTAATTTCTTTAATGCCTAAAGGATTGTACATATTTAGAGAATTGACTAATATCTATATTGTAAATGCTCATTTATTTGTAATAAGGTTAGTGGTAGGATTCTTTAATTATGATGTGAAAGCACTAGAGTAGTTGGAAGGAATACTAGAGAATCCCCTCCATGTATAAATGTATGTTATCTATGCACAAAAGAGGTCATTGAGAATATTTGTTATTGATGTTGAAGATTATTGTTATTTCTTCTCAAAGAGAGAATATGAAGAGCTATTGGAAGTCTTGTAAATGTTTTGCTGAAGGAATATAATAGAGGATATTTGCTTCACATGTCTGATTTTGCTTATCTTTGAGTTAGTTGGGTAATGTTATGTTATCTATTTTTTTGGGTTCATATTCCTATGTATGTATTTCATGGTTGAATGAATGAACCTTTGATGTTCTATACGTTTGAATTGTTTATCTTATGAAATCCTGGTGAAAGGAGTGAATAGTGGCTAGGCAAGGAGTGCAAAGACAGATTCATTTGCAAACTCAATAGCTCACGAGAGATAGAGTGAATTTCAAAGAGTGAATGCAAGGAGCAGACATATACGTGTTTGAGTATAAAATCTTGAAGGATAGACCTGTGAAACAATTTCATAGGGTGAACACTTAGAGAAGTGTTGGAAAGGTTCATAGGAGAGTGAGTGCAAGGAGTACATTAGAGATTTTTCTAAGACTCAAGCTCAGCAGAAGTAGCACAAGATGTGTGCCAAAGCCTAAGTCCTTTAAGGTTGGTAAAGCTCAAGAAGGATAGTGAGATTTAGATCTTGAAATGATAATCCCTTTTTTTTCTAGGTTGAGCAGATGAGATCTTCTCAGGAGGAGTCAGATCTTTCACCACCATTGGATCCGAGAAAGGAGCATGGTCGTTAACCTGCTAAGCCATTCATACTTCGTTACTCCAAAAGGTTTAAGGTGTTTTTTGTGGGCAAGGGAAAAAATTCATGAATCCCGGAGTGCATCTTGGTTGTATTATACAAGTACACGTGTCCACAGATTGAGATTTTTCAGAAATTCATGGCTCTGGAGAATTTGAAGCGTTGAGGTAAGAGCATGCGGAACAATCGAAGATCTTAAGCACACAGTAGATCCTAATCATTGGAATCAAGTACATGTGTTGATAGATCTCATAGTTTAGAACTCAACAATCTGGAATATTTGGGGCGTCATTTGGTTTGTGCTGAAAATCCCTGAAGGCCCTATTGACAGGCAAAATTCATTGTCCGTCAAATGGAAGAACAAGTCCGGTCCAGGGTTTTCTAAGTAACCCAAGACATTTGATGTAACTTTTTATGATGGTTTTGATGGCTCTGTTAGCCAATATAAAGTCCTAAAATAGAGAGAAAGGGATAACTAACACACACACACACACACACACACACACACACACACACACACACTAGTATAACTATTGTAAATGTATTTAGCAGAAAAAGAAAACATAAAAATCTTACTTATGAATAACATTTACAGGTTACAAGATTTACTGGAAACTTGCAAAATCAATGTAATAATAATTTGTTTTGAGAAGCAGATAAATAAAGCACATTTAAATATTTTTTGTTTTCTTCTTATAAATATAACAAATCTTGAATTAACTAAACCATGAAATGCAGATGTACATATATTCAAAATCTAATCTTAAATTTTCTCATTTCACTAATATATAAATGACATAAATTTGAAATACAAAGAAGATAACCTAATGTCAGTCCTTGAGATGTGTCCAAGCCTCTGTATGAATGAATAACATCCAGCTGCAATGCCTACAAGATAAATCTACAATAGACTTTATACTAAAACCTTTCTGAATAAATCCATAAGATGTATTGGTAGCCAGTATTAGAAAATGAAAAGGGAACACATATTGATTTTGTGATCTTATGATTGCCAATGATTACAATCAGAGAAATATGCATGTAATAAATTCACTTCATTATCCAACTTAAACATCAAATAGAAATCTTGATATTCAAATTAAAAAACATGATCACAGTGTGAATATCTGGAACAACAAATTATGAACAATTTTTATAACATGAATATCCTGAAGCATAAGATATCAAGAGTCTAAATCTACATGACATATTAATACATCAAAGATTAAAAAAAAACCGTTAATGAAACAACATCTGCAGTGGACTAAAGACGAAAGATGTATGTTGTTCCATAAGTCTTGAAAACCATTCATTCATAATTGGTTCCAGGCCAAGATTCCCCTCATTTTAAAAATAGAGATTATTTAAAGAGTTTTTTTTTAAATCTAAACTTCCTATCTCCTAAGATAGGATCAGATCTTATAAGATCAAATCATTACAAATATAGAGGGCCTAGAGCCACTCATGATCAAACTATATCTTCAAAATTTATGAAAGTTTTATGGCTGATTAAGATATGAATTATGGAAATATGGATCTTCTTCTACAAGAAAATCCTCAATTTCAGGATTTGATTCCTCATTGAACTCGATCATATCGATCGAGCCAAAATGAGGCTTAGATCGATTATGCATACTTTTAAGAATGATCCGACCAACCCTATTATTTTCGAACCCTAACATTGATTGCTTCTGTTTTGATTGTTTGCGAGGGTCTTTACTGTCAAATTTTACAGTAGGGTTATGGCCAACAATTAAATCATTCTTAGGGGTTTCATTAAAATTAGAATCAAAATTAAAATGATCGGGTATTGCCTCGTCACGAGGGTTTTCCTCCAAATATTTTTCCTTGTCAGTTGAGAAATCAACATGTTTCTCTATCGTAGGCTTATCCAACATAGGGGTTTCTGTAGGAGTGGCTGTAACAAAACCGTTTCAGGATAAGAACCCATCTAAATCATCACCCAGGATTTTCAAAGGATGAATGAACAACATTTTAATTAAACCATGGTGAAAGAGGATAGAGTCGAGGCTCTCCTTCTTGTATCTTTTCAACATATTATACCGACTCCTTAGTAAATAAAATGGAACATTCAGATGGAAACCTATAAAGTGCATAAGCAACCTCGCATGATAAAGAAACATTAGGCCATAACGACCTTCACAGGTTATAAAATTCTTAATAAATGATAAGAGACCATGCCATCTAACCTTAAATAGACAAATAGGAATACCTTTCTCACAAAAATCAATCTTTCTAGAGGTCATGAAAATATTCCATGGCACTTTTTCAATTTTCAAGTTCTTAAACCACTTCTAACCAGAGGATGGGAGCCTCGTGGATTTGTTGATAAACCCCTCAGTCACCTCCAACTGAATGTCTCCAACTTTCTCCCTATACCCATCAAATTTTTGGGCAAATTCCTTAGTTGCACGAAGGTTATACCCATCAAAATTTTTAATGAAAGTATCCCAACCATGGGATTTCAAATCATCAGTCGCATAATCAAGAGACATCAACGCTTGAGAGCCATTCGGCTCTAGTCGGAAAACAGGGTCCATTGAGAGTATGACCATACTGTAATAAGGGAGACTTAAGCTAACTGCGAGCTTATATGGCAGAACTAGCAGTGACAAGTTTGACCAGATACCATGGAAACAAAACAATCAGAGAACCTACACGATCATAGCATAAACATGAAGGTTTTGTTTGCAAAGCTTGAAAACTCCTGGTAATGAAATTTTTGAGTACAAAACATAACATAAAACCTTAACTTGTAATGAAATCTTGTTTATTCGCTCTGCCAACCATAG
This sequence comes from Picea engelmannii, assembly GCA_009831015.1. NCBI lineage: Eukaryota > Viridiplantae > Streptophyta > Pinopsida > Pinales > Pinaceae > Picea > Picea engelmannii. The sequence continues at coordinate 128,483 of ML802362.1, forward strand.
ATCATGTACATGACATAATGCTTGTTCATTAATTCGCATGCCATGCAATGAATATGGTCAATTCACAAAGCATTCAAATAGATATGTTTACAAATCAAAACACAAATCAACCCTTGGTATTATATCGACATTCAAACAAACTCAAAAAGTAAAAATCATTGAAGTATTAAATAATATATAAGCGCAATGAACCTTTAAAAACCATGTTTTGAATAGGGATATAATACAAAATTAAGTTTCCATGCTTGATTCATGCTTTCAGTCATGAATCAAGCATGAAAATGAAAAGTAAAAAATAATAATAATCAAACATCTTTTATAATCTGATAATCACCCCAAAATAGAGATATTTACAGGACAAGGTGAAGGCAGCTACAGGAAGTGTCGTTGTCTTTCAAAATAGAAAAAAATGTAGGGCTGGCAATAGTGGCGACTTACTGGGAGAAGCAGTTATCTCTGCATCATCGATGAGTTTACGTTAGGAATAATTAGAATGATTAAATATTAAAGAATAGTTGAAGGAAATCAAGCATCCCAATCAAATTCCAAAAACATCACACAATCCACCTTCAGATGTCTTTCTATTCAAATGAAATCCGGTGACAAGTTTTAATTATGAGAGAAATGATATTCAAGCCAATCACTCTGATATTGTTGAAAGGATCGCTGCTACCATTAGGAATCCATAGCCTCGCTAGGGATGTCAATTAACCCACTATGATGCCTCTTCCATGTCCAAGAATTGTCAATTCAAAATGAAGGGCACTTACGATTAATATCAAAATTTATACCTGAAAATTTTCTTGAACCTGACATTGCTTCACTGCCAGTAGGCCTATTTGGTATCCAAATGAAGTTGTCTTGGCATCATGCACACATTTACCCACTGCCAGAAGACCTTTTCAGTGTCCTGACAGGTTTATAGACACTTCCCACAACTCTCTAGAGACAATTTGATATAAATTTATTGATCTTCAGAAGAGGGGTGATGCTGAAAATTTCAGTTTTTAGAACACTTGATATTTTCTAGCCTTAATTTTTCGCTTGATAACCTTCATTAAGCTCTGAAATTAGTTTTCTGATAAGAATAAATTTTCGAGGATAGGAAGGCATACTTGAGTTGTTTTCTTTAAAAACATGGGCATCGTAAAGATCTTTAATGGTGATCATGTCTGCTCATGATTATAAAGTGAAACTAGGAAACCTACTTCGAACATAAAGTTTCTTTAGCTAGTCTGTGTTTCAGCAATTTACAACATTGATTCTTTGAAAAGACCTTGAATGTTGCTTCATAATGAGGCATTATGGTTTCTATTCACGAACTAAAAGGTGACATAGACATAAGTTTATTCAAAAAGCAGTGCAAACAAAAAAAATGAAAAGAACCAAAATAAAAAATAAAAAGGAAAATTAGAAAAAGAAAATATGTACAGGGGTCATTTTGGAGTCATAAGGAAAAAATGCTTTTTAGATCTTGGCCATTCACCAGGAAGGTGTCTGGTTGTCCCTCCAATTTGTGTAAACGGAAAGAGTTGGGACCTAGTATTTCAGCAATTACAAAAGGTCCCAACCACAGGTTCTGGAACTTGTTGTGTTCCCCTTTCCCCTCATGAGGTTTATCTCATTTGAGAACCAAATCTCCTACCTCAAAGTTATTATATGAAGAAGAGTTCGAATAGAACCATCTTTTTACAATCTGTTGATGTTGATCCAAACTCTTCTTTTCCTATTCTCTCACTTCCTCCAATTTTAATAAGGCATTGATTCAACTTTCTAGAGGTGGGCATACCTCTTCTTTGACTTTCTACGATAGTTGCAGAGATGGGAGAAGAACATGAAGAGGTAGGATTGTTTTTCTCCTGTAAACAAGAAAGAAAGGAGAGTTAGCAAAATAATCTTTTGGTGTTACTTTGTTAGCCCATAGTTCATTAAAAAAAGCATTGTGGAAGTTCTTATGGTTTTTAGAGACTATCCTCTTAATGATCTTGATCAAATTTTTGTTTGTTGATTCTACTAGGTCATTTCCTTGGGGGTAGTAGTTGGCATAATATTTCAATTTAATCCCATTTTCTAAGGAGAATACATTCATATTAAGGGATGAGAAATAAGATGCATTATCAAATACTAAACATTAGGGGATACTTAATCTAGTAATGATATTTGAGTTAAGGAAAGATACTACTTGATTAGTGTTTACCACTTTCATAGGTGAAACTTCGGACCATTTGGTAAAATAATTTGTTGTTGTAATGATATATTTATGCTTATGTGAAGAATCAGGGTTAATTGGCCCAATGATCTCGAGACCCCACTGCTGAAAAGGTGAATCCACAGTAAAAGGCTGCAAAGGGAATGCTGCCTTTTTCACTCGTCTAGCAGCCTTTTGGCAGATTATGCATTTATGACATAATGCATGGGCATATTTAAAAAACATGGGCCAATAGTACCCATCTATTAACACTTTGTGAGAAATGGTGTCTCCACTGAAGTGTCCACCAGCTTCACCTGCATGTAGTTCAGATAACACTTTTTCTTATTCTTCTTTTTCTAAACAACGCATAAGAACACCATCAAAATTCTTTCGAAACAATACATCATTTATGAGATGGAAAGATGTCGATTTCAACTTGAATGATATTTTGTTTTTATGATAAAGATAGTGAGGAGCAGATCCATGTGTCAAATAAAATTTTATATCATCATACCAAGAATTAGCAACAACTTGTGTGCAACATATATGATTTTCATTGGGCTGATTTACAGTTGAGATATTAATTTGACTTTCATGTTCTTCAATTGAATCAACCACTAGTTTACATAGGCCTTAACCTCTAACAATTTTTGCAGGAGTTATTTTGAGGTCGTATTATTGTAACGATGTCATCCAATTTTCCCATTTTTCTCCCAGTTCCTTTTGTACTAATAAGTTTCTTATGGAAGGGTAAGGAACAATAACTTTATTTCTGGATTTCAGCAGATATGATTGGAAGTATTTCACTTCTTTGAAAACACCATACGCATGTTGATCTATAGTTGGTTAATTCATTTCATCCCCTTTAAAAGATGAACTCATGAAGGTAGTAGGGATTTCATTTCTTTCAGCATTTTTTTGTGTTAAAACAACAACATAAGATCAATCGGAGGCGAAAGTGTAAAGAGTGAAATCTCACGAGAAATCAACACTCATCAAGGAAGGGGCTTCCACTATGGATTTTTTTATGGAATCAAAGGCTTGACTTTCCTGTGGTCCCCAATGATACGGAACATCCTTTTTAATTAAATTTTATAATGGTCTTACCATTTCTGAAAAACTTGGGACAAATATTCTAACAAAATTAATCTCGCCTAAAAAGGATTCCACGGATGTTTTAGAGGAGGCGGGGGGTTGGGTGCAGATTTTGGCAACATCACTGGACACTATGAACTTGAGAAATTTGCCTTTCTCCACAACAAATATTGACTTTTTAGGGTTGAGAGATATACCATACTTGCGAAAACGTTCTAGAACAATCCTAAGGTGAGACAAGTGATCTTTCTTGTTTTAAGAGAAAATTGTAACATCATCAAGATAGAACACTAATGATTGGTTTATGAGGCCATGAAAAGAAATGTCCATTTCTCTCTGGAAAGTGGCCCTGACATTTATGAGTCCAAAAGGCATCTTCCTGTAGGCATAAGTGCCATAAGGGGTACGAAAAGTGGTTTTTGACTGGTCTAATAGAGACATAAGGACCTAGTTGTATCCCAAAAACCCATCTAACAATGACAGTCTTTTGAAAATAGATACCTGCTGAATAATTTGTTCCATTGGAGGAACGAGATAATTTTTTTTATCAGACGCTTGGTTCAAGTTACGAAAATCGACACAAAGTCAAATTTCACCTCTTTTCTTCCTTACAGGAACTAGATTAGACACCCATTGTGTGTGTCTCACTAGGAAAATTATCTTTTCATTTAGTAATTTATTTAGTTCTTTCTTGATAGTTGGTTCTAATTTGGGGTGCATCTTTCTTAATTTTTGTTGAAAAGGCCGAGTTTATGGTTTCATGGGGATGACATGTTGTATTATGTTAAGATAGAATGTTTTCAGATGATCGTATGTCCATGAAAAAATTTTCTTGAATTATTTAAACAGTTTTATACAGATATATCCTTCTTGTTCAGAGCATCCCATTCCCAAATTGATATTTTGCGGATTATCTTTAGTCCCTATATTTATCGTTTCATAAGTCAAGGAAGACCTGTTCATTTCACAATTGACTGGCCCTCTAAATTTATCATGTAAATCATAAAATGTTTATAGTATTACAACATATCTAGGAATATAGTTTACCAGATCAGATGTCGATTAAGGAGATCTAGGATCTGATATTATCGTGAAGATGCAGAGGTTTTCATTGTGAGTGCCTTCATCGATAATTTCACCTTGGAAAGTGTCCTCCATATGCAAGAAGTTGATGATCTGTTGATCATCTTCAAACACTCTCCAATTGGTGATGTTATTCAGGATCGACGACCTGAACAATAATTCAATTGTAATGAACCTCCTGTTTCGTCACGACATCAAGCCTCACATAACAAGTGCAACCATTTTTTTTTTTTTTTGTGTGTGTAGAAAGGTAAACATGACATTATACTCAACAACGCAACACGACGATGAACACCACGCAAGAAACTCACGCAACAACAACATGACGACCTAAAAAGAATAAAAATGACTACCTGCCTGTCCTACCATGCAATGCTTAGGACCTCCAGGACACATAAGAAATGCTCAAGCCCAGGTTCCCATCGATTTTGACCATTTAAGGTCTCAAGGCTGGCGACTATTCTAAGGAACAAAGAGGTGTCTACATCCCACTAATACAATCAAGACCAAAACTAAATATGCTAAATCAACAAACATCAATGATGATCAATGCACAATAATGTTCTATGAATTAATCACACATCATATAAATTCCACAGTGCAAGATAATTTGATTACTGAATCGATCATAAAATGACATAAGTTCGTGCACAATGTAATCATCTTTATTTTATTTCAAGGTGAAATGGCAGACATCTACTTTACTTCAAGGAGTGGGATTAATCAATCCTTAAATTCAACTGTAACTAACATTTTTAGTGACGGATGAAGTAACTACACCCATGAATGTCCATACATATCATGATGCAAAATACATATCCATTAAGCAAGGTAATCAAATTAGATAATCAGTCTCACATCCTAAAATTTCGGGGTGCATAAGTTTTATTATAAACATACCATTCGCTCATATGTCAACATCTCTTAATGGTGCAAGAGTAACCCACTTTGTTTTAAAAACGCTAAGAGAACAATTACATAATCAACCATTCTTCTCATTTATTCATGACGTAGTACAACTATCAATTAATTCAAGGCACAAATGAAATAAGAGCTACATAACCATGACTCCAACAGTTCTCCATTCATTTCCCATTTTTGATGATATTCTTAATATGGTGTACATATTGATCTATGACAAAGTTAAGGTAGATAGACATATAAATCTAGTTCAGTTTCTAAACATATAGATTCTTCCTTTTATTTATTTTATTTAATCTTGACATAGCATAAGTCTAAATTATAAACTAGTAGAGGTGCTTCATTTTTACTAGATTTTGATCACCATATTTATTTAAAATAAATAAAAAAAAAAGGTAAACTTGTCAATTTATGACGAGACACATGGAATTGGGATAAAAATGAAAAGATGGACCTTATTGAAAAATTGTCGAATGACGAAAGAGGAAACACAGAGATAAAATGTCATACAATGGCACAGAAAAAAATGTTTAAAATGGCAGAGGTTTAAAGGAGTGATCCCAGTCGCAGTCATCATAGAAGAATGGATGAGGCCCGATGAAGGCCAAATAAAATGAACAAAAATAAAACATTATGGCTGAACTCAACTTCTGCAAAGTAAATCGTCCACACCTCCTTCCTAGGTTAACGAAACAAGTCAATTGCATTTTCTGTAAGTTTTTCGGTCACAATTCGCATTGTTAGTGGAATATGCAGACCACTAGTAAGAGATAACTCAGAGTTCAAGCTATGGAAAATGCTATTGGAGGACGGAATGCAAGGAAAAATCGTAGAGGGTTTTGAAATCGTCATCGTGCAGAGATACATTCTCATTTGTTGGGCAGAGGGGAAAAAAAGGGGGTGTACTAGACAAGGGAGGAAAATGCATAGGTTTCCCCTTGGGTAAAAACGTAGTTGATTAATCTTGCAATGCAGAGGCTCTTATGGGTAGTGAAATCACTGAGGGAGAAGAAAAACATAGAGTTTCTTTTTGGTGAGATTGATAGCTCACTAAAAATAAGTGACAACCATAGAGAAGACATGCCACCCAGAAACAAGATTATGCACCACTAACTCGCCTACACAGACTCCAACAACATTGATAACAGGTTACCAAACGTCCTCGACAACATAGTACTGACAAATATCAATAGGGTAAAAGCACAGATGATGTTGAACCACTGATGAGAAAAATAGTCTCTTTCCTAGTCGACGAGGAAATAAGCAACTGGTCCCACCAACGAGGATAAGATAAGTCGACGAAAACTTCACGATGGCGAAAGCTACCCACTTTTTAGAAATTTTAGACACTTTTCATAAACTTTAACCATAACTTTGAACTAAGAAATTGACCAGGGTATGTAAATTATATACTTTTAGCTCTCACAGATTATATGCACACAGGTTGAGCAGAGTAACTATGTAAATTATATACTTTTAGCGTAGAAATTCAATGTAGAATTTTCAAGGGGTGAAGAATATTTTCATTCAAGATGTCTTGTCAATCAAACTGTAAAGATTCTATGATTTCAGGGAATTCCACCGTTATATGTCCACATTGTTGATGACAAGCCATACATAATGAAGTAAATAAACACCAATAATATTGATGCAAATGCATTGGGAATAGGAGCGAAGGCATGGATCCTTTGACTCGAGAATACAAAGATTTTGAATGGTAAATTGTTGGAAAAGGCTTCAACACATAATTGGTAATTGGCAAGGAGATCAATGGAAAACATAGGTATGTAAGGGATTGTTGAGTGTACCCAACAATACTCTAAAAAGGAAATCTACTGGTAAGTCTAGAATTAAGAAAAAGAAGAGAATAAATGATAAGGCCGAGAGAGAGATCCAAGCAATTCGTTGTATAGAACACATAGGTTTATGAATGGTTCCAAGGTAAACCAAAGGATGTTTTATTTTTCAACACACAGGTTACTTTAAAAGAAAAATCACAGACATTAGAACAATAAAAAAATCACCATCAACACAATAAAACACAGACGTAAGCTATCAAGCACAGCCTAAGCGAATGCAAGGATCAATTGCAGAAGACAATAAGTGATTCACTATCGAAAGAAAAAACACCTCAGAGGTAAACAATGCAGCAAGGCGCAAGACCATTAATCAACCAAGAACCATCAAAAGGGGTAGACACGCGGACTGGTTCATCCTTTGCACATCATCCTCACACAAAAATGTAGGGCGCTGAGATCCATGGGTCTTTTAATGCTAAGGTGACGACCGTAGATCAGGCTCTTGGACAACTGCTTAGGCGAGGACTGGGGCACTAGGGATGAAAAGAAAACAACCAATAGGGTCACAATCAACACCATAGGGTAGTCTCGACATACCGAGAAACGATGGTCACGGGAAATCAATCAACCAATCAATCAACTAGGCTATACAAATTTCAGTCATGAAACTAGACAACTAGTTACCTACCCAATAAACATGCAGATCTAAATCATAAATCCTACAACAATCTACCATTCTAATGAAGGAAGTGTACCATTGCCTGTGCGCCTACTCTGAGTGACATCTGTGCACTCCATGTAACTCCTACTTGTTGATTGGCAAGACCTCATCGGTACCTCCCAGCCAACGCTAGGGGTACTCTTCTTCCCCCTTATCCCCCCAAGCCGCAAAGGGGCCACACATGCTATCCATAGATTTCGACTAGCTCCCAGCTTGCCTCACAAGGCCGAGCTACCACTCCTCTCCAAGATGGGTATCCCAACTCCCACAAGTAAATCAGTCAAGTAGATATTTCTGCAGTGTAACATTACGCAAACAAAAGATCCCCTTCCTCCTTCTCCTTCCTTCATTATATAGAGTTTCAAACTTCCTCTCTTTCCTAAAATCTCACTTAATTAAAATTTTAAAAACAAATTCTCAAAAATTCTTCTCCGTACAAGTGTCCCCCATCCCCTACATTCCTCCATTATTTAATTTCTTTAATAGTTAATTATCTTTATTTCCCTCACCCACCTAGAGTTACTCCTAGAATCATTCCTAGTTGTCCCCAAAATCTCCTACAGGTTTTAATAACTTTCCTTTTTATTAATTTGCTTGTTCAGTTTAAATTAGAAAGCTCTTAAATGGTAGATAATTTTTCTATGTTTGACTTTCCGTTTTTTTTATGTTTACCTCTTTTCCTAGATTCCTAAATTTTTAGATTTTCCCTTTTTTCCCTTTTTAATTAGAACTCAAAAAGGTAGGTGTGGAAATTAACCCCTTTTCCCTTTTCTCATTTAACTAATATTTTAAAATGATCAAAATAATAAAACCATTAATTCCCCTTTTTCTTTTAAATTTTATTCCAATAGATTTTTTTTTTTTTATGAATAAATTAAATTTCTTATTCCCTTCATGTTACAAGATTTAACTAAGGTTATAATTATTATTTATGTGGTTTTTATTTTTATTATTATTATTGTTATATATAATTTTTTAATAGAGAGATAAAATTTTACCACTAGCACAGTTTAGACTTCAACCTTAAATATTTGTACAGGGCGACATTTAATTAGGGAAATTGTTTTAAAAAATTCTTAACACATTATTCATCCTAAGGCCATCTAGGTTCATTCCTCTATCAACAACAACGCAACGTGTCCTTCAGGACACACTAGGTGCTCCAACGATGCCACTCACCTCATTTGTTCCCTTGCGTGATGTTCCCTTCAAGACACACTATGTGCTCCAAGGGTGCCACTCTCCTCTTGACTGACTTGGTAGACATCAATAACCCCTGGAGTCAACACTCTACCAGGTGAACTTGTGGGAGACTAAGGGACTCTAAGGAATAATACCCCCATCTTATTGCGTGCCCCTTAGAATCATCGTGAGCGAGTGTCGCAGTCTTCCCTCATGACATCATGGGTCCTCTCAAACTAGGTAATCATTAACCTATAGTTTGGTAGTAGGATGTGCCAAGGTTGTTTTCCACACCTCTCCCTCAACATCTCTAATAGTTGTGCGTGACCCCTTTACTCCATATGTGAGTCTGGTCGGAAAGCTATCGTCAGCCTGCATCATCAAGAAATCATGTCAGAACATATCCATATCATATCATCTAGTCAGATGCACTAGTATCACAGTAAAACAATCAAACCCTAATGACACACTCCTTGACTTGATCTGGAGTCCAAGTGGATCCATCGATGCCTCTTCATCTTCGAGATCCAAAACCCTGAACACTCAGTAAAACTGAGTCAATAGCACATGTCTATGTCAATGTAGTAAAACAACATATCATCAACCCATTACGCCTCATAATAAAAATCAAAGTTTTAATAGCATAATAATATGGATCACTTGCAAGAAAGTTTCCTCAAAGAATAAGTTTTCTTAGTGTGCCAGAGAAGGATGTTACATACACCCCCTCTTGGTCTAAACTTTGTCCCAAAGTTTCATAGTATATAAGCTGAAATAAAGTGTATCACAATATCATATGTCTATAAACAAAAATGGAAACTGTTGGCGCATATCATATGCATCCTCCTAGGTCACCGAGTGTGGACTATAATTGTCCCACTGTACCTTGACTTGATCTACCATTCAACATCATAGCTTTCAAACGTGATGATCCAAGTTGAGGACCGGCTCAACCGTGAGCACTCCCTCATTTGATACCTGCAAGGAACTCATGTCAATAACATGCGTAGGATCACTAATATAATGTCTCAAAATAGATACATGAAAAACATCGTGCATACACCTCAAAGAATCAGGCAAGGCTAGTCAATAAGCCATGGGCCCCTTTCTCTCCACAATATCAAAAGGTACCATGAACCTAAGAGAGAGTTTAGCTCCCTTCCCAAACTTGATTGAACTCTTATATGGTTTAACCTGGAAGAAGACTCGATTGTCGACCTTGTAACTACGGTCGACACAGTGCGCATCGACATAACTCTTCTGTCGATACTGTCCTTCTTTAATCCTTTGTTTTATTGTTTTCATTTGCTCTTCCATTTCTTGGATTGCTTCTAGTCCCACCAAGACCCTATCTTCAAGTCAATCCCAACTCAAAGGCATTTGACACAGTTGCTCGTAAAGAAACTCGAAAGGTGCCATCTTAATGGTGCTCTGGTAACTGTTGTTGTAAGCGAATTCTACCAGTGGTGAGAATTCTTCACAATGCTTTTTTTGGTCCATCACATACATGCGCAACATGTCCTCTAAGGTTTGGTTCGTTCATTCGGTTTGCCCGTCAGTCTTTGGGTGATACACAATACTCAAGTTAAGTTGGGTTCCCAAGGCCTCTTGGAAACTCGTCCAAAATCATCTAGTAAACATCTATCCTCGATCAAATATAATCCTCTTAGGCACGCCATGTAGCCTCACAATATCACTGATGAAAACTCTAGCTATGTCAGGTGCCTGGTACATTGTACACACATGAATAAAGTGAGCGCTCTTCATCAAAGTGTCTAATACTATGAAAATTGAGTCATGTCTCCTTATCATCAGTGGCAATCCAACAATAAAATCCATCGAAATAACCTCCCATTTAGATTCTGGAATAGTGTGTGGTTGTAGTAATCCTGTTGGGTTTCTTTGCTCAGCCTTTATCTACTGACATTCTAGACATCTGGCCACATACTTCACTATGTCGGCCTTCATTCCCTTCCAGAAAAATAACGATTTAAGGTCTGCGTAAAGATGTGTTGTAGTCCACAATGGTCAATCTTTAGTTCAAATTTTCGTCCAACAAGGTAGTTTCTCTAATCCTTCAAGGGATATACAATGGATAACAACTCCAAATCGTGCATCACGTAGTTCTCCTCGTGCCTTCTCAGTTTCCTCGAAATGTAAGCGATCACTCATTTGTCTTGCATCAAGACCCTGCCTAAGCCTTCCTTGGATGCGTTAGTGCATACCAATAAGTCCACGTCCATGTTAGGGACTTTTAGTATCGGTGTTGTTGTCAATAACTCCTTGAGCCTCCGAAATGTTTTCGTGCATTTCTCGGTCCAAACAAACTTCTTGTTTTTCTTGTACAATTTCGTGATTGGATTTGCTATCTTCGAAAACCCCTTGACGAATTGTCGATAGTATCCTACTAAACCCATGAAGCTATGCACTTCCATGACATTTTTCAGTGCAGGCCATTCCATAATAGCCTCGACCTTTATTGGATCCATGGTGATGCCTTCGCCAGAGATGACATGCCCTAAGTAGTGAATCTTCAATTGATAAAAATAGCATTTGGATGACTTCCCAAACAATTTGTGCTCTTGCAAACACTGTAGTACCAAGTGCAAGTGCTCTTCATGCTCCTCCATTGTTTGAGAGTAAATCAAAATATCATCAATGAATACTTGGACAAACTCTTCCAAGTACTCGTGGAACACCCCATTCATCAAACTCATAAATACCCCAGAGGCATTTGTTAGTCCAAATGGTAAAATAGTAAACTCGTAATGTCCAAACCTCATCTTAAAGGCGGTCTTAGGGACATCATCCTCCTTGATCCATAACTGGTGATACCTTGATGACAAATCGATCTTGGAGAACACAGTTGTGCCCTTCATTTGATTGAACAAATCATCAATCCTTGGCGACGGATACTGATTCTTGATCATGGACTTATTCAGTTGATGGTAGTCAATGTAGAGCCTCCACGATCCATCCTTCTTTCATATGAAAATAACAAGTGCACCCCATGGTGACACACGAGGACGTATTAGTCCCAGGTCCAACAACTCCTTTAGCTGAATTTTCAAGTCTTGTAACTCTGGGGTCGACATTCGATAAGGCGTTCTTGCTATCGGTTCAGTCCTTGGTTTTAGGTCTATGGTAAACTCCAATTCCCTCTCCGACAACATCCCAGGTAACTCCTCCAGAAACACATTCTAAAACTCTCTCTCCATCGGAAGGTGTTCTAGACCTTTCGCTACTCCCTTCTCGTTTAACACAAGGATTGCATTAAGCTTTCACCCCTTGCAGATGCTCTTCTAAAGTTGCAAGGAAGAGATGAACCTCAGGGAAACTCCTTGGTTCTAGCCTACAATCACACATCTCTATCCCTCATAATCGACCAAGCTCAATTGTTTCATCTTATAATTGAGTATCGCCTCATGCGATTCCAACCAATCCATACCAATCACAACATCATACGATCCTAGGATCATGACGTACATGTTGGCCCTTGTGACAAACTCTCCTAGGTTAAGGATACAGCCTGTAACCTTTCCTCCAACCTTCGTTTTGGCTCTCGAAGCCATCTCTACGAAGATAAACTCGTCTTGTTCAACTTCCTTTACCTTAATCCTTTTTAGCGCTGCACCAGAAATGAAACTTTCAATCGCATCAGGATCTATCAAAATACAAAGGGTTTGATCAGCGAAGGTACCTATCATCTCAAGCATAGTCGACTCATTCTCTCCCTAGTGGTTATTCACCATTGTATGAATTCGATGGGCCTTGCTCATATCTCCCATGGTAATGGGTCCGGTTGATCCAGATGTTTTGGTCCTCTCCACAGGGCAGTCGCGCTGGTAGTGTGTCTCCCCACACGTCCAACACCCCTTCTTCAACCCAGTAGTCCTGGTACTCGAAGTAGAAGATGATGATCCACTGGCCTTGAATCCTGGTCTGTTCTGCTAAATAGGCCTAAAATTCTATTACTGTGGGTGACGTTGTTGTTGATGCTATGATCCCTGATAAGGTGTACGCTGTTGAGGCGTCAGTCACCGAGGTGTAGTGAAAGTGGATCCCCTCTGGAAGCCATGATATCCTGGTGTATGTCTAGTTGGTGTCTGATGTTGCTGTGATCCAGATGACCCCTTCCCTACTAGTCTCCTTGGAGTCCTGGTCTAACCCTCGCTGATAAGCTCCTCCTCTCCTATGAGGGCCTTATGAACGACATCATGAAAGGTTTGAGGCATCAAAATCCTAACCTTTGCACGTATGTTGTCGTGAAGGCCAAACACGAACCTGTTGACCTTAAGTTTCTCAGTGATAAGGTGTATAGCATATCGAAGAAACTCTATAAAATAGGCCTCGTACTCGGGCACCATACAACCTCCCTATCGTAAGGCATTGAACTCAATGAGCTAACGCTCAATGAATTCCTGTGAAAGGTACCTTTGTCAGAACCATTCCTCGAACAGTTCCCATGACATTCCTTCGACGACCACATTCAACTGTGGTAGGAGCGTCTTCCACCATATAAGAGCACTCCCCTTCAATTGAAATATTTCCATGTGGACCTTCATGTCGGAGTTATAATCATGAAGTGGGAAGCACATCGCCGTGTTCTCCAACCATGCCTAACTGGCTGCATCGTCTAGGACACCAAAGAACTAAGAAAAATTTACCTTCTCGAGTTCACGGTGAATGCTACCAGTACCGACTAGAGCATGCCATGGAACCTCAGTGGGTGCTGGTGCCCTGGCCTCATCTCTGTCCAAACGGCTGATCAGTGCCTCAGACATGCACTGAAAATATCTCATCATTTCGACTACATCACCAACTATTATCTGCTCATGTCCAAGAACCTGCTCATCTCCCTGGGAGTTAGACCCCTCAGGTGTGGATGCTAGTGGAGGCGTCGCGCCTCCTCCCCTAGAACCTTATCGTCTGCCTTCGTAGTGTCCTCTAACCATGATTACTTGGACAAATACAAGCCAACTCAATTAGTAACATTATAATCAAATCATACCAACATAATCCATAGCGATCCTAAGTCATGGGTCGAACCCCTCTCTGATACCATATGTAATGAACCTCCTGGTTCATCACGACATCAAGCCTCACATAACAAGTGCAACATTTTTTTATTTTTTTTTTGTGTGTAGGAAGGTAAACATGACATTATACTCAACAATGCAACACGACGATGAACACCACGCAAGAAACTCACTCAACAACAACATGACAACCTAATGAGAATAAGAATGACTACTCGCCCATCCTACCCTGCAATGATTAGGACCTCCAGGACACATAAGCAATGCTCAAGCCTAGGTTCCCATCAAGTTTTACCATTTAAGGTCTCAGGGCTGGCGACTGTTCTGAGGAACAAGGAGGTGTCTACATCCCACTAACACAATCAAGACCAAAACTAAATATGCTAAATCAAAAAACATCAATGATGATCAATGCACGATAATGTTCTATGAATTAATCACACATCACATAAATTACACAGTGCAAGAGAATTTGATTACTAAATCCATCATAAAACGACATAAGTTCGTGCACAATGTAATCATATTTATTTTATTTCAAGGTGCAATAGCAGACATCTACTTTACTTCAAGGCGTGGGATTAATCAATCCTTAAATTTAACTGTAACTAACATTTTTAACGACTGATGAAGTAACTACACCCATGACCGTCCATACATATCATGATGCAAAATACATATCCATTAAGCAAGGTAATCAAATTACATAATCAGTCTCACATCATAAAATTTCAGGGTGCATAAATTATATTATAAACATACCATTCGCTCATATGTCAGCATCTCTTAATGGCGCAAGAGTAACCCACTTTGTTTTAAAAGTGCTAAGAGAACAATTACATAATCAACCATGCTTCTCATTTATTCATGACGTAGTACAACTATCAATTAATTCAAGGCACAAATGAAATAAGAGCTACATAACCATGACTCCAACAGTTCTCCATTCATTTCCCATTTTTTATGATATTCTTAATATGGTGCACATATTGATCTCTAGAAAAGTTAAGGTAGATAGACATATAAATCTAGTTTAGTTTCTAAACATATAGATTCTTCCTTTTATTTATTTTATTTAATCTGGACATGGCATAAGTCTAAATTATAAACTAGTAGAGGTGTTTTATTTTTACTATATTTTGATCACCATATTTATTTAAAATAAATAAAAACAAAAAGGTAAACTTGTCTATTTATGAAGAGACACCTGGAACTGGGATAAAAATGCAGAGATGGACCTTATTGCAAAATTTCCAAATGAAGAAAGAGGAAACACAGAGATAAAATCTCATACAAGGGCACAAAAAAAAAGTTTAAAATGGAAGAGGTTTAAAGGAGAGATCCCAGTCTCAGTCATCATAGAAGAATGGATGAGGCCCGACGAAGGCCAAATAAAATGAAAAAAAATAAAACATTATGGCTGAACTCAACTTCTGCAAAGTAAATCGCCCACACCTCCTTCCCAGGTTTCTAAAACAAGTCGGTTGCATTTGCTATAAGTTTTTCGGTCACAATTCGCATTGTTAGTGGAAGACGCAAACCGCTGGTAAGAGATAGCTCAGAGTTCAAGCTCTGGAAAATTCTATTGGAGGAGGGAATGAAAGGAAAAATCGTAGAGGGTTTTAAAATCATCATCATGCAAAGACATGTTCTCCTTTGTTGGGAATAGAGGAAAAAAAAGGGCATACTAGACAAGAGAGGAAAATGAACAGGTTTCTCCCTGGGTAAAAGCGTAGTTGATTAATCTTGCAACGCAAAGGCTCTTATGAGTAGTGAAATCTCTAATGGAGAAGAAAAACATAGTGTTCCTTTTTGGTGGATTTGATATCTCACTAAAAATAAGTGACAACCATAGAGAAGACATGCCACCCAGAAACAAGATTCTGCACCACTAACTCGCCTACACAGACTCCAATAGCATTGATAACAGGTTACCAGACATCCTCGACAACGCAGTACTGACAAATATCAATAGGGTAAAATCACAGATGATGTCAACCCACTAATGAGAAAAATAGTCTCTTTCCTAGTCAACGAGGAAATAAGCAACCGGTCCCACCGACGAGTAGAAGACAAGTTGATGGAAACTTCATGATGGTGAAAGCTATTCACTTTTCAGAAATTTTAGACACTTTTCAGAAGCTTTAACCATAACTTTGACTTGCAAAGTTGAGGAGAGGATGAAAATTATATACTTTTAGCTCTCACAAATTCTATGCACACAGGTTGAGCAGAGTAACCATGTAAATTATATACTTTTAGCTTAGAAATTCAATGCAGAATTTTCAAGGGGTGAAGAATATTTTCATTCAAGATGTCTTGTCAATCAAATTGTAAATATTCTATGATTTCGTTGAATTCCACCGTTAGTTGTACACATTGTTCATGAAAAGCCATACGTAATGAAGTAAATAAACACCGATAATATTGATGCAAACGCATTGGGAAGAGGAGTGAAGGCATGGATCCTTTCACTAAAAAATGCAGAGATTTCAAACGATAAATTGTTGGACAGGGTTTCAACACAGAATTGGTAAATCGCAAGGAGATCAATGGAAAACATATGTATGTAAGGGATTTTTGAGTGTACCCATCAATACTCTAAAAAGGAAATCCACCTGTAAGTCCAGACTTAATAAAAAGAAGATAATAAATGATAAGGCCGAGAGAGAGATCCAAGAAATTCATTGTATAGAACACAGAGGTTTATGAATGGTTCCAAGGTAAACCAAAGGATGTTTTCTTTTTCAACACATAGGTTACTTTCAAGGAAAAATTGCAGACATTAGAACAGTTACAAAAGCGCCATCAATAGAATGAAACAGAAAGGTAAGGTATCAAGTAGAGCCCAAGCGAACGAAGGGATCAATTGCAAAAGACAATAAGAAGTTTGCTATTGGAAGAAAAACCACCTCACAGTTAAACAACACAGCAAGGCGCAAGACCATTAATCAACCAAGAACCATCAAAAGGGGTAGACGGGAAGACTGATTTGTCCATTTCTCATCATCCTCACATAGAAAAGTAGGGCGTTGAGATCCATAGTTCTTTTAATGCTAAGGCAACGACCGTAGATCAGGATCCTAGACAAATACTCAAGTGAGGATTGAGGCGCTAGGGACGAAAGGCAAACAACCAATAGGGTCACAATCAACACCACAGGGTGGTCTCAACATGCCCGGAAACGACGGTCACGGGAAATCAAACAACCAATCAATCAACTAGGCTATAAAAGTTTCAGTCATGAAACTAGACAACCAGTTACCTACCCAATAAACATGCAGATCTAAATCATAAATCCTACAACAATCTACCATTCTAATGAAGGAAGCGTACCGTTGCTTGTTTTCCTGCTTTGAGTGACATCCACGTGCTCTGTGTAACTCCTGCATGTTGACCGACGAGACCTCATTGGTACCTCCCAACCAACGCTAGGGGTACTCTTCTTCCCCCTTAACCCCCCGAGCCGCAAAGGGGCCACACACGCTATCCAGAGATTTTGACTAGCTCCCAGCTCGCCTCACAAGGCCAAGCTACCACTCCTCTCTCAGCTGGGTATCCCAACTCCCATAAGTAAATCAGTCAAGTAGATATTTATGCAGCATAACGTTACACAAACATAAGACCCCCTTCCTCCTTCTCCTTCCTTCATTATATAGAGTTGCAAACTTCCTCTCTTTCCCAAAATCTCACTTAATTAAAATTTTAAAAATAAATTCTTAAAAATTCTTCTTCGTACAAGTGTCCCCCATCCCCTACATTCATCCATTATTTAATTATTTAATTATCTTTATTTCCCTCACCCACCTAGAGTTACTCCTAGAATCACTCCTAGGTGTCCCCAAAATCTCTTACAGGTTTTAATAACTTTCCTTTTTATTAATTTTCTTGTTCAATTTAAATTAGAAAGCTCTTAAATGGTAGATACTTTTTCTAAGTTTGACTTTTTGTTTTTTTTATGTTTACCTCTTTTCCTAGTTTCCTAAATTTTTAGATTTTCCCTCTCTCCCCTTTTTAATTAGAATTCAAAAAGGCAGGTGTGGAAATTAACCCTTTTTCCCTTTTCTCATTTAACTAATATTTTAAAATTATCAAAATAATAAAACCATTAATTCCCCTTTTTCTTTTAATTTTATTCCAACATTTTTTTATTTTTTTTATGAATAAATTAAATTTCTTATTCCTTCTTGTTACAAGATTTAAGTAAGGTCACAAATATTATTTATGTGGTTTTTATTTTTATTATTTTATTATTATTATTATTATTATTATATTAAAGAGAGATAAAATTTTACCACTAGCACAGTTTAGACTTAAACCTTAAATTTTCGTACACGGCGACATTTAATTAGGGAAATTATTTTAAAAATTTCGTAACAAGTTATTTGTCCTGAGGTCATCTAGGTTCATTTCTCTATCAACAACAACACGACGTGCCCTTCAGGATGTGCTAGGTGCTCCAAGGGTGCCACTCACCTCATCTGTTCTCTTCAGGACACACTACGTGCTCCAAGAGTGCCACTTGCCTCTTGACTGACTTGGTAGACATCAATAACCCTCTAGAGTCAGCACTCCACTAGGTGAACTTGTGGGAGACTAAGGGCCTCTAAGGAATAAGGCCCCCACCTTATTGTGCACCCCTTAGAATCATCATGAGCGACTGTTGCAGCCTGCCCTCACAACATCGTGGGTCCTCTCGAACTAGGTAATCGTTAACCTAGATTTCGAGCCACGACAGGAGTGCTAGCAGGTTGTGGCAGGGATATTGTCCACACCTCTCCCTCAACATCTCTGGTAGTCGTGCATGACCCCTTTACTCCATATGTGATTCTGGTCGGCAAGATATCATCAGACTGCATCATCAACAAATTATGTCAGAACATATCCATATCATATCATCCAGTCAGATGCACTAGTATCACAGGAAAACAATCAAACCCCAATGGCACACTCCCTGACTTGATCTAGAGTTCAAGGGGTTCCATCGATGCCTCTACATCCTCGAGGTCCAAAACCCTACACACTTAGTAAAACCGAGTCAATAGCACCTGTCTATGTCAATGTAGTAAAACAACATATCATCAACCCATAACACCTCATAATAAAAATCAAAGTTTTAATAGCATAATAATTTGGATCACTTGCAAGAAAGTGTCCTCAAAGAATAAGTTTTCTCAATGAGCCAAAGTGTGATGTTACATCAATCGAAAATGTATTCAAAGAAGTGACATTGGACAGTAAGTCAGCCTCATAATTACTTAGTCTAGGAATGGAATTGATGTTAAATGCTAAAAAAAATTGTATCAAACTCCATACCTCATTTTGGTAACTTCTCAGATGAGGTGACAAGCAATGTATGGAGTTTCTTACCTACATGACCATGATTTTCAAATCACCGAACACTATTAAATTTATTACATCGATATCCAAAGGTTTCTTAAGCCCTTGTAGAAGTGATTCATATTCAGTAGTATTATTAGCGCACTCGAACTCTAATCGTCATGCAATGAAAGTCTTATTACCTGCGGGGTCGATGAGTACACATCCTGCATTGAATCCTTTGTATTTGGATTTGTTGAAGTACAGTGACCATATCTGAGCTTCGTCAACAGTGTTCGACACATTTGGTAGAGCTAGTGAATGAATATAGTTCATGAGTTCTGATTGTTTCCCGGGATCCATGAAGGGGGAGATTTCGGTCATGCAGTTACCAAAGAAAGTGTTCATTCCCTGCATTTCAAATGAATTAGTGGATTGAGTAAAAGGTTCATTCAGATCATTCAGATCTATCACAATATGCTTGAGATAGTGTTCATGGTTTATCATGATTTTATTTGGCTGTATGTTTTCCGGCAACCACAAAAGAGACGAGTCTGTGGCAAAGTAACCATGCAGTTGCTCATACCTGTTCCTACTTAAAAATAAACCATAGAGTTTTGGGATTTCAACAACAATGATGTCAATAATTTGGTAAACCTTAGGATTATAATATAACCTAACCAAAACATTCTTGAGTTCACTTATTACCTTAACATTCATTTGATCGAGTAGAATGATTTTGAGACTAGAAGGTTGAAATTTTATGTTAATTTTCTAGAAAACAGATAAAGGCATCAAATTTGATGATGCACCGAATTCCACCATGCAATTATGTACATTTCTTTTGAAAATTGCAAATTTTAGTAAGAAAGACGGGACATTTTTACGAGTGTTAACAACATAATTTTGCTGATTTTTCAGTGTTGTCCCTGAAACAATTTTATCTACATTTGATACAGTTTTTTCAGTTATATCACTTTTATCTAGAAGTTTAAATGTCATTTTAGTGGGGATATTTTTAGCTATTTTAGAACTGATTTCTGTAGTCTTCTTACTGCTAGGATCGTTGTTCTTACTGTTTTCTATGATATTTTGAAGCATTTTCTGCAGAAGAAGAGGAAATTTCAAAAGCTCGTAAACAGAAATATTTGCCCTCATTTTTTTTAGATATTCAATCAAGTCATATTCCAAGACTGAGGCTACTAAATTCTGTTTTATTTCATCTTTTTTTGACTGTTTTGGAGGCACATTATTATTCATTTCAAAAGACGGTTTGCTTTTTGTTTTGCTTCTCATGTTGTAAGGGTGGACAGTTTCAAAGTTTGCTTGAAAGATACTGTCAGAAAAGTGTCAGAAGATATTGGGAGATGAATCCTCTTCTTCATCTACTTCTTCTTCAATTGTGTCTTTTGAACTTTCAGGAGGTACAAAATTATCATGTGCTTCAAGAGTGGTTTGTAAAGCGTACTGCAAGATTTCGAAATTGAGACCTTCGGTGGTCTGGTTTGGTCGATTGGGAGGAAAAGGATTTCTGAAAGGGGGTTTAAAACTCCCTTTTCTTGAGGATGCATCCTCAAATTATCTCTTCAAGTCAATGACTTAATTTGATAGTTTTTGAAAATATTTCTGCAAGCTTTCCAGGTCTAAAGTTTTCGGTCGACCTTTGACTTCGGGAGGTCTCATAAGGATTTCTATTTTCTTCTTAGAAGATGAAGATGTTTCAGTTTCACTATTTAGATTATTTTCAAGCTTAATATATCCTTTTCAATTTGGTTGGATTCCTGGAAGGCTTCCAACAATGTAGATTTTTTATACCTTTTAACCCAAATTGCTATATTATTATGTAGAGATTTAGTGTAATATGCAACAATCAGACTCTCAAAAGGCATTGAATCTACGGGAATTCAATTCTTTAACGTAAGGAATATTTGGTTAAAATATTTTAATTTCTCCTTAGGGTTCATTTTTAGGTTGGAGAGTTCCATAACCAAGACCTCAGGGGACTTATCGTCTCCAAATTTATCTAAGAAATAGGTTTCGAATTTGTCCCAAGAGACAATGTTCTGGGGCTATTGGGTGAAATACCATGTGAAGGCATTTCCCTCAAAAGTATAAAGAAAGAGTCTTCATACTACGTCTTCATGCTCTACACTTTGGAGTCTTATGGCCAACATAAACTTGTTTATGTGATCTTCAACAGATTGCTTAGAATCCAGATCAAATTTAGGTAACCATTTTTCTGGGTTTTTTGGCAGTGGGTGTTGAGGTCCAGGTTTATCCATGACATCTTGATCGAGCCAGGGTATGGTGGGACTGTTTTGTTTTTCCATGGGTGTATGTGGTGTCAAAGGCTGAGATGGTTTAGACGAGGAGCGAACTTTTTCATATGACTCTCCTCCTGAAGAGGATGGAGATGAACTAGGTGGGGAAGATGGGATATCGGATCCTCCAACTCCAAGAGTAGGGGTTCCGAAAAGATCTGTAGTATTATCTTCTAAAGGATTTAAAGGCATACTAGTGCCTTCAAGTTGTTCTCAAATTTCCATGAAATATAAAGTTTGATTGAGAGGCCTACCAAGTTTCCTGATATGGACCAAAGCACTGTGTGTCCTTATAAGTGACTAACGAACAATTTCTTATACGTCGGCCCCTTAAGGAGATGGTGTTACTGGTTCAACATGAACCTCAAGATTATCGTTTAAGGTAGTTGTTGTTTAAGAAGTAACATTGTTTTCTGAGTGACTACGTGTTACTAAAGGGGAGCGAGTATGTGGTGGAGGAGTATTACGACTTCCACGTGCCATCAATTGCAATCAGGCCCTCCTTCTAGCACCATTTATTGACAGGAAAAACAAGTTTGGTTCAGGGTCAGCTAAGTAACCCAAGTTTTTTGATGTAACTTCTTCTGATGGGTTTAATGGCTCTGTTAGCAAATCTAAAGTCCTAAAATAGAGAGAAATGGATAACTAACTAATGCTACAAAAACTATGATATATATAACCATACTCTAGTATAACTATTGTAAATGTATTTAAGCAAAAAAAGAAAACATAAGAATCTTACTTATGAACAACATTTATAGGTTGGAAGATTTACTGGAAACTTGCAAAATCAATGTAATAATAATTTCTTTTGAGAAGCAGATAAATAAAGAACATTTAAATATTTTATGTTTTCTTTTTATAAATCTAACAAATCTTGAATTAACTAAACCATGAAACGCAAATGTATAGATAGTCAAAAGCTAATCTTAAACTTTTTGGTTTCACTAATATATAAATGACAGAAATTAGAAATACAAAGAAGATAAACTGATGTCAGTTCCTAAGATGTGTCCAAGACTCTGTATGAATGAATAACATCCAGCTGCAATGCCTACAAGACAAATCTGCAATAGACTTTATACTAAAACCTTTCCGAATAAATTCAGAAGATGTATTGCCATCCAGGATTAGAAAATGAAAAGGGAACACATATTAAGTATGTGATCTTATGATTTCCAATGATTACATTCAGATAAATCTGTTTGTAATAGATTCAATTCATTACCCAACTTAAACATCAAATAGAAATCTCGATATTCAAATTAAAAAAGATGATCACAGTGTGAATATATGGAACAACAAATTATGAACAATTTTTATAACCTAAATATCCTGAAACATAACATGTCAAGAGTCTAAAGCTACATGACATATTAATACATCAAAGATTAAATAAAAAAAAGTTTTAATGAAACAACATTTGCAGTGGACTAAATCCGAAAGGTGTACGTTGTTCCATATGTCTCGAAAATCATTCATTCATAATTGATTCCAGGCCAAGATGTCCCTCATTTACAAAATAGAGAGTATTTAAAGAGTTTTTTTTTAAATCTAAACTTCCTATCTTCTAAGATAGGATCAGATCTTATAAAATCAAATCATTACAAATATAGAGGGCCTAGACCTACTCATGAACAAACTATATCTTCAAAATTTATGAAAGTTTTTTCCTATTTACAAAATAAACAAAAGGAGATACTAATCAACTAGATCGAACATGTTCCATATGATAAGATCAACATCAGATATATCATGTCCTGAAAAATGAAATAAAAAGAATTTAGAAATTTTATTAACAAATAATTACTAAATTCTATATGAAAATGACTTGGCTACAAAATCTCTCAATTCTGTAGCCAGTCTTATATTGGTAAAATAAATCCAAGTTTAAATGATTTGATTTAAAAAATAACATGACTGTAATAAAAGGGAAAAAACCATTTTACCCTTTAAACCAATCACTAATATGGATCAAATGAGGCTTATATCGATTACATAGACTTCTTGAAATGAGCCGACCAACCCTCTTATTTCAGAACCCTAACATTGATTTCTTTTGTTTTGATTGTTTGTGAGGGTCTTAACTATCATATTTTATAGTAGGATTATGGATAACAATTAAATCATGCTTACGGGTTCCATTAAACTCAGAACCAACATCTTGTTGCCCATACAAAAAATGATCTGGTATTTCCTTGTAACGAGCGTTTTCCTCCAAACATTTTGGCTTGTCACTTGACATATAAAAATGTTTCTCTATCATAGGCTTATCCAACATAGGGGTTTATGTAGGAGTGGCTATAAAAAAAATGTTTCAGGCTAAGAATCCATCCCAATCATCACCCAAGGTTTTCAAACGATGAACCAACAACATTTTAATTAAACCATGGTGAAAGAGGCTAGAGTTGAGGATCTGCTTCTTGTATCTTTTCAACATCTTGTACAGACTCCTTAGTAAATAAAACAAAAAAATCATATGGAAACCTGTAAAGTGCATAAGAAACCTCACATGATAAAGAAACACCAGGCCATAATGACCTTCATAGGCTATAAACTGCTTAAGAACTAATAAGAGACCATGCCATCTAACCTTAAGTAGAGAAACATGAATACCTTTATCACAACAATCAATCTTTCTGGAGGTCATGAAAATATTCCAGGGCACTGAACATGAATACCATCAATTTTTGAGTTCTTAAACCAATTCTGACTGAAGGATTAGAGCCCCGTGGCTTTGCTGATAAACCCCTCACTCACCTCCTGGTAATGAAAGTTTTGAGTACAAAACATAACACAAAACCTTAACTCGTAATGCAAAGCCTGTCTTTTCTCTCTGCCAACCACAAATCAGGTACATGACACGATGCTTGTGCATTAATTTTCATGTCATGTAATGAATATGGTCAATTTGCAAAGGGTTCAAATAGATATGTTTACAAATCAAAATACAAATCAACACTTGGTATTATATCGACATTCAAACAAACTAAAAAAGGAAAAATCATTCAAGTATTAAATAATATTTAAGTGCAATGAACCTTTAAAAACGATGTTTTGAATAGGGATATAATATGAAATTAAGTTTCCATGCTTTATTCATTCTTTCAGTCATGAATCAAGCATGAAAACACAAAGTAAAAAAAACTAATAATCAAACATCTTTTATAATCCGATAATCACCCCCAAATAGTGATATTTATATGATGAGGTGAAGGAAGCTACAGGAAGTGTTGTTTGTCATTCAAAATAGCAAAAACATGTCGGGCTGGCAATAGGCCCGAAGACCAAAGTCCATCCTGATTTTCCGTTGGTGTGGACATGTGGACCGTTGATTGAGGCCCCTTCACATGTTCATATTTTGGAACTACAAAAGGTTTGTTAGTGTAAGTTGTGAGAATATCCGAAGTCCCTAATCTATTCATAAATTCAGCCTTCGCGAGTTTAGAGGTATTGCATGTTGGAGTGGATAAAACTCTTGAAGCCAAGAGTCCCAAAATCTTTATGGGACTTAGATCTCAGTGCATAGTGTGAGTTTTTGATCATCAATGTTTTTCAGTTGTTCGCAAATTCAACATTCGAGAGGCTTGTAGGGTGTTGTTGCTGGGACTCTTGAATCTCAGAGATCCAAAGTGCTGAAGTTCCCACTATTTAAATATCTTAGCCTATAGTTTTGTCCTGAGGTCATGTGTATTTCTCCACTGAAGTTATCACACCCTCGTGAATGCTAAGTTTCACACAGAGAGAAGGAAAAATAAATGTGGTAGAGTATTTTGAGGGTTCAACAAGGACACAAGAGCTAATTCATCTCCCTTAAGTGAATGATCCTTAGATCGGGAGGTCATGTGAGCCCCTAGGAGTGGTGGGGATTTGCATCAACTAGTATCAAAGTAGGAAATAAGCTCTATGAAAAAAAAATAATTTAGAAACATGTCATTGAGAAGATGCAAGGAGAGACATGTACTTAATGCAGCAATGGAAGAGGAAATGTGACAACTTCATGTAAGGTTGGATGCCATGGAGACAAAAAAAAAAATAGCACCCAAAGATGGTGATATCAGTGAAGCTAAAAGTGAAGATGTATAAGCAGAAGAAGTTGTAGGAGAACAAGAAGAAAATGAGCGACTGTTGAGGGATAATATCAAACTGAGAACCATAGAAAAGATGGAAGTCTCGATGTATGAAGTTAATTTGAATGTAGAAGATTTTTTTGACTAGATAAGTTCATTAGATAAGTACTTTGACTTTGAGGAAATTTATGATTAGAAGAAGGTAAATCATGCGGTGACTAGATTGAAGGGACATGAAACGTTATGGTTGGATGAGTTGCAAGCTCATAGAAGGAGGAAATTTAAGACAAAATTTAAGAGTTGGGATATAATGGTAGCTAAGCTCAAGGATTAATTCATACCCAAGGATTATCAGTTAAATTTGTTTTTCGGCGAAAGAGTATACTGAAGAATTTTATAAAGTGAACATAAGAGCATGACACAAGGAGAATGATGAAGAAAACCTTGCTAGGTAAATTAATGGATTGAGTTATGAAATCCTGGATGAGATTATCATGATGGAAATGATAACTATGGAATATGCTTATCAAGTATCCTTGAAGGTAGAAGAAAAGTTGGCAAGGAAACAAAGTCAATGGAATAGGGGAAAAACTTATAACAAAGGAAGAGAAACTATCATAGAAAAGTTATAGAAACCAAGAGGAGAAGATGGAAGATATAATAGTTAGACAAAGAGAGGAGGAATTTCTAGAAGAGGACACTATGGAGGAAGAAATTATTTTCCCATATGTAGAGGAGGAGAAGTGAAGTGCTTTTCCTATGGAAAAATAGGGAACATGTCTTGGGAATGTCCTGAAAAGAAAAATGCAAGAGGTGGAGAAGCTCACATTTTTGAAGCATAGAAGAAGAGGAATGTGGAGACATAGATTAAGGAAGAAGCAAAGGAAGAAGGCATATCACTCATGATTAGTAAATCTCTCGTAAATCTAGAGAAAGAGGTACAAGAACTAGTCCATAGGAACAATTTGTTTAGGGCTTCTTTCAAGACTAGACATAGTATATGTAAGGTGATCATAGACAGTGGGAGCATTGATAACTTGGTATCCATGGATATGGTGGAAAATGTGAATTTGGAGATGACTTCACATCCAAATCCATACAAGGTGTTGTGGTTGCAGAAAGGACATCAAGTCATGATAATTCGACAATGTAAAGTTGAGATTAAAATAGGTGGTTATAAGGATGAATTTTTATGTGATGTTATATCCATGGATGTTTTTCATGTCCTGTTGGGAAGAACTTGGCAATATGACATGAATTTCATACATTCTTGGAGGAAGAAAACTTATACCCTTGAGAAGAATGGGTGTAATCATATGTCGTTGCCAATAGAAGATAAAGGAGTCAAAGAATAATCTAGTTCTAGTATACTTTGGATGAAGGGGAAGGAACTCTTGAAAGAAGTCAAGAAACACCAGAAACTATAGTTTGTTTTTGTAGGTAAGATGAGAGTCATTCTCACAAGTACTTCAATGAATAATTTCCCTATATAGGTTCAATATTTATTGGATGACTTTGTTGATATTGTGGTGGATGCATTACCTCCCACTTTACCGCCCATCACAAGTATCATTCACCATATTGACCTTATTTCGGGAGAAAGTTTATCGAACAAAGAAACATACAAAATGACCCCTCAAGAGAATGAATAGTTCAAGGAGAAAGTCCAAGATTTGTTGGATAAAGATTTGATCAGAGAAAGTTTGAGCACATGTGAAATACCAACTATTTTGAGTCCAAAGAAGGATGGAGGCTGGAGAATGTGCATAGATTCTAGAACCATCAACAAGATAACCATCAGGTATATATTTCCTTTAACCATAATGGATGATTTAATGGATTGCTTGAGTGGATCTATTTATTTTTCCAAAATAGACTTGAAGAGTGGTTATCATCAAATAAGGATGAGAGAGGGAGATGAATGTGTTAGCACTGAGAATCACCTTCAGAATGCTAGAGGATAAGCCCACTTCCCATAAAAAGTAAAATGTATTAAATGGTTTGAGGAGGTGGATCATCAAGAATTTAAGAAAGGAAAATATAACAGAGGTTACTGCATATCAGTCCAAGACCATTGGGAAATGGAGTCATAAGTAGTTTGCTCAATGAAAGAATTTAAAATTCCTATCAGACAAATGATTTATGTGGTGATGAGGAGAAGGAAGACAAAATGATTTTGGGTGATAAATGATGAAAAATGGGCAAGATGACAATAGATCTTCTATGACCTAAGCAATCCATAGCTCATAGATGCTACATCTAGAAAAGAAAAAAATAGAGAGTGTGTGAGAGATAAATGATGAAATATGGGAAGGATGACAACAAATTCTCTACCACCTCAAGAATCCATAGATAATAGATGCTACATCTAGAAAATAAGAAAACTGAAAGTGTCTGAGAGATAAACGATGAAATATGGGCAAGTTGACAATAGATCCTCTACCACCTCAGGAATCCATAGATCATAGATCCTACATCCAGACAAGAAGAAACATAACAACATGTAAAATAGGAAGAAATGATGATAAAACAATATTTACAATCCATGCCCCTCAATCTTACAAACTGAAAAATATAGTGCCTTGCTCCTAAATTTCTCTTGGATATCCAGCCTCTGAATCCCCTCCCCCTTTACAAAAATTAAATTGATCTATTTATAATCATATCATTCCACCACTACAAAGAGTGTAATATGGTCATCTCATTTAAATCTTTTGGTCTGTACATGTTTTTTTCAGGCTATGCATGTTTCCCCTCGTCAGACGCAAGCTCAGATCAGTATGGGCTTGCAAGACGAAAATTTCCATCATGGTACCTCGTGCTAACATTTATGTCTCCTTGGATAGATATTTCACACCTTATATTTATGGATTGATATGAGGCTTCAACTACCAGTCCTTTTTCATTAACTGAATCCTCCTTGGAATCGAAGCACGACCTAATGGCTAAGGGGAGGCCACATGTTTCTCTCATATTTGTCATTATATAAGCACATGATTGCGGGGACATCATAAGTGGTATGGAGTCACACCTCTTTTGATCCCACAATTCAAGACCTTTCACCACATAACTCTTTCGATATACCATGGTTTCAATTGTGGGACTACTCAAGCACTTTATTGTTCGAGCATGTTTTTTCCCCACATTGAAGCATGCCTGTCGATCTAGTCATGATCTGCGATCTGGGGATGCCCCTCTTTTTCTTCAATGCACCGCTCTTTGATGGATCCTCCTTCCTACTGCAAAGATCAATGAATCTCAATTACTTCATGAGTTTTTCTTCTACTTGATCATGCAATCCTCTGAAGTGTCGAATTCCTTAAGTGAGATATTTGGTGACACATGGCCTCTTGATTCGGATGATGAAGACTCAATTTGGGAGTTCAGGCTTCAATATGTTTTCTCTTTCTTGCTCGCACAATCCTTCGAAGTGTCAAATTTTTGAAGTGAGAGATATGGTGTCACTTGGCTTCTTGTTTTGGATGGTTGAGATTCACTTCAGGAGTTCAGGCTTTAAGAGTTTCATATTGCTTGCTTGTGCACTTCTTCAAAGTGTCAAATTCCCGAAGTGTGAGATCTGTCAATGCATGTTCTATGACTTCAATGGCTCAGATTTACTTCAGTACTTTAGGACGATTGGATAGTTGTTAAGCCTTGTGTGAATTTTAAACTCCAAGTGTCTGAGAGCCACTAATCTAAAATATATATGGGATATTCATCGGTGAAACATGAACCTATTTGCTAGCCTATATTTCAGCCTGAAATGGATTGCTTTTGAATGTTGCACTTGGATGCTTCATGTGCAGACCACTAATTTGGACGACCTGTTGCCTTTGACAACTATATGTGATAAAATTTGGCTCCACAGTGGATGGCATGCTCCCTGTGAGCTGCCAAGAACAAGTAGTTCTAGTGTCTTAGCTATTGGGTTGTGGATTCAACCTCAAATACATCTTTTTGAGGACAACAATCTGACATGTACACTACCCTACTTAAAAAAAGAAAACAAATTTACATGCTCTAGATGGAGTTTATTTATGTACAATCCTAAACTAAGTAATTTTTTCAATGTGCTAGGTGACATAAAACTTCCACCAGGGCCATTCAAGTAACCTCCTAACTAAAAATTCATTTTCTCTGACACTGATTAACAAGGGACGATAAAATTGTGAAAGAAAATTAATTATATCGTTCAGATTACCTCCCAATGATGAAGGTAAGATTAATCTTGAAGTCTTAAGTATATTGAGGAAATACAACTCCATGTACTCCCCTACAGAGTCATATAATAGGTGATAAAACTTACTAGGTTGGTCACATAAATCCTTCTTTGCTTTACACCTTCTCACATATGGTTGAATGTTTGTGCAAGTACATGTGAGTGAAAGGATGATGCAGGTTTTTGATCCACTTCTCTTTTTCCCCCTCTGATAACATCTGCTAGCTGATGGAAAGAAATATCCTCATGTATACCAATGGCTGACTCTTTCTCTCTATCATGTTTCTCTTAGTAAAATATTAAATTTTATTAGAACGTTGGTTGCTAATTCTCTTTGCTTCTAAGAAAACAAACACCTCAGTATCTTCATCACTGTCTCCATAACGATCAAATAAAAGAGGAGCCTCGAATGACATACCAAGTGGTATATTCTTCCGAACATGAGAAAAATGTTCTTCATTATTAAACACAATTTTCCTTTCAATATTCAATCCAAGAGGCAATATCTTATCATCATCATATGAATCAAAAATAGACTGCTCATATCTAGGCTTTTTAGAGACCAGGATACAAATAAAATAATCTTGCAAAACAAACTTGATTTATACACTTTCCTTACTAAGACAACAAATACAGTTTTCATATGATGCATATGAATAGGGAAGAGAAAAAGTTGATTCCTCATCCAAGGTATATTGTTCATTCTCATAGCCTTCATAAGAATCAGATATATCCTAAACATAGTGTTTATACTCCTCACAACAACTATGACAAATTAACTTAGAGGAATAAAATTTTTGACAATGCATATTGAAAGCTACATGAAACTCTTCGAGTGAAGAAATGATAGAAATCTCAAGAGAGTGATACCAAATACAAGCATATCCTAGAAGAGAGTACATAAACAAATTCATAAATATGTGTTCATGTTGGATGTCAAGATGTTGTATCAAAGCATGAAATCCAAGAACATGTTCAAGAGGGATGTCATTCTTACCTTCACAAAATATTGGCAGTAGATATTTCCATTCATCTATATGAGGCACAGGATGTGGATAACCAGTTATGGCTCAGAAGTTGAGTGGGGAAAATTTTCTGGAAAGGATAGCCTCCATAGCCATTTGATTTGTCACCTTTTAGTGGAGTCACCAACACATTCTGCATAGTGGAGTCGCCATGGTTAAAGATAAGTAGTCAGAACAATGTGTCTAGCTTCAGTTCACCATCTAAATCTAGATGTTTTTGTTTTCGTTCTCCCAGGGAAGATATCTTCACTTCCATCCCCGAAAATGGAGCCATGAATGTTAGCACTAAGAATCACCCTCAGACTTCTAGAGGATAAGACCAATACCCATCAAAATTAAAATGTATTTAAATGGTTTGAGGAGGTGGATCAACACGAATTTAAGAAAGGAAAAGATAACAAAGGTTACTGCAGATCATTCCTAGACTATTGGGAAATGGAGTCATAAGTATTATACTCAATGAAGGCATTTAAACTTACTATCACACAAAGGATTTATGTGGTGATGATGAGAAGGAAGACAAAATGGGTCTGGGTGATAAACGATGAAACATGGGCAAGATGACAACAAATCCTCTACCACCTCAAGAATCCATAGTTCATAGATGATACACCCAAACAAGAAGTAAATAGAAAGTGTCTAAGAGATAAACAATGAAAGATGGGAAAGATGACAATAGATCCTCTACCGCCTCTAGAATCCATAGATCATAGATGCTACATCCAGACAAGAAGAAAACAGAAAGTGTTTGAGAGATAAACGGTGAAATAAAGGAAAGCTGACAACATATCCTCTATCACCTCAAGAATCCATAGATCATAGATGTTACATCCAGACAAGAAGAAACAAAAAAAAATGTAAACTAGGAAGAGAGTCTGATAAAACAACTCAAAGTAATATTCAATAACATAATATTTATAATCCATGCCCCTCAGGATTACAAATTGAAAAATACAGCGCCCTGTGCCTAAATCTCTCTCGAGTATCCAACCTCTGAACACCCTCCCCCTTTACAAAACTTAAAGTGATCTATTTATAATCAGATCAATCCACCACTTCCAGGACTATGATCTAGCCATATCATTTAAAGTTTTTGATCTATTTATCTTTCTATCAGGCTATGCATGTTTCTGCCTATCAGATGCAATATCAGATCAGTATGGACCTGTAAGATGAAACCATCCATCATGGTACCTCAGGCTGATAGTTCTATCTCCTCGGCTAGAGATTTCATGCCTTCTATTTATGGACTGAGTTGAGGCTTCATTTACCAGTCCTTTTTCATTAACTGAATCCTCCTCGGGATTGAAGCACTGCCTAACGCCTTGGGGGAAGCCACGTGTTGCTCTTAAATTTCTCATCATATAAGAACATGATTTTGGGGCTATCATAAGAGTTTTGGATTCACACCGCTTTTGAGCCTGCAATTCACCACCTTTCATCATGTATCTCTTTCATTATACCATGGTTTCAATTGCAGGACCACTCAAGAATTTTATTGTTAGAGAACGTTCTATCCCCACAATGAAGTGTGGTCATTGATATATTCGTGATATATGATCTAGGGAAGCCTTGATTTTGATGCCATGTGCCACTCTTGGATGGACCCTACTTCCTACTGCAAACATCAATGACTCTCAATTACTTCAGAAGTTTTTCTTCTGCTTTGTCGCACAATCCTCCGAAGTGTAGAATTCCCAAAGTGAGAGATTTGATGACGCGTGGCCTCTTGATTTGGACAACCGATATTCTCTTTGGGAGTTCGTGCTTCGAGCCTTTTTCTTCTTCTTGCTCGCACAATCCTCTAAAGTGTCGAATTCCCGAAGTGATAGATCTAGTGATGCATGGCCTCTTGATTTGGATGACCTAGATTCACTTCAGGAGTTTCGGCTTCGGGATTTTTCTCCTACTTGCTCGCGCACTTCTCCAAAGTATCAAATTCCTGAAGTGTGAGATTTGTCGATACGTGTCCTCAGCCTTCAACTGCTTAGATTTACTTCGAGACTTCGGGATTCTTGGCTATTCATTAATCCTTGCATGACTTTTAAACTTTGACTATCTGAGAGCCACTAATATGAATTGTATATAGGATCTCCATTGTTGAAAATGAACCTATTTGCTAGCCTATATTTCAGCCCGAAATGGACTTCTTTTGAATGCTTCGCTTGGACGCTTGTTGTGCAAACCACAGATTTGGACAACATGCTTCCCTTGAAAACTATATGTGATAACATAATGGAAAACAACATTCAAAACAAATGAAGGATTCTATTAGTTGCTTGTTATGTCATTTGGATTAACAAATGCACTAAGTACGTTTATGAGGGTAATGGGCGAAGTTATAAAAGATTTTATACGTGAGTTTTTCATTGTTTATTTAGATGATATCCTAATTTTCAGTAAGACTGAAAAGGAACAATTGAGGAATTTGAAAATGGTTTTGTGGAGGATACAACAGGAGAGGTTGTTGGTGAATTTCAAGAAATGTTCTTTTATGAAAACAATGTTGGATTACTAAGAGGGACGGTGAATCAATAATAGAGAAATTCAATCCTTTTTAACCACAAAATGAAAGTGTTATATCAATGTAGCATTATCATCTGATAGTTGTAGAGTAATTAAACAATTAAGAAATACTCCCAAGTGCCGAATTCCGGAAGTGACAAATCTGGTGATGCGTGGCCTCCTGATTTGGACGACCTAGATTCACTTCGAGAGTTCGGGCTTTGGGAGTTTTCTCCTGCTTGCTCGCTCACTTCTCTGAATCATCGAATTCCCAAAGTGTGATATCTATCGAAGTGTGTCCTCAGCCTTCAATTGCTCAGATTTACTTCGAGACTTCAAGATGCTTGGCTAGACGTTAATCCTTGCGCAAATTTTAAAATTCGACTGTCTGAGAGACACTAATATGAACTGTATATAGGATCTTTGTTGTTGAACATGAACCTATTTTCTAGCCTATATTTCAGCCTGAAATGGACTGCTTTTGAATGTTGCGCTTGGACGCTTCCTGTGCAGACCTCAAATTTGGACGATATGCTTCCCTTGAAAACTATATGTGATAACATAATGGAAAACAAAATTCAAAACAAATGAAGGATTGTATTAGTGGCTTGTTATGTGATTTGGATTAACAAATGGACCAATACGTTTATGAGGGTAATGGAGGAAGTTCTAAAAGATTTTATTGGTGACTTTTTGATTTTTTATTTAGATGATATACTGATTTTCAGTAAGATTGAAAAGGAACATTTGAGAAATTTGAAAATGGTGTTGAGGAGGATACAACAGGAGAGGTTGTTGGTGAATTTCAAGAAATGTTATTTTATGAAAACAGTGTGGATTACTGAGAGGGAGAGTGAATGAGTAATAGAGAAATTCAATCCTTTTTAAACACAAAATGAAAGTGTTATATCAATGTAGAATTATCATCTGATAGTTACAGAGTAAATAAACAATTAAAAAATGAGCAATCATACACATACACAATACACCAGTGTTTTTACGTGGAAACCCAAAGCGGGAGAAAACTACAGAATTGTTTTTCTTATATGTCTTTAATAATTACATTCATTTGAAGGACCAACTTCCCTTCTTTTCCAGTTGCAACTGGAAGAAGGATCCAACCCCCTAGTTTCTCAGGATACAACTTGACGGAAGCTCCAACTCCCCAATTGTAATGTACCTCAAATTCACCATAAAAAAAATAAAATTGTATGACATAACTCCATTTCGTTTAAGCTTAGAATTTAAGAGAAGGTAAGATTCATTTCTATCCATAATGATATTATTACGCCAATCAAGATTACTTTGAACATAAAATCTTATATGGATAAATTCTTCCATAATTATATCACTTCCCTTAACTCTCATACTACTCTAACATGCTTATATGTCTTTAGGCAGTATCTAAGCTTAGGACGAAGGAACCTTTGAGAGCTCAGAGAGATAAAGATCAGGTGGGAGCACAACTGTCGTTAGATCAGTTGGAGAAAGGATCTGGGCACACAGATTTTAAACTCTAGGAGGATGCCTAGGAGAATAGTTGAAATGAATGGTGGAGACACTTTGGGGAGAAGTGTCAAAACTGCGAGAGTCGTCAGATCCAGAAAATATGTGCAAGCTTTAAACCTTGTGCATGCCAGGGGGTGAAGACTCTCCCAAATTTGAAAAAGGAGAAAGCCTATATTTTTTCACGACCATTGATCATCCCCAAAAGATAAAAACTGTTGACCATGGTTAAAGGTCACAGCCGTCCATCGGAGAGAAAAATGGCTGCTGGTCGGCGTTTCAACAGGCGAGAAAAAAAAGCTCAAAACTCCTTGTTTTCGCAAGTTGTGAAATCCTGGTACACAAAACCCCGAATCAATTTAGAATGAGTAGTTTTCATCATTTCGGCACCCAGAAAACACAAAGGCAAGAGCCTTCATTTCGTAAGTCCTGAAATCCTGGTACATGAAACTCCGATGTGCTCTGTGGAGTTAGCCCCAGGTCATCGGGTGAGATCGTATGGATGGGGATAAAGGGGGAGACAAAACCTATTAAGCCCTTTTTGGTATTTTGGGATCTAGGAGTTCGAAGGGCCTAGTATCATTGCTGTCAAAGTTGCGAAATCGCAAATTGCGAAATCTCGAAACCCCGAACCCCGAAACCCTGAAGTACTATCTGTACAAACTTCCTCCAATTCAATTAATCAAAGCTAGATATACTAGAACTTCAATTATAGAAGTACACATATGCCTATAAAAAGATCAGTACCTTTCAAGATCATCTATACATAGACAATCCTACCTAGAATTTTGATTTTAGAGTTAAATATTCTCCTCTAGGTGGATCTATTCTTTCAAGTTCATATGTAGATAGTTTTGTCTAGCATTTTGTTTTAGGAGGAACCATTCCCAAAATTTAGTCTTTGAACATGAACTTCTTACAACGAACAGGTGTCATCCATGGAAATTATTTCAACCAAGCACAATTAGACACATAAAATCAGATACACGAATCATTCAAACAAAGACTGAGCATATTTTAAAAGAAGATAAAATACAAAGTTGATATTTCGGCATTCAAGATTTTCTTATTACATGTGAGAAAAGTTCCTTTTCTTTACTAAACCCCAAAATCCCGAACCCCAAAATCCTGAAATGCTTGGCCCACAACCCTTTTGCATTTCATGATTCGACACATCTTGTTTCATTTTTTGTTTATGCATTAGGTGTTCGAAAACCCTGAAATACCGAACCCTAAAATCCCGAAATGTTGGGCCCACAACCCTTTCACATTTCACGATTCGACACTTCTTGATTCATTTTTTTTTTTTGTTTTTGCATCGTTATTAAAACATGAAAGTCTAAATATGAATAGCTGAATTGGTACAGTCTTGGGAAAAGGAAATTTCCATAATAAGAAAGGGTGCATCCAGTTCCTTTACTGTTAAAGTAGTTCATATAATAGATCTTCCATTGCAAATTATATCGTATGGGTTTCTATTTTTGTACTCTCTTGTTCGAGATACCTTTATACGGGTTAGGTTAAATAACTATAAGGGAAAACTGGTATAATAGTCAGTCTTCCTACCTCAGCTACAGATCTATCTCTACACAGTCTGTTTAATGGAAAGGAAAAAGTGGTACAGTTTACAACACTCAGAATGTTGTTCCCGGCATTATTCGTACAATTAGATTAATGAAATTATAGCATAACCTTCACTCCCAATATGCCAATCCTAGCATTGATTTCACTCAGAAAATGAATAAAGAAAGAACATAACAGTGAATCTAATTAATAGGAGATTTCTTCCAAAATTTAACCATGCATAAATCCTTTCAACTATCATAATAAATAAAAGGCCAATTCTATCATTCACTCAAATTTAATAAATACATGACAACAGATATCAAATCATTCAAACAGAAAATGGAAATCATTTCATTTTTTATTTAACAAATACATTGCATCAAATATAAAATATTTCAAACATAAAAGGAGTAGAGAAACATATTTGAACCAAATCGCGAGAAGAAAAGGGAATAGCCACGTTCCTCCCAACCGTAGAATAGGGCAGCCAAATCACCTGCCCAGTTCACCCGCTAGCCTGACCATGAGTCCATGAGGGCTAACTCATAACTCCTCCTAAGCAATCTCCTTCAATTCTCGCAGTTATCCTCCTGCCTCACACTTACTCAGCAGTTCTCATAACAGGAAGGAAAATCCATTTCAACAGACTCCTCTTGCCTCACACTCAATCCGTAGTGTTCATAACAGCAAGAGAGGTCAAAAATATTTTTCCCCAGCATACTTGTCAATGTCCTGCCTCCTCACATATGTTATTTATCAATTTTTCCCAGGTCTTTTTCCCTCCCTTGGGGGGGGATTTTTGAAGCTTTCTAAATCCCTGATTTTCAGGGGCTACCAATGGCCAAATATCTGATTTTCCACTTGTAATAATCAGCCCAGAGGTAGTTCCAACTTTTTCCCCACTCATGGAGTCATGGTCAGCTGATTTTAACATGGCTATTCCATTTTTCCTCCAATTAATATCAATATTTTGTTTTTTTATACAAGTGTCATATTCAAATAGTTAGTTGAGTCCAATCAGAACTCTTCCCAACAGTCATAATAATTAATTACAAATATCAAACTCGAAATTCAGAATTTCCATAAATGGAATTTTTTTTTCCAAATTCAAATTTAATAAAAACAAAAATAAATTTCCAGCAAATTTAAATTTCAAAATTATTTTATGTTTGGGGATATCACCTCCTTTCCCCCTTCAGTAAAACATTGTTCTCAGTGTTCATTCCTTTCTTGGAACAAGATTGGACGAGATTTCCACAAATCTCCCTCCAATTCCCAAGTGGCCTCCTCAGGACTAAAGTTCTTCCATTACACCTTTACCTGAGCAACGACTCTGTTCCGAAGAGATATTTCACTCTGGCCCGGAATGAACAGGGGTTCCACCTAGAACTCGCCTTCGAGTTCCACCTACACCAAGTTCTGATCAATCATATGAGTAGGATCATGAATATACTTTTTCAACAAAGACAAATGAAATACATTATGAATTCTTAAATTAGCTCGAAGTGCAAGTTAATATGCTACGATTCCAATTCAAGCTAGTATCTTGAAGGGCCCACCAAAACTGGGTGCCATCTTGGCATAGTTCCCTAGATTCAATGAGATTTTTCGGGCTTTGACCTTGAAATAAACATGGTCTCCTACTTGAAATTCCAAGTGTCTTCTTTTCTGATCTGCATAGCTCTTTTGTCTGTCCTGTGCTTCTTTCAAGTTATGTTGTACCTTCCTTACCATGTTCTCCATTTCTTGGAGAATCTCTGGTCCAACTATGATTCATTCAGCTGGGTTATCCCAGCTAATTGGAGTTGTACACTTTCTGCCATACAGTATTTCGAAGGCGCTCAACTTAGCCGAAGTTTGGTACCCATTGTTATATGCAAATTCTACCAAGTGTAGGTAGTCTTCCCACTTGTTCAGCTTTGTTCTTACATACATGCGGAGCATATCCTCTATGATTTGGTTTGTCCTTTCGGTCTATCCATTCGTTTGCGGATGATAACTCGTATTGAAATTCAAATTAGTATTTATCCCTACAAACAATTCCTTCCAAAAAGCGGATGTGAATTTTACGTCTCTATCTGAAATCACCATTTTAGGAATACCATGTAGTCTAAAAATTTATTTCATGAATATTTCAACAATGTTTATATCTTTAAAAGTAGACTTTACAGGATAAAGTGTGTAGACTTACTTAGTTTATCGATTAAAACCATGATAGAATCATTATGTTTCTGAGTTTTTGGCAAACCTTTTA
Source organism: Picea engelmannii (assembly GCA_009831015.1). Taxonomy (NCBI): domain Eukaryota; kingdom Viridiplantae; phylum Streptophyta; class Pinopsida; order Pinales; family Pinaceae; genus Picea; species Picea engelmannii. Next base: position 167,299 of record ML802362.1, read on the forward strand.
TAAAGTCCAGCAATATGGTCTCTCGTTTCCATTCTGGTATTGACAATGGCTGTAATAGGTCAGTTGGATGTTGGTGTTCAGCCTTAACCTGCTAGAAATCCTGGCACCTAGCCAAGTATTCTACTATTTCACCTTTCATATTAGACCAGTAAAACAATTTTCTAAGTGATGATATCGTTTTTTGGTAACCTGGATGACCAGAATACAGTTTCTTATGCACTTCGTCCAAACCTGTTAATTTTAAATCTGTTGAATCTGGTATGTAAAGCCTGTTTTTAAATCGTAATAGTCCCTTCTTGTCGATACTTAGATCTGGTTTATCTGAGTCTGCGGTACTGTTTTGTAATTTTTCCATCATCTTAGTGTAATTTTCATCGCTAATACCGGTCGTCCTTACCTTTTGTTCCAGATCACTTTTTACCCTGCTAATATTTACCTCAAATAACCCATGGACTCTTCTGCTTAAAGCATCTACTACTTTATTTTCTTTTCCATTGATATGTCTGACCTCGAAGTCAAATTTTCTCAGGAAGGCTAGCCACATTGCTTGTCTTGCATTAAGGTCTGGTTGGTTAAACATATATTTCACCCCACTATTATCCATCAATAGTACAAATTTCCTTCCTATTATATAGTGTCACCACATTTTTAAGGCATGTATTACTGCTGCCAATTCTAAGTCATGAGTGAAATAATTTCACTAATGTTATTTTAATTTCTAGGACTCGTAACAAATCACATGCCCTTCCTGAGTTAGAACACCACCTAGTCCCTCTTTACTTGCATCAATGCATACTGTGAAGTCTTTATCTAGGTCTGCTACCTTCAAAATGGGCACCGATGTCAATAATTTTTTCAGCTTGTTAAAACTATCTTGACACTTTTACGACCAGTTAAACTTGGTCCCTTTATTTTGTAATGACGTGATAGGGTAGGCTATCTTGGAAAACCCTTCTATAAATATACAATAATATCCGGTGATTCCCATGAACAATTGGATATCTTCCCCATCCTTAGGTATTGGCCATTCAATAATGGATTTTATCTTTTTTGGGTCTACAACAATAACTTTCGAGGAAATGATATGTCCTAAATATTGTATCTCTTTTTGATAAAAGTCACACTTGTGAAATTTGGCATACAGTTTTTGTTTCCTCAACATTTGCAGAACTATCCTTAAGTGTTCATCATGTTCTTTTTTCATCTTTGAATAGACCGAAATATCGTCGATAAATACTACTACAAACTTGTCTAAGTACTGACTGAAAATGTTGTTCATCAAGCACATAAATGTGGCTGGTGCGTTAGTGAGTCCAAAAGGTATGACTACAAATGCGTAGTGTCCATATCTTGTTTGAAAAGTTGTTTTGTTTATGTCCTCATCCATTATCCTAACTTGATGATAACCGGATCGTAAATCCAATTTTGAAAAGATCTTGGCCCCACCAAATTGATCGAATAGATCATTTATCCTTGGTAAGGGGTATTTGTTCTTAATGGTCATTTTGTTCAGTTGTCTATAATCGATACATAGTCTTAGAGTAGCGTATTTCTTTTTCACAAAGAGGATTGGTGCTCCCTATGGTGAGACACTCGGTCTGATATACTCTTTGTCCAACAATTCCTGTAATTGTATTTTTAATTATGTCAGTTCTGGTAGACTCATTCAGTCGGATGCTTTTCAGATAGGGGCTGATCTGGGTAGTAAGTCTATGGAAAAATCTATTTCCCTTCTCGGAGGTAATTCTGGTATCTCATCCACAAACATGTCTCTGAATTCATGTAGGACAGCATAGTCTTCTAACTTGGGATTATCTTCTTTTTCTAATAGATTCTTTACTTGGATGGCATAAACTTGACATCCATTTATAATACATTTATTGATTTGCGTCGCTGAAAAATTGTCTGACTGATACAGCTTTTGGTATGCCTTGGGCTGTTCTAATAGTGCCAAAATTTTCTTTATAGCTAAGTATCTTTGTATAATAGTCTAGTACTTCTTTTTTTTGTTCCAAAGAATCCATCCCGATAATCATATCATAAGATCCTAGTGGTAGGATGTTCAAATTGGTCCTAATATTTTGACCATCTAAGCTGAACTCAAGATCAAAAATAAAGTCAACTAGTTTTCTTTTAGTTCTTGTTGCTAGTTGTACAAGACATGACTTTGCGTGTTTCAGTTTCTTAAGCTTATTTGACTCTACTACATCGGGAGTAATATAACTTAACGTAGCTCTAGGTTCAATTAAAACAGAAATTTGAGTGTCGTTGATTTTACCTTCAATTTCTATCACTGAGGACTAGTAGTCAGCTTGTTGACCATCTATGAATGCATTTATCTGATGCAGACTTCTTCCCACGTCTCCCACTATCGAGGCTTCCTGCAAATTATGAACAACATTTCTATTGGCTACAATTAAACGTGTACAGTTTCTCCTTAGATGAGGTTCTCCACACTCCCAACACTTTAATATATCACGGGAGTTGTCCCCAAACTTCTTCATTCCCAAGTTTACTGGTTTACCACTACCTTGCGTATTCAAATGATTGGAGTGAAAATCCTTCATTGGGAAACTTTTGTTGCAACCCAATACGGAGTTGGATGATATCCCTTCTTCCACTTGTTCATTCGATCTTGCTTCTTATCCTTCTAGGTTTTGGAAAGCTCTTCTAGTTGTTTATACTGGTCATAGCACATTCGTGCTTTTCTGAATACCTCACTCAAGGATTTGGGGTTGTCAAACTCAATTCTATCCTGGTAGGCCTGTGGTAAATAGCTTAAGAATCGTTGGATTTTTACCTTATCCTGCCGGATGTACGGTACGAACCTTAGTAGTTCCAGAAATTTATTTAAAAGGTCCTCCATCGTCATCTGTCTGAGTCGTAAATCATAAAATTCTTTCGTCTTACTTTCATAATATCTTTAATAAAGGTATTGCTTCTTGAAATACTTCTTAAAGTTAGACCATTCCAACTGTTTCTTCTTTAGGCCCTTGGCCAATTTCAGGTCCTACCACCAAATGTTGGCCTTCCCCTTCAGATTGTAGATGGCCATTCTGAACTTCATGTTGTTGGAATAGTTGTAGATCTGGAAGTATTTTTTGATGTCCAACAACCATGCCTCAAATTATTCTCCTGTCCTGTATTATCCATCAAAGGTAGCTGGTTTAATCATTTTAAATTCTCCTTTAAGGTGGTCTGTTTGTTTTCTTTTTCTGTCTGGTATGGTATTTTCTTCAATGGAAGGTGTCCCTTCAGACGAACTGTCTTCTTTTTCTGTTTCCACACCAAAATTCTTGGAGACCCTTTTGCTGACCTCCTCATCATGTTTATCATCCTTTGGGATTTTCTTGGTTATTATACTACACAACATGACTTCATTTATCTCTTGTTGTTCCTGCTGTTCTTTCTTCAATTTTTCATTGTCGGCCTTGAAAACCTATAGTTCAAAAATAAGATTCCTCATTGTTTCCAACACCTCCGTGGGTGAGCTTCCATCACTATTTTGTTTTGGATCTCCAGGAGGTCCTTGCTGCAGATTCCCTTCCATCCTAATTTATGCACCTTCTTGGGATGCCATAATCAACACAAACCAAAAAGGATTTATGTTTGTAACCACAAGATTTATTAGTTTTTTCATAAATCGGAATATATACTAAGCAATTAATGTGGCCCTATTCCGGCCCAGTGTTGTAACTTTTTCTTTGATACCATATGTAATGTACCTCAAATTCACCATAAAAAAAAATTTCTATGACATAACTCAATTTCGTTTAAGCTTAGAATTTAAGAGAAGGTAAGATTCATTTTTTTCCATAATGAAATTATTACGCTAGTCAAGTTTACTTCGAACAAAAAATCTTATATGGATAAATTATTCCATAATTCTATCACTTCCCTTAACTCTCATACTACTCTAACATTCTTATATGTATTTAGGCAGTATCTAAGATTAGGACAAAGGAACCTTTGAGAGCTCAGAGAGATAAAGATCATGTGAGAGCACAACTGTCGTTAGATCAGTTGGAGAAAGGATCTAGGCGCATAGAGTTTAACCTCTGAGAGGATGCGCAGGAGAACAATTGAAATGAACGGTGGAGACACTTCGAGGAGAAGTGTCGAAATTGCGAGAGTCGTCGGATCCAGAAAAGATGCACTAGGTTTAAACATGGTGCATTCCAGGGAGTGAAGACTCTCCCAAATTTCGAAAAGGAGAAAGTCGAGATTTGATCGCGACCATTGATCATCCTGAAAAGATCAAAACTGTTCATTGTGGCTAAAGGTCGTAGTCGTCCATCAGAGGGACACGTGGCTTCTGGTCAATGTTTTGGCACTCGAGAATCCAAAGGTGAAAACTCCTCGTTTTCACAAGTCATGAAATCCCAATACACGAAACCCCAAATCAGTTTAGCATGAGTAGGTTTCATCATTTCGGCACCCGAAAAACCCAAAGGCAAGATCCCTCATTTCTCAAGTCACGAAATCCTGGTACACGAAACCCCGATGTGCTCTGTGGAGTTAGCCCCAGGTCATTGGGTGAGATCGTATGGACAGGGCTAAAGGGGGAGCCAAAACCTATTAAGCCCATTTTGACATTTCAGGATCCGGTAGTTCGAAGGGCCTAGTATCATTGTTGCTGGAGTCGCGAAATCCTGAATCGTGAAACCCCGAAACCCCGAACCCCGACACCTCAAAGTACTATATGTACAGGCTTCCTCCAAATCAATTAATCAAAGCTAGATATTCTAGAACTTCAACTACAGAAGTACACATATTCATATAAAAAGATCGGTACCTTTCAAGCTCATCTATACATAGAGAATCCTACCTAGAATTTTGATTTTAGAGTTAAATATGCTCTTGTAGGTGGATCTGTTCTTTCAAGTTCATATGTAGATAGTTTTGTCTAGCATTTTGTTTCAAGAGGAACCATTCCTAGAATTTAGTCTTTGAAAATAAACTTCTTACAATGAACATATGTCATCCATGGAATTTATTTCAACTGAGCACAATTAGATGCATAAAATCAGATGCACAAATCATTCAAACAAAGACTAAGCATATTTTAAAAGAAGATAAAATACAAAGTTGATATTTTGGCATTCAGGATTTTCTTATTACATATGCGCAGAGTTCCTTTTCTTTACTAAACCCTGAAATCCCGAACCCCTAAATCCTGAAATGTTGGGCCCACATCCCTTTCACATTTAACGATTCGAAACTTCTTGTTTCATTTTTTGTTTATGCATTAGGTGTTTGAAAACCCCAAAATCCTGAAATGTTGGGCCCACAACCCTTTCGCATTTCGTGATTTGGAAATTCTTGTTTCATCTTTTTTTTGTTTGTGCATCGCTATTAAAATAGGAAATTTTAAATATGAATAGCCGAATTGGTACAACCTTGGGCAAAGGAAATTTCTGTAATAAGCAAGGGTGCATCCTGTTTCTTTACTGTTAAAGTAGTTCATATAATAGATCTGCCATTGCAAATTATATAGTATGATTTTTTGTTTGTATACTCTCTTGTTCGAGATACCTTTATATGGGTTAGGTTAAAGAAATATAAGGGAAAACTGGTATAATAGTCTGTCTTCCTACCTCAACTACAAATCTATCTCTACACAGTCTGTTTAATGGAAAGGAAAAAGTGGCATAGTTTACAACACCCAAAATGTTGTTCCCATCATTATTCATATAGTTAGATTAATGAATTTATAGCATAACCTTCACTCCCAATATGCCAATCCCAACATTGATTTCACTCAGAAAATGAATAAAGAAAGAACATAACAATGAATCTAATTTAGAGGAGATTTCTTCCAGAATTTAACCATGCATAAATCCTTTCAACTATGATAACAAATAAAAGGAAAATTCTATCATTCGCTCAGATTTAATAAATACATGACATCATATATCAAATCATTCGAACAGAAAATGGAAATCATTTCATTTCCAATTTAACAAATACATTGCATCAGATATAAAATATTTCAAACGGAAGAGGAGTAGAGCAACATATTTGAACCAGATCGTGAGAAGACAAGGGAACAATCACGTTCCTCCCAACCATAGAATAGGGCAGCCAAATCACTTGCCCAATTCACCCCCTAGCCTGACCATGAGTCCATGAGGGATAACTCGAAACTCCTCCTCAACAATGTCCTTCAATTCCAACAATTATCCTCTGGCCTCACACTTACTCAGCAATTCTCATAACAACAAGGATAATGCGTTTCATCAAACTCCTCTTGCCTCACACTCAATACATAGTGTTCATAACAACAAGAGAGCTCAAAAATCTTTTTCCCTAACATACTTGGCATCGTCTTGCCTCCTCGCATATGCTATTTATCAATTTTTCCCAGGTCTTTTTCCCTCCCTTGGGGGGGATTTTTGCAGATTTCTAAATCCCTGATCTTCAGGGGCTTCCAATGGACAAATCTATGATTTTACACTTGTAATAATCAGCCCAGAGGTAGTTCCAACTTGTTCCCCACTCAAGGAGTCATGGTCAACTAATTTTAACATGGTTGTTCCATTTGTCCTCCTGCAATTAATATAAATATTTTGTTTTTTTATACAAGTGTCGTAGTCAAATATATAGTTGAGTCCAATCAGAACTCTGCCCAACATTCATAATAATTAATTACAAATATCAAACTCGAAATTCGGAATTGCCATAAATGGAAAAAAAATTCCAAATTTGAATTTACTAAAAACGAAAATAAATTTCCAGCAAATTTAAATTTCAAAATTATTTTATTTTTGGGGATATCACACCAATTCTCTAGATACAACTAGAAGGAGGCTACAACCCGCTATTTTCTCCATCTACAATAGGAAGGCGGCAACAACCACCTATCCTTTCCCCATCCAACTGCCCTGACATAGAAGTAGAATGATTGAACGATTGTCACACTATAACTGTGAGATATACCACTGCACAACTGTACCAACCTATACCAATGACCTATAGCCAACCTGTACTATTTCCCTACAATCCAATTGTACCTAAACGGAAAATGTATCGAACAAAATACAACATATATGTGACGTTTGGTTCTGCAACATGCATGTGTACGTGCCCTATCTGTACAACACCCTGCGTATGTACGCATCCTGTCTATTATGCAACCCGTGTATGCATTCTAAAACTACATATACACGACTTGTAGTTCTGCAACATACATATGTATGCACCCTATATATACAACAATCTATGTATGTATGTGTACAGTCTATTATGTTGTCTGCGTATACCTTCTAAAAAATAGGGTTTTCTTTTTTATAAAAAATTATGATCCTACACAACTTCTTTGACATAGATATACGACCTCTAACTATATCCAAACTGTAATTATACCCTTTTCATGCATACTCATACATAACCTTTACTGAAAAACTCTATATCTCTCTCTCTAGTCATGTGCCATATGAGTGTGTGTAATCATGAACACATATAATAATCTTCACATGATATAGACATCAAACCCTTTATGATATTCATCCTCTCAATACATCAATGACTTCACAAATACAAGCTCTCAACCATGTACCACAAAGCACCATAGCCATATGCCAAGAAATGGAAGATTTGCTTCAACTCTAACAATAAATATCAATGATAAATATTGATTATACCAGCATTGTATTTCTATAGATATGACTTACACAAAAGATCCCATGCAACTACTAGTCTCTTTAGGGATAATCCTCAAATATCGATAACCATTTCTCATGCATACATCAAAATCCAACTGCTCATAGAAATAAGACATACCTTCTGAACCAGTGGATAGATTTGATGCATCTGATCATTGTAGACCTTCTTGCGAGCTTGAACATAAAATCTATAACCTCAACATCTTCAACTTCTCAAGTTTATATGGCTATACCCTCATGTACGCACCCTAATACATTGTCAGCCTGTGTATGTATGCACCCTAATATAGTGGTATCCCATGTACACCTTAGAACTTAGGGTTTTTAGTATTCGCTGTAACTCCAAAAATTTCGTTGTCAACCTTTCATGCTACATCAAACTTTCACAACTTTAGATGTATCAATGAGTACTTGCAATAAAAGTGACACAACAATAGGTATTCAATATGCTTAAGTGTGTTTAAATGAGATACCTTTACCTCTTATTTATACTTTCATGTATATTCCTCAAGGGGTTACCTTCTAACCATATTAACCCACTTTACTTATTTTATGACTAACCCACTTCTAACCACTTGTCCACTTAACTCAACCACTTTCCACAATTAGTAAGTTCTACATTAAATTTATTATTTAAATAATTTATTTTGCATCCACTTTCAATTATAGTACACTCATCACCTCGCTTTATTATTTAAATAATTTTTTTTTCAACCACTTTGACTACTTTGACCTTTTGGGGCTTCTAAATGACTCATGAGGGTTCTCCAACTTCACATGGCCATAACTCTCTAAACGCAAGGATTTATGTGATGTTCCACATACCAACATAAATGGAATGACATGTACTATCCATATAGAATAGTGTTACGTGAAAATATATCAAAACTCACACCATTATCCATCAAACAAGCTTGGGTCCATTAACCAAACCTTTTTTCTACATGAATTCTCTACCAGACTTTCTTCAAGGGTTGACATCAATGAAAACCA
>ML802363.1:0-12690 GCA_009831015.1 Picea engelmannii
AAGATTTCTTCTCAAGACGTTTGGCTCTTGCAATAGTAGGCATCTATCTTCCTTATGGGATCACACCACTGCCATATTCAAGACTGTTTTTCTTGCAATTTTTATCATTTTAATTCATCCAAACAAATTGTTAGCATATCATAACAATTTTCAATTGTTAATTTCTCAAATTTGTTTTATGCAGGAAAATAAAATTTATCAGGCATGATATTTTTGCTCATTATGTTTGTCTCTTGTAGCTATAGATGTCAGTATTCCTTATGGGCTTACATCCCTACCATATGCAATACCAATCTTCCTGCAATTTTTCTCAACTTTCTTGCAACCAAACAATATTTTTAGCACTCATGCACATTTTCAACAGTTCATGAAATGATTGCATAATTGTAATTTATAAGCAATTCAATGATTTCCATCCATTATTCACTTTAGAAATGGAATTCAACCATTAATCATATTATCTAGAATGAAACTATCATTCACTGCAACATATGAATTATTAGCACCCGAATTTTTCATAATGCAATCAAACATTACCAATAAATAAAATCATTATGTAAATTCCCATGGCCAATTTTACCTAATGCATCCTTGCATTGACTCTGGAATACCATATATCCATGTCATGTATTCTACCATGGTGATTTGGGAGGTCTATTCAATGCCTCAACACATCATCCAACCTCAACATGGCCTCACACATGGTCATGTCTAATGGAATTCATTTCTACCATAGGAGTATGTCTATTGTCTTGTCTTGGTTATGATCTCATAACCAACATAACATAATATGCAATTAAATTTCCCATAAACGCATTCAAGCATTACACAACATGTATATATTCAAGGCCCTTTGCCTTTCCATCAATCTAATTATTGAACTTTAACTGAAGGAATTCTTACCTTAATTCCCTTTCGTATTTATGCATCATAAGAAACCTCAAATGCATACCTGCATGGTTGTTATTTCCTTTCTTGATGCTACCTAATCAACTGGTATTTTGTAGAATCTCACAGGCTCTCTTCACCAACCTCTTGATCAGTATTCCCACCATCCTCATTTGTCTTGATATGGATGGTTACCATAAGCAACAATGTCATCATCATTTTCAACCATGCTATAATCATTTTTCCTCTATACGCAATCCTTTATTAGTTTTATTTGAATATCATAGTATCATTATTTCATATATATATATCAGCAGAATACTCTCGGTCTACAAGCATATCGTCGGCATGTTCAAGCATGTCCACATGTACAAATTCACATCACTATGCACCAAGCATTTGATATTTCATGCCTATTTCATGCACATGCATTTTATCTTTATTGTATGCATCATACATCAATTCTATCATGCACTCCCATGCACATTTATATCAACTTTATTTGTCTATTTATTTTTTTCGTTTTTTTGTAGATGGTTGTCTTTGAATTCTTGTAGAACCTCATTTCCCTATGCACTTCCATTCTTCTCAATTGTGTATTGATGGCCCCTATTCTAAGCCTTTTATCCAAGCCCCACTTATCCATCTTAATTTCCAGCCACTAGATCCACTAGTGTTGCCATCTCACAAATGCTCCCTTTATGCAGAGAAACCTAACCCAACGTTTTTTTGGCTAAATTTCTCAATATTCATAATGTTGTAAAATGCACTACTCCAATTGAATATTAACATTGCAATCTAATTAGCCACTCCACATTTCCATGACCAAACCAGTCTTAAAATACCTTAATCATTGATTGGCATTTCAACATTTTAAAATATTCTTTTATGTCTTGTTTATAATACTCTTTTCCACCCATGGATTTGCTCAATTTTGCATACCTCTCTTCACTTCATTGAGTGATTCACTTTGAAGCACTACTTGGCCACTCAAGACCATTCTCCTTCAAATGGAATTCCACACTCCTTCATTTGCACTTGCACCCTGCTTTTTCTGTGCACTCGAATGATAGAGGCAACTTTCTTGCTGTGTGTACTTTTAGACAATATTATCTATATCATATCTAGCAATCCCTTATTCTTGAATACATATACTTGCACATAGAGATGACTCATCCACTTCATGATTCACACCTCATCTCATGATGTCCTTTTTCCTTCTCATGTAGCAAGATTGTAGCCTTCATTATATTTCTACCTTCAAGGATATGGATTCCTTCTTAACTCCTTGAGCATGAAAAGGACATTCCTCACTTATTGGATTCATGATTTATTTGAGAATATCTATTTATTTTCCTTTGCAAACCATTCAGTCTCTATATAAACTTAATACTAATATTTCCCTTCTCTTCCTTAGATCTTTGTCAACTTTGCATCACTTTCTCTGTAGCTTTGCACTTCCCTTTGCATCTCTTTGATGCTTCATCCAACTATACAAGATTGACCTACTTCCCTATCCATTGGGCCTTAGGATTAATCTAGTTCATACCCCCACAACCTCATTTTTGGAACCTTGTACTCTATCTATTAATCCCTTCACACAACACTCTCTGCTAAAGTGTTCATTTTCTTATGAATCAATGTTTTGTTAATAAGCTCAACCTCTTTTTACTTTTCCAAGTTACTGCACTTCAATTGTGACTCTATACTTATACATAGGAATATAATGAGAATATACACTTTTCCTTACATAGCAATTCCCTCTGAAACTCAGCTCTATTATCTAGGAATGTTTCTCCAAATTTTGACATTATTTGGGAAAATATTCACATTGAGTAGTTACACGGTTCATGGAATCCAATTCCACTTTCCCTACAACTTTATGGAGAACCTGGTGCTTCCCTAGAGATATTAGATCTTCTATAATATTTTCCTCTGGATTACCTTTCCATTGAACATAATCATGCTTCAATCTTATTAACGAGCCAAAAGTTATGGCTTCCTGAAATTTCGTTTTGCTCAATGGTGTCCTTCAAGTCCACCAAAAACCTTCCTTCTGATTCCTTGAGAACCCTTCAACTCAAAAGTAAATTCTTAGTGGATATATGAATTATCCTATCATATATATTTCCAATGAATACTTTCTTGCTCAATTATGAGCATTGGGTAGAAAGTTATGGGAAATTGAATATTTCCAATTTACCCCTTTGTACACCTCTCTGCCTGGTGTAAATAATATCAAACACCAAATTTTTCCACTTGTGGAGGTAAATATGTTTATAAAATAGGAAACTTTTCTAAAATGAATGGACAATTATACCAACACTAAATTCACATCAACCCTCGAAGTTTCAAACTGATGTTCCAGTGAAAAACTGCATCAATATGGAAATGACAATTTTGCCCCTTTGCACTTTCTCATGGCTTAGCAATTTTATCCCCGATCATGCATACCTACACAAATTCCTTGGGATTTTGATATAATATCAATTGGTTATGTTCATTACTACCTTATGAATGATATTTTACAATTTCACCCTTAACCAGGCTCTGGAATGATAGTTACAGCCTACAAAAGTTTTGATTGTTTTACATTTTTATCCTTATATGTTACATGTGTCTTCTTTCTCTTCCTCCACATTTTTCCTTACTCATATTCCAAATCTATCTCCATGGAGGTATTCTATGGTTCATAGGATTTTCATAGACTACTCATGTGCCTCAAAAGGCCCTCTGAGCAAGGATTTATGCCCTTCGGAAGTAAACTAGTGCATAAATTTCACCTTAACTATCTTAGCTCTAACTTTCTCATACAAGCTATGTTTTGCGAACAGATTAGCTCATTGGAAATCTCTCCTCGATTTATTTTATTTAATTTGCATAGACATAGTGTATCGCATAGTTTACCTTGGTACATTCTGTACTCATGGTTTTTATTGTCTAAAAACATCATTTAGGGACTCAAAATCACCTTGCAAGTTTATGACCTTCAAAAACTGTAAAATTTCATAGAAATTTCATTGTTTCACTATTATAATAGCCTTTAAATTGAGTCATCGATCTCAAAATTAGGTTAGATCTCAGTTGTCTATATACCTAAACTATCTAAACTATTGACCCGATTGTTGGCCATTGGCCCTTTTCCTTTGGCAACTAATTGCAACACATCTCTAAGCCGACCGACTCGACCATTTGCCATCGACCATCGACAATTTCCATTAGTGGATGAAACAATACTCTCTCAATTTAAGTGACTCGACCATCAACCACCAGTCGTCATCCATTCGTCTTGACTATCGAAAACACTTCTCCAATTTGGTCGACTTGATCATCATCCATCGGCCATTTCTTGGCTAATGTGGCAACTACTAACATGGCATGACACGTAGACTCTAGCATGCCACCTTGGCTAACATGGTAGAACATGTGGATTTTGATTTATCATGAAACATGGATGCTGACATGGAATGACACATCATCATCCTCTTTTCTTCATTGGCCATCGGTCCTTTCTCATGGATGAACTGAGCAGCTCACTGAATCGGCCGACACCGGACCATCAGTCATCAACCATCAGAAATTTCCCTTGGATGACTTGAATACCTTGTTGAATCGACTAAAACTTGACTATCATTCCATTGGTCATCAACGATTCTCGTTGGTGACCAAAACACTTCACCAAATTGGTCAAATCGACCACCATTCATCGGTGAATCCTCTTGGCCAACTCCAACACTTAGATATTTTTCAACCAAAAATCGAATGAATCTAGATTGTTGATATCCAAGCCAATATGATCTTTATTGTCGATCGGATCCAACTCCCAAATCGTCGAAACTAATCTAGATTGTTGATCTACTTCAACTTCCCAATGACTGATCTGTATTTATGATCAGAATGAAGGGAATAACAGACTGAATACAATAAAATAGAGATATGGAGAACAACAAAATATATCCAATGAACAATAACTTCTATTGAATAAATAAAATAAGTTGAAACTGTAAAATTGCAGAATTGAAAACAACTTGCTCGAATGGTGGTAGTTATCTCTAAGAAGAGATGTGGTTTCTACACGCATTCGTCTAAGAAGAATGATTACAATGAGGCTCCGAAGGAATTTATAACATTACTCATGAATTCCAAAACCCTAGACATCCAAAAAACTAACCCTAGGAGATGAAACGCCAAAAGTTATGTGGGCCCCGATGGGTAAGTTGGTACCTCAACTTCCCGGAGTCGTAACTTTTGCATACGACCTTCATTTTAGGTGCATGATAGCCCATTGGAAAGGTCTTTTCGAGAACTACACATTATGCCATCAAACTCTAACTCCATCTATATTTTGATTGTGGCAAGCCAAAAAAACATTGTTTAGGGCCCCAAAACAACCCTGGAAGTACAAAAAGATGTAATGACATGAAAACTTCCAAAATAATCCAGTTGGATTAGGTGGGCGGGCACCAATCTCCACATGGAAGCTATGTAGGGCTTCAGACAACCCTGAAAGTGTAGAACCCGCAATTACAGATAAATACAAAATAATGTGTTCAACTAAAAACTATCAAGAGGAGCCAATTGGAATAGGTGGGTGACCACCAATATCCACTTGGATCGTTCCTCCTTCCTTAGGAAGAAATGGTCTCCATTGCGTTGAGTGCCCCCATTAGGTCAGGAAACTTCTGCTGAATTTGGCCCCAGGTGAGCCACTTTCCTTGGTGTAGGAGTTTCCCTACCCTGACAATCCGATAAAGTTGGATCCTCTGTTGGCGAGTGCCCTTGACCTGTGTTTCCACTATATTATCAGTGGATGCATGTTCCATGCAGTCAGAGTTGAGCTCTGTTGGTGTCAACTATTTTTTGATCTTTGAAGTGTCCAATAATGGTGGAAAATATGGCTGAAGGAGGTCCACATTGAACACTGGGTGCAAGCCCAGGAAGGGTGGAGTGTTGATCTCAAAAGCATTGCTACCCACAGCCTTGGTGATAATGTAAGGCCCATAGAAAAATGGGTGGGGATTCCGATGGGGCTCTGTAAGGTGCTCTTTCTACAAATGTAACCAGAATTTGTCTCCCACCTGAAACTGGTGTGGTACCTGGTGTTGATCATGGCATTGTTTGTCCTTAGCATTAGATTTCTGCAAAATCTCATGGACCTGTTGGTGGATGTGTTGAATCCGCTTAATGAATCTGGTGGCTTTTTTGGCCTCAGACTAAAAATGGGAAGATTCTTCCTATGTGGTTCCAAGAGGTAGTGCAACATCAATGGGACCCATGGGTTGGAATCCTAGCCCCACCTCAAATGGGATATGGTCGGTGAAGCTATAGAGAGCCATGTTGTAGTTGTGTTGAGCATAGGGAGGACTCTCATCCTATGTACACAGATTCTTAGATTTGTACATGTGCAGGATGTGCACTATCATCTGATTGATGACCTATGTCTAGCCATCAGTTTGGGGATGGAAAGTAGTGGATTTAGTGAGCTTGGGTCCAACAGTGAACAAATACTCAACCAAAATGTGTTGAGGAACCTATTGTTCTGGTCTGAGGTGATGGTATATGGTATCCCAAAATGGACCCACACCCATTCGAAGAAGAGCTTGGCATTATATGTCGTTGTAATGCTCTTCATGCAGGTTGTGATAATGGCCATATTCGAAAAATGATCAACCACCACAAATACACAATCATTTCCATGCTTGGTGGATGGAAGGTCATACATGTAATCCATCAAGATGGATTCCCAAGGCCTCTCAGGAGTAGGAAGAGGGGTGTATAATCCTTGTTTCTTGATGGTTGGCTTGGTAATGGCACAGGCAGTGCAAGATCTGATATACTTGCTAACGTCTTGTCGAAGTTTTAGCCAATAAAAATGTTTCTGTAGAACGACCACGGTTTTCTCCATGCCAAAATATCTTGCCATCCGACTGTAGCGAGCCTCTCAAATCATCTTTACACACTCGCTTGTGGGAACACAAAGGTGGCCCAGATGGCATAATAGTCCATCCTGGATGTGAAAATTGGTGGCATTCTCTCATGTACCCAAGAGCTGATAGGTGGTGGCGAAGTGAGGGTCACGCTGATAAAGTTTGGGCCACTCAAATGCTTCATTCCCACATGAATGGAGCACTGTGGTGAGTGCAGCAACGTGAGGGTGACTGAGGTAGTCAATGACATTATTTGTGCTCCTTATTTTATACTTGATGTTGATATGGAACTGTTATAGATATGTGGACCACTTTTAATGGAAGTCATTATGTAACTTCCCATGTGTCTGTATGAACCACAGAGGCTTGTGATCAATGTGGATGATTGTATCCTTTCCTAGAATGTAATTTTTCCATTGACGGAAGGCTTGCACAATGGAATGCATTTATTTGTCATAGGTGGGGTATTTCCAGACAATATCTGAGAGTGTCTCACTCCGGTATGCTACTGGATGACCATGTTGAGTGAGAAATGTGCCTACAGCATAGTCAGAGGCATCAGTCTCAATCTAGAATGGTTGTTGCAGATCAGGTAAGGAGAGTATTGGAGTTGAGCACAAGCGATGCTTTAGATCATCAAATGCTTTTTGTTGTGCCTACCCCCATGCAAACTTTTCCTTGCCACCACCCTTGGTTACTTTACTGAGGGCCCATGCAATATGGGAGAATCCCAACACGAACCTTCGGTAGAAGTTGACAAGTCCCAAGAAACTTCGAAGCTCGGTTAGTGTTGTCGGGGTTGGCCAGTCACGAATGACTTGGATCTTAGTTGGATCCACATGTACCCCATTCTCATCAACAATGTATCCCAAGTATTGGACCTTGTTCATTCCAAAGGAAAAATTTTCCAAGTTGGCATATAGTTTGTGTTGTCGCAGAGTGCCCAAAACCTGTTGGATACACTGCATGTGCTCCTCCCAGGTTCTGTTGAAGATGAGGATGTCATCCAAATATACCACCACAAAAGAGTTGGTGAAGGGTCTCAATACATCATCCATCAATCTCATGAAAGTTGTTGGTGCATTTTTTAAGACAAAGGGCATGACCATCCATTCAAAGATACATTCTTTAGATTTTAAATTTGTCTTCCATACATCAATTGGTTCGATGGGAACCTGGTAATTTCCAGACTTTAGGTCAATCTTGCTGAAGAACTTTTCCCCCTTGAGTTGGTCAAGAAGGTCATCAATTCGTGGAATTGGGTACTAGTTCCTGACTGTGATCCACTTCCCACTTTCTGGATTAGATTCGGAGTCAAAATCTTCCTTCTACTTGGAAGCTTTCAGCTTGGCCACCACTAACTTCTTGGAGCGACATTCTTCGATGTTGTGCTAAAGGTTTTTATGGTATTCACACCATTTTCCTGTGTCCTTCTTCGACTTCTCATTACCCTTCTTGAGTTGTGTCTTGGATTGGTTATCTTTAGAGCGACCATATTTTCTTTGTCCCTTGTTTTGTGGGTTGGGGCCTCCTTTGTTCTACTTCAGCTGTGAGGAGTTTGTAGATCCAAACTCTCACCTCTTCTGCTTAAATTTCTACTCGATATTGACAACATATCTATAATTAGTAGCTAATGATGCAATGTCCAGAAACTCTATTTATGTTTGAATGTATCTATGCAGACATCTGCGGTATTTGAGCACCATATGTCATTCAGAGTCTTTGATACCCAATTTGGTGCACAGGGTATGGAAAATATTGGTGAAATCTGGTACTATCTGGTCCCTTTCCTGACATAGCATGGTCCATCTTGTGTACTAGTCCTCATAGCTTCCAACATGGTAGTATTGTTATTTAATGACATCCCTGAAGGAATCCCATGTGGGGGAAATCACAAATATTGTAGATTACTCTATGGCCCTTTGCTCAGAGTATGTATCCCACCAGTCCTTAACATGGGGGACAACCTTGAGGAGTGAAAAAGTAATATTTTCCCTGTTGTAAAAATTGTGGACCGAAAAATACCCTTCGAGCAGATTCAACCATTTATCTACAACATATGCATCTATCAGTCCTTCAAACAATGGAATATCAAAATTTACTTGTACCTTGAAGGGGGTTGCATGGCCGCTTGATGAATATGCATCTCCTTTGGGCAGACGTTGAAGGATCTGTGCAAAGTTGTCCATCATTTCGCTCCTTTGTCACACAAGGGCTTCCTCGAGCGACATTTTAAAAGGATCTCCTACTCCATCATCTTTCTTCTCGTCCCCCATGGGTTTTTGTCGGGCTCGACATACATACAAACATTTAGACTTTTGCTTAAAGATTATAAAATAGATATGGGGGATGACTGATGCATATATGTTATTCTTGCTAAGCTTAGTAGTGAATATTATGTTTTTGTATCTACCTTTTATGTGGAGAATCTCTAGGGGGTGCTTACCAAGCTCCCACTCTTGAGTCTTTTTGTTATTCTGTGATGAGGGAGAAAGATAAGCTCTTGCAACTTGGTGTAATAAGCATTGCATGTACATCTAACAAAGTCTTAATGGCCTAGCAGAAAGATAAAACCAAGCATCCAAAGAAGCAACAACATTGCCACAACAACAAGAAAAAAAAGGGTCCCAAACCCTCTCAACCAACTTCTACTCCTAATGGTGACAAAGGAGAAAAATATAGAAGTAAGAAGACTGACAAGCATTGCAATTTTTGTGGGTGAGATGGTCATCTCGAGTCTAAATGTTTTAAAAAGATGGAAGCCTTAGAAGCAATGATGAAGAAGCACAACATCAATCTTGATTATTTTTCTTCTAACTCTTCTTCTCATGGACCTGCACTTTCCACTTCTAGTTTAAATTATGAAACTTTGTCTAATATAACTATCAACTAAGTGTTTAGTAATATCCACTAACATACCTAGTTACAAATACAAAATTGAGTAATAAAAAATATGAATAATGTTACTACTAATTATTAGTTTATTAATATACAGAATCCATGTTACACCTAAATGTAATTTTGAAATAAACACTAAGTTATCATGCCATTTTATTTTACAATAATATACAACATTTTGCAAAGGCTTTTTTTGAAGGGTACATGCTCTCTAAACTAAGCTTAATAAATGTTAAAGTCTGAGGTAAAACATAATGGAAACATAATGGTTAAGAACATTTGTTTTCTCTTAAGAGGTTACAGGTTCAAATCCAAAGGGGGGTAGGGTATGTATACCTTCATAGATTTTACCAGTCAAATCGTTGGGCGGAGGGGGGTCTCTTGTCCCACAAACAAGGGGATCTCATACACCAATTTGATGTGTTGGCTTGGCCATGACCTTAAAAATAGATTATTATTATTATTATTATAACCAATTTGATGTTGAAAACAAAATTTTAGGAACACGCAACACAATCAACAACATTTATTAAAGATGTTATTAGCAATAAAGCCCACACATTCAACAACATTTATTAAAGGTGTTATTAACAACAAAGCCCAAACTAGCCCCCTTAAAAAAACCATTACATTTGGCAATAAGCAAAAAAAAATATGCATTGACCCAAAGGCACAAACCATAGAAATCCTTATTATGCTTGTCGTAGAAGGATACATTGACCACCTATTGGTTCATTGTAGACTAAATATATTTGAAATTTTATAATGTTTCCATTTTATGATTAGAAAAGTACACGTGAAATAATAATAAAATAGTCAAGACTCTGGGATGTTTACATGTTGCAAAGTTTAATCTACACAAAGATTGGATCAGTGTACCACATAATTTAACAAGGAAACACACTTAAGTAAATCAAATTGGTTGGATAGATTTACATGCCAATTTTAAGTTTCTACTAAAGTTTTTAAAATTTTCGACATGTTATTTGCATTAAAAAAAAATTCATTATACATTTATTTGATAGTGGCTAATTAATTTTTTTTTCATTATAGATTTATTTGGTAGTGATTAATTAATTTTTTTCCCATTATACATTTATTTGATACTGGCTAATATAGCATTATCTGTTTTTGTTTTTGATAGATTTAAGAAAATGATATGAAGTAACCTAACCAAAAATGAGGTTAGGCAATAGATTTCTTGAATATTGTTGTTGAAACTTAAAAACATTGAACGTTTAGAAATAGAATGACTCAAGTAGAAATTCATTGAAATAAAATAATTTTCAAAATATGAGTCACCATTACTTATGCATTGGGTGAGGATTTCATCTTTAATGTTAATCAACAATCTCGTAAATATCCACATTACTTATGCATTGGGTGAGGATTTCATCTTTAATGTTAATCAACAATCTCGTAAATATCCACAGAGGAGGGAGGCCACTAGTGGGCCACGCAAAATAAACTGAGTTAATTGTCCATGTTCTTGAGCACTTTAGATCTCTAAATTTTTTATGACATATATATTGGTGTGTTTCCTATTTTTAGTCTTGAGGTGTACTCAAAATGTTTCCATGTATGTTATGTAATGAAGTTTCAAGGTATCCAAAAAATTTTAACCAAGGATCAATGTGTGAACATGGAATGGTATTTAAAAATTTAAAATATTAATTTGAATTTGGCAAATGATAAATGCGATTTAAAATGAGAATTTGAAATTTGAAAATATTAATTTTATTTCAAATTGTAGAATCTTAGTTTTTTGGATAAATATTTTTAAAAATATATAAATAATATTTTAATACTAATATTTTTAACAATGACATGAAAATGACTTGTACATAAAGGCACTTTTATAAATGATTTATGGTAGCTAATTTTTCAAGAATTAAATTCATTCAAGATTGAGATCTACCTAGACAACTTCTATCTCCACTATAGTCCCTCTCCACTATTAGTCTCCCTTCCCTAATCAAAATCACTAGTATTGTGTCATCTTATTTATTTTGAAATGATCATGGATGGTTCAATACAAAAGGTCACCCCAAGTGAAAGACTATAACATAGTTTTGCCCAAATAGAGTGAGAGTAAAAAGAAAAATGAAATATGAATTAATAAACTAATGATTAATGTGAGACTCATACACTATGATCCATTTATTAATCTGAGACTCATAAACTATGATCTATTTATTAGTCTACAAAGCATCATATCACAGATCTTAATGCTCTAAACTATCCATGGACTTTGATATAGCTACATCTAGAAACATAGAAGTTGGATTCAAATTTTAAAAATTTGCTTTGGAACTAAAACACTAAACCATTAGGAAATCAATGTGCAACTTGACCAACATAACATCAATATACACTACATCGAGATAGTAATATAGAAAATGTATCTCATGACAATTCCAAATGAAAGGTTGTATTGTAATAGCCCGCCTCCATCCCTTAAAACATTAAAGAACTGAAATGGTAGTAAGCTACCTATAAGCCTTGAAACATTAAATAACTGGCAAGTCAATGTGCATAGCAACAACACTATAAAGCCAACACAGATTTTAATGGGATGCATCAATATACCTAAATAAAAATTGGTGCTTGTGGAAGTGTGAGATGAAAGGGGAGTGTAATAGGTTTCCTCTGGATGTTAAAACATCAAACAACTAAAATCGATATGTAGTTAGGTCATTATAATATCAATATATATTTGAATAAGTTACTTTAAAAAATATTTATTAATCACTTTAAAAATGTGGTAAATATTTATAAATTACTTTAAAAATAAAAATATGGTAAATATTTATAAGTTCATATTAAAATATTTTTTAATATATATTTTGATAGAATTCTAAATAATTAGAGGTGAAATACTTTTAAAATATATGAGTTTATATAATTTTCTTGATAAAATGGTGTAATTTTTACAAGAAATTATTACTAATTATAAATTTTAAAACAAAAGAAAAAA
>ML802363.1:17393-41239 GCA_009831015.1 Picea engelmannii
TCTGCGTATTGTGAAGATTATGCTGGATATTTCACTGTTATTCTGTTATTTCTAGCATTTCGTTTCTGTTCTGCATATTTTATATATCTGGTATCTTGCAGCTAATATCTTTGATGTGTTATTGTAGGCTTCATGTCATTCAATATATAAAATTGATTACACAACTAATGAATTTGTCAGTTTGACATGACAAGGATGTTGGGTGCTTGGTACAAATGTTCCTCTCCTCTTCCTCCGAAATAAATATCAGAAGTTGTACTCTACTATCACCATGAATTGTTCACGTTCACGATCATTGTTTCACTGAACAAATTGTTTGTGGTCTAAGCTGTGCACATCCTCGTGTGGGAACTGAACACGTGTTGTGCAAATCAACAAGTGTGTATCCATCTGTCCAGTTCTAAATCTTAGTCGAAAAGTAGTCGTTTGATATTCTCTACCGACACTCCAAATTCTCAAGTACATTGGTGTATCCTAGCATAACTCAACCCCTTCATTTTAATTTCTCGCCGTGCCATTTTTGAGCCAGACTATTTCAAAAACATAATTGTTTTTTACTAAAGTACATTTTTTATTTATATAAAAAAATATTATCCAAAATAATTGAAAATCCCCAAAACGTTTTTATTAGATTATTAAATTTTAAGTTTTATTTAATTTTAATCAATTTTTAACTTTAAAACATCCATCCGGAAAATCAAAATGGTCTTCGTAGATATTTTTTTTAAGAATATTTAATCTCAAATAAATTCCAAATTTAAAAAATATATAAAAGAAAAACATCAGGGAATTCTTAGACTCTTTTTAAAGTATATTTAGATCAAATAAATTATAAATCTATAATCATTAAAAAAATTGAAAAATAATTCATTCTTAAAATTAATCTAAAATTCTCAAATGAGGTTTCAACACTTAACAAACAACCCTCAATTTTTATATTTTGACAAAAAATATTCATTACTTGTGCATTTAGTTATATTAAGTTTCATTGTTCAACATGTATTTCCCAACTAACTCGGCAGGGACTGCGTTGTCATGCAACCCTTGTTTATTTTGAAATGATCATGGATGGTTCAATACAAAAGGTCACCCCAAGTGAACGACTATAACATATTTTTTCCTAAATAGAGGGAGAGTAGAGAGAAAAATCCTCTTCCTCATGGGTCCCGCATCTTCCTCATGTACCAAACAATTCTAAGTTATGTTGGAATTATTGAGTGTGAAGTTATGCCATTTCCTTGGTTTTATTGACCCATGTGCTTATCCCTTTGAAAATTGTGTATTGCACCTATAATAAAGTAGAACATGCACAATCTTTATTGATGGGTCAAACTTTACCAGGGAGCATGCTTCAAATGACAGGGTCATATTTGATCATTTAAGGCATACTTAAGGAGTAGATATTGCAAGACAGTGCTAGAATGTGGATCTTTTGTACATATAAAAGTTCTGGAAGGACAAGAAAGCCTATAAGAGGGCTTTCTTCACATGGGTATGAAATATGGGTTTTTGGATTGTTTGATATATTTTGGATTGATTTTGGGTAGAGTTTTTTCCTACAAAGTAATGTCCAAATTGTTTTTTTATTTCCATTTGCTCTATTTCCATTTGTCTTATTTTTGTGGAGGATATAGAGAAAGTCATTGAAGACTATTGAACTAGAGAGAGCCTTAAGAAGAATGAACTCTAAGGAGAAAGGGCGTAAGGGGCCATTTCACCATAGCATGGTATGACTCTAATGTTGTATTATTTCTACTCATAATAGAGTCTCCTTTCTTCCCCCCAGATTTCATTGTTTTGATTTGATGTTGTTTCTCATGCTTTGTCATCCATTCAATCACTCAAGTAGATCTAGAAAGGTTTTTAATTTGCTTGTAGAGTAGGGAAGGTACTTTATTCTCATTTTGTGTGCAAAATTTGTAGAGTTAATTCTTCTCTTCTTGCTCTTCCACTTCAAGTTTTTAATGATCTTTCAAGAAGCATCAACTACATGTTTTTTCTTCTCTTGAAGCTTTAGTTTACTTTCTTGCTTACTTACCTTAATAGTGTAAATCATAACTTCTTTGTGTTTGTCATTAGTTTAGTCAAGAAGTTAATTAGTCAACAAACTCAACCTCTTGTCCGTTAAAATTCTTCCCCAAATCCAATGAGAATTTTGTTGGAAGTTATAGTTTCCACCTAATTGATAGGAACTTTTACTATGGAACTTTTCCCTTGAGAAGTTTGACCCATTTTTAAGACAACACAAATCATTAAAATTTTGAAAAAATGAATAAATCAAAACAGAATCTTGCTCTTGGAAATTTTGACCCATTTTAAAACAGTACAAATCATCCACATTTTTTAAAATTATATAAATCAAAGTGAAACTTTGCCTTTAAAAATTTTGGTCCATTTTAAAACAACACAATTCATCAAAATTTTGAAAAAATAATAAATCAAAACAAAACTTTACATCCCCTAATTCCGCCTCAACCTCAACACAAAATATATAAAAAAATCCCAACAACAAAGTGTGGGTAGGCACGCTAGATTACTATAGGTAAACCTCAATAAAGGCAAGTTACAAGCAACCAATTATGTCATATTTACTATTAAACACTCCGTGACAGTACAAACAATCAGCATAGCCACGTACGACCATTATATCTAGATGACGATGAATATTCTTGAGACGGATATTCTTTTCCGTTACTATTTACGTTTAGCGTACAAATCTAATGGATTTTTGTTTGTTAAGTGAAACTAAATTAAATATCTTATGTGGTCAAAAGCATGCTTGGTAGTGCAACATCTAAGTCTATACGATAGCATGTGGTGATATGATGATACTTTGATATTTTTGGAGTTTTATATTTCTTTCTTTGTGTTTGAAATTTGAAAATGAAGGATGAAGGGTCCTGGGAGGAAGTCAATTGGCACTTTTCGTGTTCTCGACCAATTCATTCAAAATTTAAATACACTTCCTATGAGGGTGATCAGTTTTACCATTGCTCATCTATGTATGATTTCAACAATATTAGCTATGATCCCATGAATGCAACATAAATAGAGGAAGAATTGGGTGTTGTTGCAAAGAAATTGATTAAAGGTGTTAGCACCCTAAGGTTTTGGCAAGACTGTGTGCGCACTATAAGTTAACACTGCACTTGTATCCGAAAGTTTGCATTGTAAGGTGTCAAGATGCAACTTCTGCGCCAACTAGTGATCTATTGTGTGCCCAACTAGTTTTGTATTGCACACAAAGACTTAAAGAGATCACATGCATGCCAAATGCTCGAAGATTTTCAGTAATGATTGTAATTGTTTTTCTAACAACCTGACTAGTCATGGTCGAGGTTGTGGGTGAGTTGGTAAGGTTGTTATGATTGTCATGCTCTATTGGAGATAAGGGGAATGCATGTGTATATGTAAGGGTTGGGTTTTTGGCTAACAAAGAGTTCATTTAAGCATAGTATTGTGCCTTATGAACTATCCAGTTAGAGCTCCCTTCACTCTTATTATTTAAGCATAGAGGGGCTTTCGCAGTGCAACATATTAGATATCATTTTCGAGATTAACTGTGTAGTGTAAGTCATTAATCTATGAGCATCACCCGATGCAATGAGTGCTAAGTGGACTATTCAAATCATGAGAATTATTGGTCAGTTGCGACTAATGCTCATGGATATGGGTCATAGATTAATGACTTAAACTACGCAGTTAATCCCGAAAATGATATCTAATATGTTGCACTGCGAAAGCCCCTCTATGCTTAAATAATAAGAGTGAAGGGAGCTCTAACTAGATAGTTCATAAGGCACAATTCTTGCTAAGGTTTTGCAAATGGGGTAGCAAGCTAAGTGGGCTTGATTGTGGGGAAAACTCCATAGTTAAGTGCACTTGAGCCAGAGGCGTCTTGGGATGGGTGACCACCTGGTAAGTATTGGTTACCGGGTGCAAGCCCCAGAAGTGATGATTGATGCTATGCGATTGATTTCGCTGGTTTCAATCCCATTTCTTCACCCCTGTGAGCATCACCCGATGCAATGAGTGTTAAGTGGACTATTCAAATCATGAGAATTATTGGTCAGTTGCGACTAATACTCATGGATATGGGTCATAGATTAATGACTTACACTACGCAGTTAATCCCGAAAATGATATCTAATATGTTGCACTGCGAAAGCCCTTCTATGCTTAAATAATAAGAGTGAAGGGAGCTCTAACTAGATAGTTCATAAGGCACAATACTTGCTAAGGTTTTGCAAATGTGGTAGCAAGCTAAGTGGGGTTGATTGTGGGGAAAACTCCACAATTAAGTGCGCTTGAGCCAGAGGCGTCTTGGGATGGGTGACCACCTGGGAAGTATTGGTTACCGGGTGCAAGCACCATAAGTGATGATTGATGCTATGTGATTGATTTTGCTGGTTTCAATCCCATTTCTTCACCCCTGTGAGCATCACCCGATGCAATGAGTGCTAAGTGGACTAGTCAAATCATGAGAATTATTGGTCAGTTGTGACTAATACTCATGGATATGGGTCATAAATTAATGACTTACACTATGTAGTTAATCCCGAAAATGATATCTAAAGAGTTCATTGTTATGTTAGTTGTAGATGAGTTAGAGCTCCAGTTGTGCATTATAGTAGTTCTTGTTATGCTTTGTTTTCACTAGTTGTTTAGAGATATTATGTGAATATGAGAGAGAAAGTGGATAGATATCTAAGAATATTGTTGGTCTTTGTTTCACTCTGAATGTGTTCTGAGCAAGCTTCAACCCTCTATGTATTGAAATGTATCTTAATGTTGTTGAGATTAATGAATAAAGCATGAAGTACCCTTCTCTCTATATATCATGGATCCTAGTTGTAATACCCCTAGGCTAAACCTCAACTGTAAATGTAAATACAAATGTACTTAAGCTGGTGAGTTGTTTGATATCATTTTGCGTGCACCTTCCATGGTATAGCGCGCACATTTACTACACACTAAAATGATGAAGTGTGCACATTCCAGGATACTGCACGCAACAAACTTAATTGCGCACGATTTTGAGGCCAGAGAGCCTTTGTGTATATGTTTTGTTTTGAGGCTAGTGAGCCGGGATGCAGAAATGACAGTATGCCTATAATGTAAATGTAAATGTAATCACACACAAATATTAATGAAAAACACATCACTGTGGCAAACCAACCATGTAAAAGAGTATGGGGGGCTAAACTCCACTAGTTAGGGAAAGGGGGCTAAAATTTAAGGATAAGGGTCTAGGCTAGGGAGATTAAGCCAAAAAGGAATATTGTATTAATATTTCTTAAAGTATAAAGTATGGATAATTATTTTATCCTAAGTTCTAAGGATGGGGACAAGTGGGCCAAAGTAGTTCTCAACATGACAAGTGTCAAGTTGGGAACATGCATACATATAGTTTGGACTTAGTTCATTTTCCCATCATTATTCAATCAACATTTACTCACTCGTTCAGTTGTCCTCCGTACCTTCCTGTCAATATACATGTACCTATACCTATACTTGTACCTGGTTAGCTTAGGAGTTGGACTGAAGAAGCGGGTTGTCAGGCATGCGGGGAATGAGGGACTGTATGTTGTTATTTTGAGTTGGCACCTATGATGGAGTTTTTCCTATTGTCTGAGATACATTAGCCTGGTTAGGAGTTCCTTTACCCGGGTAGAGTTTAGTCCCAGCTCAGGGGTGACCCACTGCTAAGAATTTTGAGCAATGTGGTCAAAGGCTAGGAGGAATGTGGAAGGTTTGCACGCAGTTGGTGATATTTTTACCAAGATAAGTGTCAATTGTGTGTTAAATTACGTGTTGCATTATTATTTATGTGTTTATTTTTATGGGTTTTTCCTGTGTGTGTTGCATGTGTATTTGTATTATTATTCTATATGAATCCGTGCATTTGCAGAGTTTCTACATGTTTTAATTTTGTATACAGTTCAAAAATTTTATGTGGCATAGCCCAATTGGATGATGGGGATGATACACTAGTCTAAATGTATATATGTTGCATAGTATTCTACATAACAATTATATGAATGTTATGTATGAATGGGAAATGAATGCATGGCTCTCAGGTGGATGTTTCATATTTGTATTGTTCATTCATGATTTTCACCAAACCTATAGTCTCTATGATTCTCATGGTGTCTCAAGTAACACCTTCTTCGGTCCTTGAATATTTAATATGCCATTGCCTATGGGAATTTGTTAGTAAATCCTTTCAAACCCTAGGTTTGAGACCTTGAGCCAACAATTGGTTTTGTTTCCAGGACATGATGGTTTTGTGCTACATATTGAAGGAGGGGCATGATGTGGAAACATTCCATGAAGGAGATATAAGACTAGATCTCTTAGAAGGGAGATGAGTTCATGCGACAAGAAACCAGGAACCTGCAAATCAACCTCAAACGATGGAAACAAAGGTACATATATACAAATTTACATGATTTTTTTTTTTTTTGAGTTTCCTTTTTTATTGCATGAGTGGATAAAGAGACATGCAGAGATTAACTCTGTATGGAGAGCCCAAGAACCATTGATTTGGGACCAAGATGTTGTCAATAGATTAAAATCTATGGATAATAAGTGGGCCAAAGATCTCGACTTTAAGTTTGATCGTGTGAAATAAGGTAGGGTATATTGTTGAATTCGTTGTTGAATGCAACAAATATTTCAATAGTGTTGAAAGAAAGTTTGCAGCCAACCCTAGAAGGAGACTATTGGAAGAAATTCGTCTATATATAAAGATGGTGTTCATAGAGAAGGGGCTAATGTGCATGGAGCCCAATAGGATGGTAGACTAAACCTCCCACGTGGAGGGGTGGGGATGGAAAGAAGGGGAAGAAGAAAATAAGAAAGAAAGAGTGGATCCAATAGAAGGGATCTAGAAGAAGATGATATGATGTGAGAAAAGAATGGATCTAGAAGAGAAGAGGAGAAGAATAGTCGAGAGGTACACAAGAAGAGCCAGGCTAAGGAGGTGAGTCATGCAGAGAAGCACATAAAAGAAAGCAAGGGGTGACAAATGAGTAATAAGATCCAAAATGAAGAGAATAAAAACCATGCTAGAAGGGTGCGCGGTAGAAAGATATGTGCTAGAGAGAAGCACAAAAGAAGAGAGGTCGTCAAAGAGATGTGGTGTTAGGAGTGAGGTATCAAGAGAGGATATCGGATTTAGGTAGGATCAAAGAAAATGATGTCATATCCCCTTGGCTAGTGAGATATGTAGTCACATCAGAAGAATATGGAGTGTCGAGTAGTAGCGTCAACATAGCAGAAAAAAGTGATGAAGCCCTCCAAGAAGGAGCATAGACCTTGTCAATTAAGAGAAGCCTTATGCGGCTAGATATAGGAAGCTCTTTCGGATCCATCACCAAAAATGATGAACGAGTATGGAGGAACTCCCTCTTTAAACCAATCCGCTTACACATTTGTCATCAAGAAGAAAGAATTGAATAAAGTGAAAATGTGATGTTCGACAACACAGGTATTCCAACAAAGGACAAACACCTTCATTAACCACTTACATAACCAGATCAGAGATCAACACACCGATGTTTTCACATGCTAAAACCCCTATGGGGAAACATCCATGGCCCTAGCTAACACGACCACTTTGAGCAGTTTATTAATGCAAAAGAAAAAGATTACAAAGAGATTTTACAAGAGAGTTTCTCACAATTGATCATCAGCAAATGACCCTCCATGCTCTTTAAATAGAGATCATGGACCAATCGGGTGTTAATCCATGGATCAGTGGCCGTTAAGATCGAAGAGAATATGAACTGTCGGATCACTCTATGTCGGGAACATATCGTGACCATCAGATTTCCTAACTACAAATGCATACTAATTCATACTAAAGAAACACACTAAGAAACACAATTTTACCTAACAACACATTATACCAAGTAGATCTTAACTAACTCCTAAGAGTCTAAATATCCTAACATCCCCCCTTAAGAACAACTTGTGATAAGATTGAAGGATTTACAATAGTGACACAATAGGAGAAGGAAGGAGGCATTAGATCCTATCCCCCCCTTAATGAAAACTTCATGAACTCCTAACATAGATCGAAGTTTGGAAAACTTCGCTTCTGTAAGAGACTTTGTGAAAATGTCTGCAACTTGATCTTCTGTAGGGAAAAAGAGCACTTCAATAACTTAATCATGAATGAGTTTTCTGATGAAGTGCATGTGTAGATCGATGTGCTTGTTGCGCTGATATTGAATTGGGTCTTTGGCGAGCTTGATGGAACTCTAATTGTCGCACCAAAGGCTGATCGGATGCTACTGCTGAAATCCAAACTCTAGAAGGATCTATCGAAGCCACAAGGTTTCCTGACTGGAATTTACCTATGCTCAGTACTCTGCTTCTGCTAAAGAAATTTCAATAGCATGTTGTTTCTTACAGGCCCAAGTGATAGGTCTGGAACCAAGGATGAAAACATAACCTGCATTAGACTTTTGATCATCAGGGTCGTCGACCCAATCTGAATCAGTGAAACCAACCAATAAGGGAGTCCCCCCTGAACTGTAATGTATCTCGAACTAAACTGTACCATGGACATAGCAAAGCATCCTTTTAGTTTCTTTCCAATGGATTTCATGGGGTGTTTGCATATACCGGTCAACAAGACCAACATCAAAGGAAAGATCAGGATGGGTATGAGTCAAGTATAAGAGGCTACCAACTAACTGACGGTACAAGGTTGCATCAACTTCAGGAGAAGTACATGTGGCAACAAGCTTGAATCCAGACTAGAAGGGAGAAGGGGATGGTTTACAATCGTCCATGTGAAAGCGATGAAGAAGGTCACAAGCATACTTAGACTGGGAAAGAAAAATTAATTCATTGGTTTACAAAACTTGGAGGCCAAGGAAATAGTGAAAAAAACCTAAGTCTGTCATTTCAAATTTCTTCTTAAGGCTGGTTTTCACATGGTTTAAAAATTTTCAGTCACTACCAGTAAAGATAAGGTCATCAACATAAAGGACAAGGATTATGAGATGGCTTCCTACTTTCTTAGTATAGACATTAGGATCAGAATGGAATCTAGAGAATTTAGTGGCAATAAGAAAGTTGTCCATTTTGGCATACCAAGCTCGAGGAGCTTGCTTGAAACCATAAAGAGATTTCGTAAGGCGACAAACAAGGCTAGAGTCATGCTGGACATAGCAAGGAGATTATTCCATGTAGATTTCTTCTTGCAAATCTCCGTGCAAGAAGGCAGATTTCACATCCATCTAATGGACCTCCCATTTATGTGAGGCAGGAAGGGCAAGAACAAGGCAGACAGAATTCATTTTGGCTACAGGGGCAAAGGTTTCATGATAGTCAATTCCTTCAAATTGGGAAAATCCTTTGGCAACTAATCAAGCCTTGTGTCTTTCAACACTTCCATCTGATGCATACTTAGTTCTACAGACCCATTTACATCTGACAAGTTTTCTTCCTTTTGGAAGAGGCACTAGATCCCAATTATCGTTTTCCATTAAAGAATGATACTCTTCATTCATTGTTGTATCCCAATCTAGATGACCTGAAGCTTCTGCAAATGTCTCTGGATCATGAGTCTCTAAAACTTGAGCCAAAAGAGAAGAGGTTCGCTGGAACTATGAACGTGTCTGGCGTTGATCTGAAGGATCACCGACAAGATCACTAGTTGCTTCTCGTGTTGAACGGACCCATCTAGGAAGCAGTGGAGATGGTGCTGGTACAGGTTCATCTGGAGGAAGGTGAGCAGGCGGAGGTGGATTTTCATCCTCATTGTCATCATCTGAAGAAGAAACCAGAACAGAAGAAGGCACAAACGTCGAACATGGCTCGCAGGCCGAAGAAGGCACAGCCGCTGAATTAGGTGCGCAGGTCAAAAGAGGTACAAATGTCAAATTAGGCTCGCAAGCCAATATATTTTCATCAAATTTAACATCTCTTCTAATAATAATTGCATTACAATGTGGTTGAAGAAGTCTATAACCTTTGACATCTTCAGAATAACCAACAAATATACACTTCTCACTTTTAGGCTGCAATGCTTTTCTTTTCTCATCAGGAATGTGAGCCCATGCTATACTGCCAAATACACAGAAGTGACTTACAACTGGTTTAACTTTAGTCCAAGCTTCTTTCGGTGTTATATTTTTAAGAGCCTTTGTGGGAGTGAAATTTACTATGTAATTTGCACAGTTGATGGCTTCTGCCCAATACTTTAGACTTAATCCCTTAGATTGGATCATACAATTAGCCATTTCTTTTAATGTGCGGTTCCTTCTCTCGGCAACACCATTTTGTTGTGGTGTATATGGAACAATGTGTTGCATTTGGATGCCCTGTGTAGTGCAGTAACTTGTAAAATTATTGTTCACATATTCTCCTTCATTATATGTTCTTAACCTTTGAATTTAATGTCCAGATTACTTTTTTACAAGGGCCTTATAGGCCAAAAACTTGTCAAAAACTTTGCTCTTAAGTTTTAAGAAGTAAACCCAAGTACGTCTGGAAAAGTCATCAATGAAGGTTAAGAAATACTTGCACCCAGAAAAAGAAGGAGAAGAAAGTGGACCACACAAATCATTGTGAACAAGCTGCAAAGGGCCCGAGGCATGCCAAGAGGCACGTTTGTCAAAACTATCCCGATGATGTTTGTCGAGAACACAATCGGCACAAGCACCATCTCTGCATGAAACAAGAGGAAGACAAGTCACCATCTATTGATTACATAGTTGATGCAATGAGTGATAGTTTAGATGACTAAACCACTCATGCCAAAGTTTTCTCAAGTCATCGCTATGAGCAACAAAAACCAATGAAAAAGATGATGACCCAAAGTTGTCAAACTTATACAACCTAGTAATATCATCAACAATTCCAGTTGCAAGAACATGCTTAAGATATTTTAGATCCTTGATTACCACTTGGTGAGGTGAAAACTCTACGGTTTTACCTTCACCTGAATGAGTGATTTGATATACTGATAGAAGGTTACAAGAAAGACTTGGAACACATAATACATCATTGAAATGATCGTTTTCTACTTGAACTGTTCTAGATCCTTCAACACTAAGAGATCTATCATCACCAACAAATATTTTCTTGGTGTTACATTCATTTAGAGCAGAAAATATGTCTTTATCCTTAGCCATATGATAAGATGCTCATGAATCAATAAGCCACTCATCATAAGAAGTAGAAGTTGTATTGAAGGAGAAACCAGAAGAAGAAAGTGCATCTCCATGAGAAGAAGAAGAAGAAGTAGAATCAACATTGATGTTGTGCTTCTTCATCGTTGCTTCTAAAGCTGTCATCTTCTTGAAACATTTGGACTCATCATGACCATATTTATCACAAAAGTTGCAATGTCTGTCAGTTTTATTACTTTTATAGTTTGCGTCTTTGTCACCATTAGGAGCGGAAGCTGTCTCAGTAGGTTTGGGACCCTTATATTGCTTGTTGTTGTGGTGAGGATGTTGTTTCTTGGGATTCTTGGGTTTATCTTTCTGATGGACGACTAAGGATTTGTTAGAGGTACCTGCAGTGCTGATCACTCCAAGTTGTACAAGCTTATCTTTCTCTCTAATCAAAGCATCACAAAATTTCTCAAGAGTGGGTTTTACATAATTTGTCCCTAGAGCCTTTTTCATGGTATAAAAGGTAGATACAAACACAAAATATGCACTAGCTAACTTAGAAAGAATAAGATAGATGCAACGATCTTCGTCTATCTTTATCTTACATTCTTCACATGAAGTTCTGAGTGTTTTAAACTTAGATAGATAGTCTTCAATGCAATAAAAATCATTTGGACTTAAAGTTAGTACTTGATTTTCTAATTGTTGTGCTCGAATAATATTGTGTTTACCAAACATAGATTCAATCTTGTCCCAATCATCTTTGGGTTGATCAATTGATTGAAGGTGGAACCTTAAATCAGGAGAGATGGACATTCTGATTAATCCACGTGCTTCGTCATTCATATTATCCCATTTTACTTTATTATCAGCATTAGTGGGTGTTTTTTCATTTCCCAAGGTAATCCAGTACAAGCCTTTACTTCATAATAAATCCTCCATATGGGATTTCCATTGGAAGTAGTTGGTGCTGGTAAGCAGGAGATTACTTGTAGAAGCCATATTAAATATGCAGATAATATGGATTTAAAAACTAAAACTAATGATCTGGATGGAAATATCTCGAAAAGTTATGCGTTTTTAAAAAAAACGACACTAAAAACGGACTTCGGATGTGAAAGTTATGTCATTTAAAAAAAAGGCATAAACGGTAACCAAATGACCACGTGGTAGTTGCTTTATGAAGTGACCCAATTGTATAAAGAGAAGTGGGGATCACTTTTACAATGAAGTTACTTTCTAAAAGAAAAGCTGCATGCAAAATAAATAACTCTAAAATAAAATATTAAAGCTACTTATAGTGATTCACTTTTATACTTGAAGTGAAATACACTTTACAATTTTAGCATGAACTTTTTCAAAAAAAGTAACAAAAGAGAGAGTTAAACTCAAGATCTATTACTTAATAAGGAAAATTTTAACCAAATGGTCTAGCAAAACATATTATATTGTTTCGCAAGAGGATTGGGGGTGTTTTTGTTGTTGGAGAGCGTGCTAAAAAAAAACTCTTTTCACACAAGAAAAACAATATTTTGCTTCTCGATGACAACATGGGTTAGATCTTGGTTAGCTTACCCAGAATATGCACATTTTCCTATCTGTTTCTGATTTTCCGAGATCGCACAGGGAGTGGGGAAAAGAGAATACACAGATCTAAAAGAGTAGCAACCTGGAAACAAATAATATAAAACCAAAATAATACTTTGCAAAAATTAAAAAAAAGCGTATGCAGGCTTTATACCTCTGGATCTGACTAAAATGATCGTATCTTGGGCAAACAGAAACCTTTTCGAGTGAAACGAAAAGTGTTCCTGACTGAAACAAGCGCTTCAAACGCAATGGAATAGTTCTATCAGCCCATAAATGTACAAAAATGACATAAAATAGAGATGAGTCAACTCGATTTTACGATCTCGATCTACAACAGGAGTGGGTCTTCAAACAGGCTCGGATGCCATGTTCGAAAACACAGGTATTCCAACAGAGGATGAACACCTTCAATAACCACTCACATAACCAGATCAGAGATCAACACACCAATGTTTTCACATGGTAAAACCCCTACGGGGTAACATCCACGACCCCAGCCAACGCGGCCACTTGGTGCAGTTTATTAATGAAAAAGAAAAAGATTACAGAGAGATTTTACAAGATAGTTTCTCACAATCGATCATTGGAAAATGACTCTCCATTCTCTTTAAATAGAGATCATGGACCAATTGGGTGTTAAGCCACAGATCAATGGTCGTTAAGAACGAGGAGAATATGAACTGTGATGCAGGAGCATCATCAACGATCACATGTGGCAGGACAACTTAGCACCTGGGGATCATTTCAGAATCTGAAACGTTGGGATTTACTGCAAATCTTTTGGAGCTGATTAGAAAAATGGAAGAAGATTAAGCACTTGGAAGCTGATGATCACGAGTGATCTGGGAGTTTCACTCCTAGCCTTGAATGTAATCGAACTTAGGTAGCAGTTAGTGTTGGCACAGGGGTAGACCCAGGGTTCAATGCTACAACAACACACCAACAAAACCCTAACTACCGGTCCTTTTGGAAACACCTGTGAAGCAGACAAAGTCTCACATGAGGTAGAGGCAGGAGTGGTTGCAGGACTCCAGTGTCTGCAACCTTAGCTGGGACACAAATCTGTGATTACAACACCTTAACAAAGAACTTAGCAGTTACAGTTCATTAATATTCAGCCTTAGTTTACAGCACAACTAAACCCTAACAATAGATCAACGCATTATTTGTATAAATCAAATAGATTCAAGTATTAAGCATATCAACCTAGATCAGATCTAGCATTTATTCACATTATTGAGCACTAAGCTACCATATTAGATCCTTCTAAGCATACATCAGTGCACTAAGTGTTAGCACAAGATTGGTTAAGGTGCCAAGTGTCAAGAACAAGCACTGAAAAAACTCTCACAAGTTTCCAAGAATCAAAATCACTCACAAATTTATGCTACCCAATCACACACAGACACACAGGCGGGCGCTACCTAAATTCTGGCAGAAAACGAATTGTGTAGAGTTACTTTACCAGTTTTGAGTCACTAACTTGAAACTTGGATT
The DNA here is from genome assembly GCA_009831015.1 of Picea engelmannii. Lineage (NCBI taxonomy): Eukaryota > Viridiplantae > Streptophyta > Pinopsida > Pinales > Pinaceae > Picea > Picea engelmannii. Next base: position 31,619 of record ML802363.1, read on the forward strand.
ATGAACAATTGAGAATGTATTTTTGAAAAATGGAGGAGGTTTTTGTTCATAACATGCCAAATAACAAAAACCTCTCTCCATTTTTCAAAATGTGTTATGGTTTGAGATATATTAGACATAGAAGTGGCGCTACCTACTGTTTTACAGCAGGGCTACCTAATTTCCTGTAAAGGTCAGGGTTTTGATATTCGCCTTGTTGGGAGGTTGACACATGTCAATGAGGGTTCAAATGGATTCTCAAGGACCAATTAGATGTCAAGGGACACCTGCACCTAATATTTATCTCTATAAAAGGCCTCATGCAATGAGGTGGAGACATTTTATTAATGACTTCCAACAAATTCCTGAAAAATAGCAGTTTGTTGGATTTTTATTTCTTTGATTGTTGCCACCTATCTCCAAGGCTTAAAATTCATTGAAGGAGATGGGATTCGACCTCCTAAGGTTATTTGGATGCTATTTTCCATTTAAGGAAGGATATCTCTTGAGAAAAAAGGTTGGATTCATGATCCAAGAGGGGAGAGAGCTAGAGGAGTAGTTTATTTGCTCAATTGTAAGTCTGAGGGCCTGTTGTAATTAACATTTCTTCCATTAGAGATTCATGAGAGTTTCTTATCAGACTTTGTGTTCTTTGTTATCATTCTATCTTGTCATCTTGCTTGAATAATATTTACATATTTTGAAGATCAAAAGTTGTTGTTATCACTGAAATTTCTTCCGCAAATGGTTACAGGAATCCAACATCTTCAAATAGCTATTAGTTCACCCATGGACCAAAAATGAACAAAAAAACATTTCCAAAAGGTCCAAAACTATACAACCTGTTATAAAATCAACATGCACTAAGGACATATAGGAAGCGCGCGCACCTGCGCCAGTCGAAAATGCCTGAAAAGAGCACATGCACCCGATGCGCGACTGTGGACACAAAAAGCTGCGCACACCTCAGAATGGCGCATTTATGATATTGGTCAGCCTCCCACCCACTTCTGGTTCAGCTTCCAAGTCGATTTGACATCCAAATCTTGACTGAATCTGGCTGGGTGGCTGGTCAAAGACCTAAAGGTGCCCTAAATAGGCCCTTGTTCACACTAAAAGCTGGTTGAATAATACCTCAAAGTTATGCTATAAAAAGAGGCCATGGGTGCACTACAGGAGGAGAGGAATTCATTTGTATTGTTATGCTACTGATATTATCTTGGAGGATCCTATTTCCTCATCAAGAGCATGCTAGCACCATTGCACTTAGCCATTCATATCACCTCTAGATTGAATGTGCTTTGGATTCTCTTCACCATTTTATTCTAGCTCCTCATTTGTAAGAAGAGCTCAATATTTGGGGGTCCAAGAGCCCTCCCTTGGAGGAAGAGGGGACCCAAAGTCTCCTTTTCTCTTTGGTGTTTTCTTTCCACTAATACAATCCTTTCCATTGGTGGCATGAGTCTTGTTTGTTTCTTGTTCTTATGTCCTTATGCTCTATAGTTTAATTGTTTTTATCATTCTTAGTTTAATTATTTTCTTATCTTTTATGTTTTACACTTCTAACTCTTTCCTCTACTGTTGTCTTGCCTAGCTGACCCAACTGGGCTTGGAAGCACCTCTATTTTTCTCATTTAGGTGACAAAAGAGGTGCAACAACTTCCTTTGGTTAATGAATTCATGAGCTGCAAAGGATTTGTGGTAATTGCTTGTTAATCACAGTTTATTGTTCAATCACTCTTCAATCTATATTATAGAAAGGATCTCTGTTATGTGGTTATTCTTCTCTTTGTTTACCTTCTATTCTTCTATCCATCTTTGCATAAGACTTTTGTTTGGTAGGCAGCTTAATTTCCTTTTATCTGTAGGATGTTATGACTCCATGCCCAATGGAATGTATTTGCAGCAGTCCGATGCCCTCCTTTTTACACTTCTCTTGTTGAACCACCTATTCAAACTATTTTAATCCATTTGAATTTCTATGTTACCAAGCTTACTCTAATTTGCAGTCTGGGAGTGACTCTTGGATTGATAACATAATTGACATCATTTTCGGGGACAGATTTGAGCAGATTGAAAATCTCTCTAGGAAGAACGACATTGCACAACTCTAGCTTTAGATGGTGACTGAAGTTGGACACCTTCAAGACTGCACATTCACCATGGAGACTCCATTGTTCAGAATATGTTCGTGACTCCAATGGAATGAGACCAATTAAATGGCTATGAATGTTATCCTGGCCAGGAGGTTTGTCCCACTCAATTTCTCAACTATAGAGGATTATCCACATCCTGTGCCTTTTATTGATGAATGGCAAGATCTGCTGCCCAAATTTTATGAAGGTAAGGATGACATCCCTGTTGAGCATGTTCATGAATTTCATAATTTGATGCAGCAGCTTGGCATCCATCATGAATATATATTAATGAAAATGTTCATGTATTCATTGGATGGGGATGCACGTAAATGGTATTTCTCGTTACCCCCTTCCAACATTTCATCCTTGAAGGATTTCCACAGAGTATTCAATGAACACTGCAAAAGGTTTTATCCCTCTGAAAGTATTTGTCATAACTGCTGTGAGGGATATGTAGAATGTGCTCAAGATTTGTTAGATTGCTCTGCTGAATATAAAGATGAAAACGATTTTATTCACTGTCCAAATGAAGATATAAATGAACCTCTTTCTCTTTCTTATTTCCGAGAAGAAAGTCTTCCGAATATCAATCATGATTGTACTTATGATTGCATGGATTCAATTTCATTATATCTTGTACCTTATGCATCTGATATCTCCGATTCAAAAGAAGAACCAATTGTAGAAGAAGATCTTTCTCTTTTCCTGCAAGAGGTTTCCCATGATATCTTTTCACCTAATATTGAAGAGAGAGATCGGGGGATTGTTCATTTTTCTGTGCAAGACCAAGGAGCCTTGGGCTCACCTATATTTGATGAATACTTTGATGAAGAAGAGCAGATCCATTTTGTTGATTTGAGGAGCAGCCAACCGAGTTATGACAGTTATGAATCTGATTATGATGGAGAATAGTATTTTGAAGACATCAGCTATTAGGAAACCACTGAAGACATTCAACAGTCATCTCTACAAATCAATGGTCCCGCATGCACTATATTTGAACTTGGATCTGTAGACAACAACAAACAATCTATCATCAACAATGAAGTTAGTTTGAAGCTATGTCAATATTTACAGGCAGTTGTAGGTGGAAACCATGATCAGCATGAGGATATGCATAAATCTTCTTATGTTCAACTAAAACAGAAGGAATAGGTATTCCTTTTCAGTTTTATTGATCCGTTGGTTGATTATCTTGGATCTTTGAGCAGCTTAGATGTTAGAACACTTTTGTCAAATGAAGGTTGGTTGTTCTGTTCTTTTGAATTGCATATCAGTAATCTATGGGTTCTTGCATTTATCATTGTCGTATCAAGGATTTCACTAGCTAATCAGATGCTTGTATGGTTTCATTGCAAGCACGACCTTACTTGATCAAGAAGAAACACACTTGATTAGAGTAGGAGTAGGAAGAAATAAGATCATTTTTTAGCATTTCATTTCTGTCAGTTTGCAGTAGTTATTTCAATTTCAAATAAGGAGTAGAGATGCTCTCAGGCTTGTTGGTTTCTTGGACAGAGAAGAAGATGGATAAGGCTATTGTTCTACAGGTTCTTGACAGCTCGCGGGGAACATGCCATCCCCCATGGAGCCTAATGTTAGTACATGATTGGTTAAGGTGCCAAGTGTTAAGAACAAGCATTGAAAAAACTCTCACAAGGTTCCAAGAATCAAAATCACTCACGGATTTGCGCTACCCAAGTGCACGCAGGCACACAGGCGAGCGCTACCTAAATTATGGTAGAAAATGAATTGTGCAGAGTTATTTTACCAGTTTTGAGTCACTAACATGAAACTTGGATTATGAACAATTGAGAAGGTATTTTTGAAAACTGGAGGAGAATTTTATTCATAACATGCCAAATAACAAAAACCTCTCTCTGTTTTTTAAAATGTGTTATGGTTTGAGAGATATTAGACATAGAAGTGGCATTACCTACTGTTTTACTGCGGTGCTACCTAATTTCCTGTAGCGGTCATGGTTTTGATATTCGCCTTGATGGGAGGTTGCCACATGTCAAGGAGGGTTCGAATGGATTCTCAAGGATCAGTTAGATGTCAAGGGACACATGCACCTAATATTTATCTCTAGAAAAGGCCTCATGCAATGAGGTGGAGACATTTTATTAATGACTTCCAACAAATTCCTGAAAAATAGTAGTTTGTTGGATTTTTGTCTCTTTGATTGTTTCCACCTATCTCCAAGGCTTAGAATCCAATGAAGGAGATGGGATTCGACCTCCTAACGTTATTTGGATGCTATTTTCTATTTAAGGAAGGAGATATGTTGAGGAAAAAGGCTGGATTCATGATCCAAGAGGGGAGAGAGCTAGAGGAGCAGTTTATTTTCTCAATTGTAAGCATGAGGGCCTGTTGTAATTAACATTTATGCCATTAGAGATTCATGAGAGTTTCTTATCAGACTTTGTGTTCTTTGTTATCATTCTATATTGTCATCTTGCTTGAATAATATTTACAGATTTTGAATATCAAAAGATACCTTTGGTTAATGAATTCATGAGCTGCAAAGGATTTGTGGTAATTGCTTGTTAATCACAGTTTATTGTTCAATCACTCTTCAATCTATATTACATAAAGTATCTATGTTATGTGGTTATTCTTCTCTTTTTTTACCTTCTATTCTTCTATCCATCTTCACATAAGCCTTTTGTCTGGTAGGCATCTTGATTGCTTTTGATCTGTAGGATGTTATGACTCCATGCCCAATGGAATGTATTTGCAGCAGTCTGATGACCTCCTTTTTACTCTTCTCTTGTTGATGCACCTATTCAAACTATTTTAATCCATTTGCATTTCTATGTTACCAAGCTTACTCTAATTTGCAGTGTGGGAGTGACTCTTGGATTGATAACACTAAGCATTCAATCACATAGACAAGAGAGAAACCATAAATAACATAGCAACCACAACACAGGATATACGTGGTTCACCCCCACCCAGGGGCTACATCCACCAATTATTCTTCTTTATTTCTTTTTTTCAATCTTCTACATGCACATAGCCATGATATCTTACTCCACAGAGGACATGAGATCTATGCACGCTGCTAGATCCTCCTTCCCTGAAGTACAACACAAAGCCTTCCACAGTCTCTTATAATCACTTGCACTTAGTTGTGCAAGTCTCACACAATGTGCACAAAGAAATTACAATTACCACTTGCACTTAGCATCACAAACTTGTCCCTCCTTCGATCACATAGATCGAACTCTAGCACTTAGCACACTCTGGCATCTTCTTAAATCACCTAGATAGATATTTATACATTACAAAATGGGCCTAAACATGGGTAAACCCATGGGCCGACATCCTTATTCCTGTTACATAAGCCCAAAACCCAAAAATACCTAAAAAGGGGTCGATATCCCGTGATATCTACTTCGACTTGTGCTCCATCTTCAACAACCTATCGAAGTCCCAAAAGTAGGTCAAACATGACCAAGGATCCTCAAAATTTGGTCAAGGGCCAACAAGCCCCCAACACTCACCTATGACTCCTCCCGAGTCACTCTGGTCTAGGTAGTTGTGCTTCAAAACCCTTGAGCTTGGCTCGCGCTGCTTTGACCTGTTGTTGCGCCAGGGCCTCCTGCTCGACAAACTCTTGGATGCCTTCTTTGTTGACAGGTCTCTCTAAACATTGTTCAACTACAATGACTACTTATTCCAGCTCTGCACCTTGACCTTCAATCTCCTCAAATAGTTTGCAAGCTTCGTCCTGCACTGGTTGGAGCCTTTGAGTCACTTCCATGACTTTTCTCTAGATGGTGTGGACATGTTGTTGAGCAGTGCACTATTCTTGCAATCGCTTCATCCTTTCAACTACTAACAAGAGCTTCAACTGCGCATGTACCTTTGTTGCTTGCTGCTTTTCCTCCTAGAGCTGTGACTCCAGTACCTTCAACTCAATATCTTCAGTGAGTCGCTCATAATTATGTGCATGACGATTACTTAGTTGTTTGCATTTTAGAGTGAATGCTCTGATCCTCTTGACTTCTCTCTGGGCATTGGCTTCTCTTTGATCTCGCACGTCCTGCGGGGTACTTCGCACTATTCGTAGCTCAAGGTCTGCGATTATTTGTTGAAGCTGTTGGATAGCTTCCGCAAGTTGCTCTACTTGGTGTTCCACTAGGTCCTCCTCCTTTTGCTCTAAACCCGTCACAGAGTGAAGTGCTCTGCTGACTGTTTCTTTTACTCCCACCTTCTCTGCGAGAAACTGCTCTTTCTCTTGTTGGATCTGTGCTTTCTCTTCTTCAAACTTAGCTTGGAGGGCAACCTTCTCTTGTTATGCAACTCGGTGTTGCTCTATGACTACTTTTTGTACTTTCTTTAGGGCCTCTGTGGCTTGTTCAGTTTCTTCCTGTGCGCGACGAAGGTGAGCTTCGGTCGCATCAGCTAGTCTACAGAGTTGGGCAAACTCATCTCCCAACTCAGGTGCTTCTAATGGTGGGGGCGTAGGGGATACTACGCGGCTAGATTGAAGGGCCTGTTGTACCCGTCTGAGTTCAACCTCAATTCTATCATACATGTCCTCCTTCTTGGCTTCATGTTTCTGCAATATGTCCTGCGAGGCATATGCTACAGTTGTGATGATAAATTCGAAGTCATCTATAGTGAGCACAGTCTGCATCTTAGTCAAGGTGGCTCTAGATTTCTTTCGGGAAGTGGGTTTCGTGGGAGAAACCTTCCTTTTCTTCAAGGGATCATCCTCAATAGCAGGGTCCCTAGGCAATGTTACTTCACCTTGCTTCTATTGTTCCTCTTTTCCATTTGTCTCTTCTTCTTCGTCGTCACCCCCTCATCCAGGTGATACTGACGTAGTTCCTTCTGATGCGCTACTCAAGTTCTGGACCTCTTCGGTCTTCTTCCTTCTACTGGGTCCAGGAAAATCCTTTGCTTCATGAGTGGTCTCAGGGCTACTGATTAGTTCAGGGTCTGACATTTCTACGAGGTCTACGGGGATGAGGAGTTCTGCAGACCAATCCTTGGTGATCTCTTCAAGGTCCTCCTCTATGAGCTTGTAGTACGATTGAATCTCTTCTTTGTGCTCATCTGCGCACGTAGTGATATAAATGAAGTGTCTATCTGCACAGAACTTCATGAGGGATCGAAACCGATGCAGGGTGTTCAGCGTCATGCGAGGGACATCTTCGATATCCCTCTTTAGTTGGAGATAATAGGTATGAAATCCCACTTTCGACTACCACTTTTTTCCCATATCGTTCGAGTACTAAAGCGTGGTGAACTTCGCAGTGAGCAGCTCAAACAACTCAATGTCCAGGAAGGTTGCACCTTCCGGCATTTCCCAAGCGGTAAATGCGATGAGGATCAGGAACCAACTAAAGTGGATCTCATAGCCCTGATCCTGAGCTTCGCGGCAGTCTAATTCCATTTGGTTGACCAAGTACTTCGCCCAGTTCATCTGGATTCCTTCTACACATTTCTTGGCTAGGTCAACAACGAATCTCGTGACTTGAGTAGGTCGGTTCTTCCTCCCTAGCTTTCATGTGATCAGCTGGTAGGCCAGGCGCACTGCGCCATTCTGGATGGAAGCTACCTTGTAGCCTCACGTTCCCTTTTCTACATCTCTGTAAGTGTCCTTAATTCTCTGTGTCAAGGCGCGGTCAAAAGCCTTCCTTGGGTAGAAGTCTTGTGGGTCAGGTCCTTGCATGCTCAATCTAGTGATCCTATGGATCAACGTCGGATCAAATGTAATGCGTCTATCTATCCATAGGTAGCCACCATGGTAACATGAGAGCAGGATCTTAACACACGCATTATGCAACACACCCACCACGGGGCTAGAAAATTTTCGGCTTTGTTTCCTTATTCTCGAGGGTCAACGCTCCCAAATTCCTACGGATTTCTAGCACATACTAGGTCCTCCAATCGGGACCTTCACCACCCGAATTCACTGGTTCTTTCGTTGAACATCCATCTTGTACAAATCACGCACCGAGCGTAGGATTTACTCCCATGTGTCCATCAGTTGTGACCCCGGGCTAAGCCAAGAGGCGCCTTTCTCATTTCGGGACTTCGGGAACCGGGAGTTAGAAATACCATGGAATTGAGTTCTTCGACTCTTCAAACCCCGAAACCTGAAATCCTATTCACACCAAGCCGCTTCGGGATCTCACCTATCGGGACTTCGTGTACCAGAATTTTGTGATGTATGAAGACGGGGGTTCATACCCTTCGGATTTCCAGGAGCCAAGACTCTGAAGCTCATATACCCTCTAAACTCCTTTCGGGGTCTCGCATCTGGGTTTCCCAGGAGCCAAAACTTCAAAGTTCATATATATACACTAAGCTAATTTCAGGGTTTCGCAAGTCGGGATTTTGCGATGTGCGATGACAAGAGGTCTCCCATCTGAGTTTCCTGGGAGCCGAAACTCCAAAGTTCATATATATATGCTAAGCTCGTTTTGAGGTTTCACGAGTTGAGATTTTGGGACTGACAAGTACAAGAGAACTTACCCTTAGGTATCCCGTGTGCTGAAACGTCGAAACGTCAGAACTTATCCACGCTATACTTATTTCAGGGTTTCATACTTGGGGGCTTCATGACTGGCGAGTATAAGGGATCTTACCCTTAGGTATCCCGGGTACTGAAACGCCAAAACACCATAACTCATCTGCGCTATTGTCATTTCGAGGTCTCATCCATTGGGATTTTGCGATATGCGAGAACAGGAGGTCTCGCACCTAGGTTTCCCAGGAGCTGAAACTCCGAAACACCAAACTCTAAATATACTATACTATTTCAGGATTTCACAAGTTGGGCTTTCGGGACTTGCGAGTGCAAGGGAACTCGTCCTTGGGTATTTCGGGTACCGAAACACCAAAACGCCGAATTTATACGCGCTAAGCAATTTCGGGAATTCGCAAACCGGGTTTTCAAGTTTGACGAGTACAAGAGAACTTGCCGATAGGTATCCCGGGTGCCGAAACACCAAAAAACCATATCTATCCATGCTAAGCCATTTCCGCATTTCTCCTTTCGGGATTTCGCATTATGTGAGAACAAGGGGTCTCGCTCCTAGGTTTCCCGGGAGTCAAAACTCCGGAACACCAAACTTTAAACATGCTCCACTATTTCGGGGTTTTCCCCCATCAGGATTTCGTGGGTCGGGTTTTTTGAGACTGGCGAATACCCGGGGCCCGCACTTAGGTACCCCGGGTACCGAAATACCGAAGTATATTAACTTCTCCACACTCTATCTTTTCGGGACTTAGCTACACGCTATCATTTTGGGATTTCGCGAGTCGGGGTTTCGGGACTTGCGAGTACAAGGGAACTTGTACTTAGGTACCCCGGGTGACGAAATACCGAAATGTCAAAGTCTAAGAGGACCATCTCTCTCGTGCAGGGTTTTAAGACTTACGTCATAAAATCCTCCAGCAGATCCTTGGATAAAATTTCGAAAAGGGTGTCCTTGTGGGGAGATCTATCCAGGGCATTACTTGGGACAATTTGGGGAATAAA
>ML802363.1:41608-56944 GCA_009831015.1 Picea engelmannii
TATATATATATATATATATATATATATATATTTACGTAAGCCATAGGGGGTCTTTCCAATATAATCATACAACCACCATTTCGGATCAAAACACCATACATACAGTCTTATACTGAAACCATTCATAACTGCATAAACCAAGAGCATACATGTCAAAATATTAATTTCAAGATACGAGAGATAACACTTATCATAAAAACACCAGGTTTGATGCAACTGCTGAGAGGGGTACTCGTTTCCACCCAACCATAGGCTCAACGATTCTGAATGGATTTACCACTAGCCACCCCCGAGCTTAGACCATGATGCTGTGAGATGAAGTCTCTGTTCGTTAGAAGTCGAGAATGAAGGTTACTCTCCTTCTTCTCCGCTTATCCATCACTCTGTATATTTTTCCAGAGTCCTTTCGATTTCTCCCCTCTTGCGATCTCTGTCATGAATGCCCCCTTCCACATATCTTTCCTGCCTTTTCTTTTCCGGTGAGGTTGCGTGTGGCACTAATTTCCCTGCGGTGGTCAGGTCTGAGGCTTCCCCAGATGGGCGGTTCACCCCCATCCCTCATTAACTCATGAGGAGCCTCTTCACCTACCAACCTGGTGAGTAATTCATTTCGGGGCCAGTGAGCCACTCTTGATCTTCAGGCGAGTGAAGACCAAATATGGTTTTGGTTTCGGTGGAAGTTAACGCCACCATTCCATGTGCCTTCCACCACCTTTCATCAGCCATCGTGGTCTCTTTTCAACACATCCCCCTCCCAGCAGTCCTGCAACATATATTCATAACATTATTTACATTCGTCGACCTTTTATACTAAGGTCCATTCAAAATCACACATTCACATCTTTGAGTCTGCAATAGTTCTTGGCGAGTATAGTTATTTTTACAGACTGGGGGAAATAGGGTGTTACATGTTAACCTCCTGGTGCCTTCCAAAGTGTGGGATCTTCATCACGTTCAAGAGGGTGGACTGCGCGAGGTTCATAGTCCATGGCTGGGGGATTATTTTCAAGTTATTCCCCTTCATCCTCGTCAGATACTTGTAAGGAGAAAGCATGTTGTAATTCTTGCGGTCACCTAGGTTGAAGTCGCTGAACTTCAACATCGTGATCTTATCTTTCTATGTTCTGACTGCACGTATCCCCTTCGGGAGGTACGCAGTAACCATGGTGTAATCAAAGTCCCTCGGGACACTGTCATGACTCACCGTGTCGACCAGAGGAGGGATGTAGTCGGTAAGATGGTTGATATTAACTTCATCTCCCTTAAAAATAATTTTTTTTTAGGAGAGGACAACAACCCCCTTAAGACTCCTCTTAGATTATTTTTCAAACACATCTTATGATTGTAAGGGTCCATACATGCCCACATGCTACAAAGATAAGATAGTGTTGAAATTTACTTTCTTAGATTAAATCACTAGGGATGTTTAAAGGTTTTGTAATGGGCCCATACATGCCCACATGTGCACAATATAGGATAGTTTCAAAGCTTTCTTAGAAATAAATCACAATAGGGAGTTAAAGGAATAGTAAGGACCCACATGTCTGCATGCTAGTTTCCTAAGGACTTTAAAATTCCGCAAGGTTGTACCAATGACACATAGTAACTTAGGTAATCAAGACTTGTAACAACCAAGCGAAGTCCACATGCAGCAAGGTGACACCTAAATTATTAAAAAATTGGCACACTTTCACTTGTTCACACACAAAGTCCACCAATCACTCACATAGTATTATCTAGAAATCGTGGAGGTTGAAGTAAGTTTCCTCCATTTTGGATTCCGAAACGCCCCACCCTTTTCTTGACAAGACTATCCACTCCCACTTAATTTCAACGAGATTGGTTCACACCCCCAATCTCTCAAAAAACCACACCTAAAATCTTTCTAAAAACTTACTAAGTTTTCCTCCACAGGAGGTACCAAAAGAATTTTTTTAGTATAGGTAGGATCTTGGGGATAGGCATCCAAATAACTCCCCATTATCTGGTTCCCACATCGTCAAAACAATAGAAGTTGACAAATAGGGAACTTTCAAATCCTCCAAGTCAAGTGTTCCTACACCATAAGGTAGGGAGATACCCATGAAGGGTTGAAGGCCAAGGTTCGGTTGTTCTTTGCATCCCCCCTTGAGGCACCCACCTCTTGGACGGGATCCATCTCGTGACCCATTTCTGAGGCTGAAAATCTAAATGTCACATTTTGATCGAGGTACCTAGTGACCAAAATTTAAGACATCTACCCATGTGGAAATTGTGGGCTGCAATTGCACCTTGATCATATTTTGTGTGGCTATTGGGAAATATCACCATCTCTTTCGGGATATGCCCCCTCTAGCCCTCATTATAACTGATTGCTTCATCCTTCACTAGTTTCTCTTCCGGTGGCTTCAGACCCCACTGTCGAGTGCTATTGGAAGGTCCAGCGCTATTTGAGAGGAAAAATGTTATGTCTTTTAAGACACAATCATTTTTTTTCTTTGTTCTCCCACGTGGACAAAATCCACCTATGCACATATATGCTTCTTTATCAAATTTCTTTATGTATGATGCCCTTCTGATTACATCTGATTGGGAAATATATTGTGAAGGTTCAAAAAATTGCAGCAAATGCTCTTGTTTACTTATTTCTCTCATCACTATTTGTAGACATCCACTTAGCTAGTCGGACATCATAGGGGACCCACAGAACCCCCATCGTTCTAGATGCTTGCTAAATATCCCTCCTATTCTAGGGGGAGTTCCTAGTCTTGCCAACTCATCGGCTCCACCTTCTCACACCCCTATAAGTTCCATTGTCTTGGGATCAGCTTTGCTTAGTTCCACCTTACTTGGGTCCACTTCCCAAGGTCAACCATCCACTCTCTCTCCTTTACACGAAAGCGGGGGGGCAACTTCTTCTCAAGGGGGAAGTACAAACCCACCTAGTCCCCTCCAAGGGTCAGGTACCCAGAACACTCACACTATGGCCAGAATTAATCATTTTCCACCACCTCATATGCCATACTTGGCTTCCATCAACATATCGGATCTGACTAAACTCACCAATGATCCTATATTGCACAACCCCACATGGCCTGCAATGCCTACCAAACTCCCTTCAAACATCCCCAAGTTTGAAGGAAAAGTAGGAGATGATCCTGCTAACCCTATCATGAAATTTCACCTATGGTGCTCTTCAAACAACATCATGGACAATTATATCTGATTGAGGTTATTTCAACGCACGCTCACTGGCCCATCAGCCAAGTGGTATGTAGAAGAAAAATATGGGTCCCATGCAACCTTTGAATCCTTGGCCAAAGCATTTTTGACCTTCTTTCAACTACCCATTCGTCATGACAATGGCCTTGAACTACTATCAGACTTCAAACAAACCTCCTCCACACACATTGTTGACCACATTCACGATTGGCATCGGCAACGTAGTCTCTGCAAAGCTGACGCTACCCCCCAACAATGTCTCAATTGGTTCCTCAAATCACTTGTTTCCCTCCTTGCCAAAGATGTGGCCGCCGCCTTCTCCCAGTGTGAAGAAGAAGCCATTAGAAAGACCCAACAATTCGAACTCATTTACGCCCAGTCAGGATACCTATACACGGTACTCCTGGATGCCCCAAGACCTGTGCCATTCGGCCAAGACAAACCGGGGATGTCTCACTCGGCAGATGGATTCATTGGTAAGACCATACACCATAACCCACAGCCTCAACAACCACCCATGTATGGCATACCCCAATATTCGTCGGCATATGGACGAATCCCTTATTATCCTCCTCCCCCTTATCAAAAACCATACCCTGTTTCCCTGCCTCCACCTATAAGTGGACCCCCGCCGACACCCATAATACACCCGCCTATCCAACCAAGTTCTGGTACTCCCTCTACCTTGGCCTATACCCTAAGCACTAGTGAAAGTGCCACGCCTTCCTATGTACCGTATGTATCATTGCCGCAACATAATCTGTACTTTCCATTTCCTGGCCCTCCACAGCCTATGGCTCCACCACAAAAACACCCACACGCTAGGTTTAATTTTGTTCATCCCTCTCCCATTCAGCGATATCAAAATTTTGAACAACTGAGTACGGCCAACCCGACCCATCAACCAAATAATGCCAAAAAGAAAGGAAAAAACCGGCACAATAATAATCCAAGGCAAGGAGGAAACCATCCCCAACAAAACCAACCGGCTAGGTGTAACCAAAATCTAGGGAACCATAACCCTCAAGGGGGCAATAATACCAAACGCCAAGGGAAAAATAACAACAACATTCGAACCAACTTCCCTTATGCCCTTTGCGGTGAGTTTGGTCACTATACTCACCATTGCCCCCAAATCGCTAACTTTAAACAGATCAAATACTGTGTGAATGGACCACGTCCCTCAACACCACCTGCCCCTCCGCAGGTCCCACAACAATATGTTCAGCAACCACCCCCAACCTACTACAAAACCCCATTCCACACCAAGGGGTGATAAATACCCAACAAGACATGCAGCCTACCCCACCACAGTTGGGATAGTATCCCAATACGGGAAATCCTGCTGATCGCACTATCCTCCTCACCAGTGAGGAAGAATTCCTTTTGCAAACATGCATTCGTCAATATAGCACACCCCCTGAGTCTGTTCCCACCACCTCAGAAGCAACCCCAGTCACAACTGGACCCCCTTTAATGAATCCTCTCCCTAATACTGAAATACCCCTTTGTATTCCTCGTATCCCATTGCGCAGGAATATCCACAACCCTCAGGCTAGGGCAACTCATAATTATAGTTTGGTTGATGACTTGGCACAATCTTCAGTTGCCATGTCAGTCTTAGAAGTCCTTCAAACTTGTCCCACTCAGCGGAAGTCCTTACTTTCTGCCTGGGGGCAGTCGACCCTGCTGATACCTGACTCATCACATTTGATCTTGATAGTGGAGAACCTCACCTCCCCGCTCTTATCGCTTTTCAAATCCCCGTGAAAATTCAGAACATTACAGTTCATCGGTGCATCATTGATGAAGGTGCACCCATATGTATTATATCCAAATCCGTATGGAAGAAACTTGGTTCCTCGGAACTCATACCATCTGCCATTACCTTAAGAGCATATGACAGACGACCATCTTCTCTCGAAGGGCTCTTCCAAAATGTCCCTGTCGAACTCGGGGGAAAAACCATTCTTATTGAAATTGAGGTTATCAATGCCCCACTCGATTACAATATCTTGTTCGATCGTAGTTACGTGTATGCTATGAAGGAAGTTGCTTCTTCTATATTTCGAACCATGATGTTCCCCCATAACAGGAAGATCATTACCATCGATCAGGTTTCACATCATGAGCCTAACCCTTATGCCAACATAGATAATATCCTCCCCTTAGTCCAAACTAATCCCAATACATACCCACTCATCGAGATGGGCCCCGA
This sequence comes from Picea engelmannii, assembly GCA_009831015.1. Classification (NCBI taxonomy): domain Eukaryota; kingdom Viridiplantae; phylum Streptophyta; class Pinopsida; order Pinales; family Pinaceae; genus Picea; species Picea engelmannii. The sequence goes on from ML802363.1 coordinate 47,028, forward strand.
AATTTTCAAAGACCCATCCTTGCCTTGGACGTACCATGGCACACCACCGCTCATTCATCCTTCCAATCAAGTATGTGTTGTCTCATCCAACGAAATTTAAATTCGAGATACCATCCATCCCAATGAGGCCTCTTTTATATCTGATGTCCCATTAGTCACAGAACTTCTTCCTCAGGAATTACCTGAAAACCCTCCACCTTCACCTATTCCTGATTCCAGCTTACCTCAAGACCACATCCCAGTTTGGGAGACACTCCCCCAAGCTCTTACTCAAATCCCCTTCTTTTACTCCCACCAGGCATAAAATATTTCCAGGTAGTTGCCACGCTTACCCTCCCTAATATGGTGCTAGCAATCCCAATGTGGTATCTACATCCACCAGCCATGGTCCCTCAACCATCCCACCCTCCTCAAACTGAAGGGATTCCGGTGCAAATTCCAGTACCTACTCCCGTCGCACCACCAACACCCTCACTCACTAGCACCACTCCTACAGTTGGGGGCAGAAGAAAAAAGAAAGAGCCCACCGCTCCCCTACCCCCATGCATCCAACCTCCTTGTGCACTATGTAAGAAAGATGGACACCCCACCAACAAATGCCCATCGCTACCAGAGCTACGCAATCTAATTTAACTCAATCAAGAACCATCACTGCTCGTCGCTTCATCAAGTACTGTCGCCGCCTCCCCTAACACAAGTAGAAAAGGACCGTGAACCAAATTCTCTTGTGCCATCTGTTCAGAATATGGCCATTATACCCACCATTGTCCAACGCTACCCCAATTCCAATAGACACTAACAACAGTACACCAGAGATTTCGACAAGAACCCAGTCCATCTGCATCATCCTCACCCAACATCACAGACATCCATTATGTCATGACTTGAATCAATGAATGTATGAGGTTCCCTTTCTCTCTTTGTGAATCGTTAGATCATTTCACATACCAATGTCCTATGATCATCGAATACAAACAACGCCAAATGGCCCTGATTCAAAATCCTACCCCCCCCTGCAGAATCGGTGATTAACCCTACTCCATCACCAGATGTTCTTCATATTACTTCTCCTGAGACTGAAGCACTCCCTACTCCTCCATGGTTCTTGGACGATTTATATGAGGATTTACCCTCAAATCCCTCCAATTCTCCAGTTCATTTTCCTACGTAAATTTTACGCCTAACTATCATTTTTAACCCACAATATCTTGATATTTGGTTTATGTTGAGCGAAGCATCGCAATCCCCTTGCATTAATCCCCCTACATATTTATCACTAGGAGACAACGACACCATGATAGTCACTAATGTCACTCCTCTCAATCCCCTACATTCACGACAGTCTCACTATGATGAAGATATCCTCGAGGAGTTAACTACCCCCGATTTCCCATGGGATGCACTCCACCACAGAGCGCTCTTTCTTTCACAGGAATCCTTCACGCCTCCTAACCAACACCCCATATACACAGTCGAAACCAAATATTTTCTCCCATCAAAGAATATATATTGGTTCAATACCCCTATCCCTACCCCCAACGCTTTCGAGCAAGGCAATATGGCCAATATTTCCCCAACCATCAAAATAGATATTTCCATCAAGTCCAGAATTATAGAAGAACTCACCATTGGCGCGACATGCTCTCCTAAGGAAATCACCGCCTACAAAGCCCTCTTCCAAGAATACCGGGACATTTTTGCCTGGTCATACACAGAGATGTCTAACCTTGATCCCTCTATTTTCAAACATCGCATAGACACCTGGCCTGATATCACACCTATCCACCAAAAACAACGACCGCTACACCCATCCAAGGCAGTAACCATCAAAGTCGAGATTGAAAAATTACGTGCTGCAGGGTTCATCTACCCCATCACCTATACTTCATGGGTCTCCAACCCTGTCCCTGTTAACAAAAAATAGAGCACTATCTATGTCTGTACGGACTTTCGCGACCTCAATCATGCCTATCCCAAAGACAACTTTCCAACGCCCTTCATCGACCAAATTATCGATGATTGCGCAGGTCACGAGGCTTTGTCCTTCATGGATGGTTTCTCTGGCTACAACCAAATCCAAATTCACCCAGCCAATCAGTACAAAACCGCATTCACTACCCCTTGGGGAACCTTTACGTATCGTTCCATGCCATTTGGCCTCAAGAATGCCGACACCACTTTCCAACGGGCCATGACATACATATTTCATGATCTGGCTCATATCATCCTCGCATACTTGGACGACCTCACAAATCAATCCAAGAAATGCACTCAGCATCTCGATGATTTACAAATCATCTTCCAAAGATGTCATCAGTACAACATCCTCTTGAACCCCCTCAAGTGTGTATTCTACATCACTATTGGGCGCCTCCTTGGGTTCATAGTTTCCCAATGTGGCATTACCGTGGACCCCCTCAAAGTCCAAGCCATCACAAAAATTCCACCCCCTCGAAATTTACGCCAACTACAGAGCCTACAAGGCAAAGCTAACTTTTTACGACACTTTGTCCCAGATTACGCTACCCGTGCACATGGCTTCCTTCGCTTACTTCGTCACGACATCCCATTCCAATGGGATAAATATGCCCAAACCGCTTTTGATGATCTTAAAGCGGCCCTCTCCAACACCATGTTAGTTAGTCCACCTGACTATAACCGTGACTATCTCCTCTACATATCAGCCTCAATCGTTTTAGTAGCAGGAGTGCTCGTCCAAATAGGGGATGAGAACCGTGAGCATGTGATTTACTACATTAGTAAAAACCTTTCAGGGACACCCTTGAAATACAATCATGAAGACAAGCTAGCCCTTGCAGTTTTCCTCGCAGTCTAGAAGCTGTGCCATTACATTCTACTTTGAACTACCAAATTCATAGCAGAATCCAACCCCATGCAATAATTGCTCAATCGTCGGCAAATTAATGGTAAATTTGCTCGATGGATCATTATCCTTCAGGAGTATGATCTCGAATTTTCAACACCCAAGAGCAAGAAATATCTCATCCTCACCGAACGCATCATGACATTTCCCTCTGATACTACCAGTTCACCTGTCAATACCAACTTCCCCGATGCGCATCTCTTTTACATCCCCTCGGATGACCCTTGGTACAACGATCTTCTCGTCTACCTCCGAACACAAAAAATTGGAAACCACCTCTCCAGAGACGATCGTCGATGTATTCGTCACCAAGCCCCACACTACCTACTCATCGGTGATGTATTGTATCAGTGAGGCATTAACACTGTACTCCGTCATTGCTTAACTATCGACAAGGCCGATCGAGTCTTGAACGACTGCCACAACGGTGCTTGCGGGGGGCCACCTCTCAGGGATGTCCACCACTCATAAAATCATTCGTGCCAGTTACTTCTAGACTACATTGTTTCATGATTGTATCCACGCAGTGAAACAATGTGACAAATGTCAGCTTTACGCCAACAAAGCATGAGCACCACCTGCTCTTCTACACCCAGTCATCACCACTAGTCCCTTCTGCAAATGGGGCATAGACTTTGTTGGAGCCGCCCTTGTTTTTCACCTCGCGCAATTTTCAATTTTTGATATTTGAGATCTAAAGTCGCTTTTCTTCTCCTTCCGAAATCATAAAGCTCTGAAATCTTGTCCCATGAATAGCAATGCTTTGTCACTTTCATAAAGGGTCCATTTTTTGTAAAATATGTTTGCTCTTTTGTTTTATTTCGGGGTCTCGCAAGTCGGACACTTTATTTCTTAAATTCACAAGTTCCGAGTCACAAAAATGCGAACTCGGTTCTAATTTTCGTCCAAGGCGTTAACTAGGGTAAAATATTTAACCTCTGATTAGACGTCGTCGGGGTTTCGCGCCTCGGCATCCATCAGACCTGAGTTTTTGTTCTTGCAACCCCGATAGCCGAGAACACGATGACTTTGTGATAACCTTGGTCAGAGGCTAAGGGTAAAAAACTAACCATGGTTAAATTTGGTTCTTGGCACTTCGTCACTCGGCACTTTCTTTCATCGAGTTAAGGTGTCCAAAAATCCGATTCACGAAGTTGCGACATAATTATAGCGAGATTAATTAGTCGCCTAATCTAAGATTTCCCTCTCTTAATTCGAGTCTTAATTATCGCCACATCGCGATATCGCAACTCGGCATATCATTCTCCCAAAAGTTTGTCTTCGAATTCCCGAGTCGCGATATGGCGATTAGGTTAGTTATATAATTAAGAATGCGCCAAATCACGGTTATTATTAATTAAGGAAAAATCGACACTCGCAACCTCGCGAGTTGAAGACTCAATTTGTTGAAAGAAAATCCACGATGCAGCGATGAGCGAGAGAATAGTTAACGTTGTTAAAATTTGAAATTTTAAAATTAAGCGAGATACGTCCTGCGTATCGAGGTTGGCACACTTCACGAGGTATTTACTTGCTCTCCATAACCTGATTGCCTGTCAAGCCGCCGAACATTGATGACATTAATGAAGAACTAGGGTAAATCCACGAATAAATAAGATCGGATTTATACATTAAATTTGGTTTTATTTGCGATTTGACAGACTTGTTTCTAAAGGTACATAGTTTTCAAATATATACGAGAATTTCATCCTTTTTGAACATTTCTCATAAGCACACAGAGCTCACCTTTCTCCGAGGGAACTCATTTCCGCATGTATACACAGGTCTATTGTAGAAGAGAGAAAAAGAAAGCGTCAGCCATGGCTCCGAGGAGAGCAGCGAAAGCAAGTGTTGAGGTTGCAGCGCAGGGTCCAGACAACGTCTCAGATACTTCACCACGGACTGGTGGCTCAGTACCCACCTGGTCGTTTATTTCATACATTCTACAATCCGAGTTGGTAAACTATTCAGACTCGGATGACGATGACAATGATATTGTAAAGGATGACCTGAACACTAAGTATAAGACAATTGTTCAGTCGAGAATGCACCTGGTTGCAACCAGGCCTCGGTTGCTCCCATACTACGACATGATCCGATGGGCATTGGATCACATTGACCTGCCCGCCAGAACTATCGTAAATGACCGACAGGTCATGGTCGGAACTTTCAGACCAGAGCATATCCAATCTATGTACAAGCTTCCAACAACTTCTGAATATACATATGGCAAATAATTCCTGGAGGAATTCAAAAAGAAGGAATGCGAGGAATATGACAAAACCATGCCTAGTTTGATAAAAGATTGGGTCTCGCATTCCACAACATTCAGAGTGAATGACAAGGGTGTGTATTCGATTTCTTCATTGGAGCCACAGTATATGTATGTGGCGATGATGACTTGTCGGCTTTTCGGATGGGAGGATACCGCGCATTTTTACATCCAGTGGGTACCCCTCATCTTTCGGGTAGCGGAAGGTTCCTCATTCAATTGGGCGAAAATTCTCTCCGATAGTCTTTTCAACAGGGTCACAGAGTACCGGGAGAAAAAAGCAGCCGGGAGACCATCCGGATTCTTCATGTCCGCGTATATCATGGACGCGATATGCTCCTTGACGCCTTTTCCTTTGATGAATTGGGCTTGGAGCCCAACTCAGGAAAAAATTGTGCACGAGTACCATGATAAATTGTGGGAAAATAACGCAAACAAATTTATTTATGAGATTTTCAATTGGGTGATGGTGCCCCTGCACATCTCCATTTTTGGTCTTTCGCCACCCCGCATCTCGGAGAGCATTGCTGGGAATCTAAGCAGTATCGCCGACTGGTACATAGAAGAAGAATTCTCCTATTTTAGATTTTTTGGAGCTGTTGTCCCTCCTTTGGTGTTACCGCTGTTAATCCCCGACAAGCTGGCCTGTCGTGAGATTGCGCGACAAACAGTAATTGGCGGAGTAAGCAAAGAGCTCAAAGCGTCATCAAAGAAGGTATGGTTGTTTTTCCCTATTCAGCTTAATTCCTATTCCTTATTAGATTTCGGACATGCTAAGGCTGAAGCTGCAACCTTAGAAGACTTGAGCCTAGTCTCTATTGAGTACAAAAAGCATGATCCGCAGAGAATTGTAAGCACCCATTTGGGGAATTGCGGATTAAAGAGGTTTGAACACGAGTGTTCGCCCTTGGATGATGTTTTCCGAGGGGCGAGGTCCTATTCGGAAGTGAAATTTTGAATCAGATCTCTGGCACCCGAAGATAGGGCCTCTGTTTTAAAATTTCAGGAGCATAGGAAAAGATGCCTCCCCGTTGTGCTGGGAGGTTTAGGACTTTCCAAGGATAAAGAAAAGGAGGCCGAAAGTTCTGAGGGGAAAACTTCTAATCCCGAAAAACGTCAGGAAAGGGAGTAGGAGAAGAATCCGGAACAGGAGAAGAGTCCCGAACAGGAGAAAAGTCCCGAGCAGGAGAAGAATCCTGAACCGGAGAAGAGTCCCGAGCAGGAGAAGAATCCCGAAACAGAAAAAGGGACAACTGACCCACCCAAGGAACATGGTCCAGAGATGGAAGTGAAAAACACCGACCCACCTGAAACTCAGAATCCAGAGACAGGGACAGAGACGAAGACCTCCGATCCTCCGAAAGAGCAGGACTCACTCGTCACACCAAGAAAAGCGGCGAAGCAGATCGGACAACCCATCACCTATGTCACACCCTTACAGTCGGCACAGGGAGATGTTAGTGAGGGATGGATATTTGGTGAAGAACTAAGACCTATAAGGGCAGAGGAACTCCCCCCTAATGAATTCTTTTTTGAAAGAAAGAGAAAAGCTGTAGTAAAGCGGGAATTTTATCAAGAGGGAGAGTCCACTGTTAAAAAATTCAAAGTAATGACAGATGGAAAAAACAAGAAGAGTGATGAATTCGCCACAGAGATAGGAGGGACGCTAGGAGCGTATGCGTCAGCGAACCAATTCTCGGTTGCGATGTTGAAAAATCAGCTCAAGAAGAAGGATCGACTGATCAAGACTCTTGAAGCCCGAGTAGCTTTGGCTGCGGAAGACGCCAAGAATCAAGCAAGTGGAGCAATAGAGCTGGCCCAATTGGCCGATAAAAAAGAAATTGAATTCCTCAAAACCAAGCTGGAACAAGCAAATTCAGTGATCCGAGATGGTCGGGTGCAGGCTGGTCAACAGAGGAATAGGATCACAGAGCTACAGGCTCAGTTAGAGGTCGCAGAAAGCAAGGTGATCGACATCGAGATTGTTAAAACCCGAGCAACCGATATTCGGAGCAGGATCTCCTCTGCTCAACAGAGTCTACTAAACAAAGTAGGAGAGATTCGAGAAGACTGCTTGTTAATGCATCGGATCTCTGAGAATCTGATTGACAAAGAAAGAAACGCAGAAGCTGCTCAGATCGCTTTCCAAGAAGCGGTGATCACTACCAACAATAGGTTTTTAGGGTCTCCCGGGCTCACCATTGCCGAACAAACTAGGGGTAATATCTTGTTAAAAAATTGGGAACATGATATTACTTTAAGCAAGGAGCAGGCTCAAAAAGTGACAAATTCGTTGAAAGCAGCCTTCAATGACATAAATGGTGAGCTGTTAGGAATGGAGATTGGAGGTGACACAGAGGCGCTAAGGAAGATGAATATAGATCGGATTTCTCTCGACATGAAGGAGAAGAATGAGAGAAATTCGGCGGAAATCTCTAAGATGGACAGGGTAGACCCGACTCAAATCTACGAACATTTGATTCAACCTAGTGCACAACTCGGCGCCCTTGAACTCGTCGATGTACAAATAGATGATAAGCTTCCACAGTTGGCCCGAGAGTGCTATTTTGTCGAAGCTCGTTGTCAAGCTGAGCCTTCACAGCTTGTGTCCCAGTTCGTGGATAGATGTAAGATATGCACTGAATCCATGCAAAGGCAAGCACCTGGCCCTTCTAAAAAATAGAATAGAAGAGATGGAGTGAGTTCGCTCCTCACAACTGCCAAGTGGAACCATCACACCTTGTATCCAGTTTATGGACAGATGTATAATATGCACTGAATCACGTAAAAGCAAGCACCTGACACTTTTTGAAAAGAGAGTAGGAAAGGGCAAATTTGTATAAATAGATCACCAAAATAAGAACCAAAGGCTGGATTTTTTGGTAGTGAATGTAATAGATATTTTTGCATCCGAGAAGTTAATACAAGCAATTTGAAGATTCCCGATTCCGTCACGACTGTGTTACAAGTTTGTTTCGTTATGTTTTCTTGTTTCTTTTCATTTTGCTCTACATAATTGATGTGTATCACTATAATTTAGTACGACCACTACTATAGTGAAGGGATTTCATCTTTCTGTAATTGTTTCTTGTCTTTCCTCTGCACCAGCTATCAGCGGGTGTAAGACCAATTTGCATTTACATAATTTTATGTTTATTTACACTTTATCAATTATTTCTATGTAACTTTCTTCTTCTGTGTATACGTGAAGCTTTCTACCGACAGGAACTTTACGTTATTTACAGCTAAATGTTTTTCTCTTATTCCACATCTTTTACTAAAAAATAATACAGTTACGGGAAAGGGCCTTTAATTTGCACTCTTATTCTGTTCTTCATGTGAAAATTTCTCTTACTTTTGACCGAATTGAAACAGTGTTGAAACCTCTTGTTAAATCATTTCCATACTGGTACTGTTCCTCAATGAATGTTCCCACAACAACTCAACCTAATATTCAACTCGGGTTATCTAATCAAATACATATTGCTTTAAATATTTTTGACACGATCCTTAAAACTGTGAATACCCGGGAGGAATTAGAACGCTCATGAGCAGCCATTGAACAAGATATCGCCACCCAGGAACAGTTGGAAGCTAGACAGCGAGAACATAGAAACCATCATTAGTTTCCTACACCGAAGGATTAGCAAAATCTCTGTTTAAATCTTTAACATACTTTCGAATGCCTTGACACTGTACTTTAAAGCCTTAAGTACAGACTCAGGAACAACATCTTTCTGGCGCCGCTGCCGGGGAACGAAGTTACGAAATCTTTTCCCTGGGAAAACGACAAACTATTTCGTTGATAGTGTTACTCTTTGATAGTGAACATAGGGTGCACACCGTTTTAAATCTTGTTTAAAATCTTTCACTTGGCGACTCCACTGAAACACAAACTGGCGTCTGGTAGAAGGCATACCAGACGGAACCCGGATGGCAAGTTGATTACGCCTGTTAATGATCCTGAAATTTTTTTAAAAGCGACAGGCTCGTCTGAGGCAACTACCGCTGTTCATAAGTCCAAAAACCCGCTTTTAAAGACTAAATTCCCTTCGGAACCTCCTACTTCCGACAACCCTCTGTCTGATACCAAAGATCCAGAAACAAACTACTCGAAATTTAGGAGTGAGCCACATCAGACTTTCCCATCTATAAACAAGGGAAAAGGTCCTTTAGAATGATCGTTATCATTTGACATACCAACTTTTCTTCAGCAAAACTTCCCAGTTTCGCCTGATTCAAAAAAGTGTGTTACACCCTCATTTCCTACTCCCAAATCGATGGTAGGCGTCGAAGGAGGAGGCGGAGGACAACCAAATGTCCCTCCTCCTGGAGTATTTGCAAAAGTAGCAGTGAGATACGCTCCCCTAGTTTTACCCACTCACCTCCATGATTTACCTAACAACTACATCAAAAATCTTCCTAAGTTCACTGGGGAGGGAGATCTAACCGCAGCTGAGCATATAAACTTTTTTGACCAGTTCGCAGACATATGCGGTATTGAGCACGAAGATGTCTATTCGAGACTACTTGTCCAAACCTTCGAAGGACAGGTCCGAACTTGGTTTCGGAGTCTTCCTGCAGCGTCTATTCGGACATATAACGCCTTGGAAGACACTTTCCTCAGACAATGGGGAGAGCGAAAGGATCACTTATACTACCTTACCGAGTTTGGGTCTCTAAAGAAAAAGAACTCAGAAACAATTATGGAATTTATTTTGAGATTTAACAAACTGTATAATAAAATTCCAGCCACTGTTA
>ML802363.1:66083-78802 GCA_009831015.1 Picea engelmannii
TCCACTGTTAAAAAATTCAAAGTAATGACAGATGGAAAAAACAAGAAGAGTGATGAATTCACCACAGAGATAGCAGGGACGCTAGGAGCGTATGCGTCAGCGAACCAATTCTCGGTTGCGATGTTGAAAAATCAGCTCAAGAGGAAGACTCGACTGATCAAGACTCTTGAAGCCTGAGTAGCTTCGGCTGCGGAAGACGCCAAGAATCAAGCGAGTGGAGCAATAGAGCTGGCCCAATTGGCCGATAAAAAAGAAATCGAAGTCCTCAAAACCAAGCTGGAACAAGCAAATTCAGTGATCCGAGATAGTCGGGCACAGGCTGGTCAGCAGAGGAATAGGATCACAGAGCTGCAGGCTCAGTTAGAGGTCGCAGAAAGCAAGGTGATCGACATCGAGATTGTTAAAACCCGAGCAACCGATATTCGGAGCAGGATCTCCTCTGCTCAACAGAGTCTGCTAAACAAAGTAGGAGAGATTCTAGAAGACTGCTTGTTAATGCATCGGATCTCTGAGAATATGATTGACAAAGAAAGAAACGCAGAAGCTTCTCGGATCGCTTTCCAAGAAGCGGTGATCGCTACCAACAATAGGTTTTCAGGGTCTCCCGGGCTCACCATTGCCGAACAAACTAGGGGTAATATCTTGTTAAAAAATTGGGAACATGATATTACTTTAAGCAAGGAGCAGGCTCAAAAAGTGACAAATTCGTTGAAAGCAGCCTTCAATGACATAAATGGTGAGCTGTTAGGAATGGAGATTGGAGGTGACACAGAGGCGCTAAGGCAGATGAATATAGATCGAATTTCTCTCGACATGAAGGAGAAGAATGAGAGAAATTCGGCGGAAATCTCTAAGATGGACAGGGTAGACCCGGCTCAAATCTACGAACATTTGATTCAACCTAGTGCACAACTCGGCGCCCTTGAACTCGTCGATGTACAAATAGATGATAAGCTTCCACAGTTGGCCCGAGAGTGTTATTTTTCCGAAGCCCGTTGTCAAGCCGAGCCTTCACAGCTTGTGTCCCAGTTCGTGGACAGATGTAAGATATGCACTGAATCCATGCAAAGGCAAGCACCTGGCCCTTCTCAAAAATAGAATAGAAGAGATGGAGTGAGTTCGCCCCTCACAGCTGCCAAGCGGAACCATCACACCTTGTATCCAGTTTATGGACAGATGTATAATATGCACTGAATCACGTAAAAGCAAGCACCTGGCACTTTTTGAAAAGAGAGTAGGAAAGGGCAAATTTGTATAAATAGATCACCAAAAGAAGAACCAAAGGCTGGATTTTTTGGTAGTGAATGTAATAGAGATTTTTGCATCCGAGAAGTTAATACAAGCAATTTGAAGATTCCCGATTCCGTCATGACTGTGTTACAAGTTTGTTTCGTTATGTTTTCTTGTTTCTTTTCATTTTTCTCTACATAATTGATGTGTATCACTATAATTTAGTACGACCACTACTATAGTGAAGGGATTTCATCTTTCTGTAATTGTTTCTTGTCTTTCCTCTGCACCAGCTATCAGTGGGTGTAAGACCAATTTGCATTTACAGAATTTTATGTTTATTTACACTTTATCAATTATTTCTATGTAACTTTCTTCTTCTGTGTATACGTGAAGCTTTCTACCGACAGGAACTTTACGTTATTTACAGCTAAATGTTTTTCTCTTATTCCACATATTTTACTAAAAAATAATACAATTACGAGAAAGGGCCTTTAATTTGCACTCTTATTTTGTTCTTCATGTGAAAATTTCTCTTACTTTCGACCGAATTGAAACAGCGTTGAAACCTCTTGTTAAATCATTTCCATACTGGTACTGTTCCTCAATGACTGTTCCCACAGCAACTCAACCTAATATTCAACTCGGGTTATCTAATCAAATACATATTGCTTTAAATCTTTTTGACACGATCCTTAAAACTGCGAATACCCGAGAGGAATTAGAACGCTCATGGGCAGCCATTGAACAAGATATCGCCACCCAGGAATAGTTTGAAGCTAGACAGCGAGAACGTAGAAACCATCATTAGTTTCCTACACCGAAGGATTAGAAAAAATCTCTGTTTAAATCTTTAACATACTTTCGGATGCCTTGACACTGTACTTTAAAGCCTTAAGTATAGACTCAGGAACAACAGACTTCATGACTTGCAACCCTCCATCCAACAATGGACACAAATACATCGTCACTGCAGTCGATTGATTCACCAAGTGGGTTGAATCCATGCCTACCTTCAACAACCCCGCTGACACTGCAACACTTTTTTTCTTTAATCACGTCATTTCCCACTTTGGAGTACCACTACAACTAGTCTCCGATCATGGGAAACATTTCGAGAATGAGATTTTTGTCGAAATCTCATCCAGGTTAGGATTCTCCCATGAGTTTTCCTCCCCATACTACCCTCAGTCAAATGGGCAGGTCGAAGCAGTCAATAAATTCCTCAAAACCATGTTGCAGCGCATGGTTAACAAACATAAGACCAATTGGCATCATATGTTTTTTTCCACGCTATGGGCTTATCGCACGACAATAAAAACTGCCATTGGTTTCACACCATTTCATCTAGTCCACGGAGTCGAAGCTACTCTTCCTATCGAATGCGAAATTCCCACCTTACGCACCACTATTGAGCTATTACTTGACACTGCTCCAATGGAGCAGTGTTTGCTGAACTTAGAATCCTTGGATGAAGATCGTCGATCTTCATTACAGAACAATGAGACAGCCAAAAAATGGTCAAAGGCCACTTTTGATCGCCATGTCAACCTTCACTCATTCAACGAAGGTGACCTCATCCTCGCTTACGATATCGCTCATGATACCCTTGGCTATGGGAAATTCGAGTCACTATGGCATGGACCTTATATCATCCAACATTGCCTTACTAAAGGCGCGTACATTCTGGCCTCCCCCGAAGACCACCCTCTCAAAGAACTCGTCAACGGGTTGTACTTAAAGAAATTTTACGCCTGAGCGTAGCCATTCTACCCTAGGATTTTTATTTTTTGTATGTTTTTGTAGAGTTTTTTAATATTCTTTCATCCATACCTCAAGTCTAATCTATCAGTCGTGTTATTGACAGATTCCACCCCCATCATCCTACCACATCAGTTACGCCGACGGAGCTAGCCGTGGGACACATAATCTCGCTTCGGTTGCTTGGGCCCTTTATTCACCCTCACATGAACTACTCCACTCCAGCGGCATATGTTTAGGCTCAGCGACCAACAATCAAGAAGAATACACCATCGTCATTGGTCTCCTTGCTGAGACCAGCCATCGCCATATTCGTCACCTTAGCATTCTATTAGATTCCCAACTAGTTGTCCTCCAGCTCAATAATGTGTACCGCGTTCACGATCCTTGCCTCTTCCGCAAATACCTACAAGTTATACTTTTATCTCGACATTTTGATTTCATCACATTTACACATATTCCAAGACAATTTAATCAAAAAATAGATAACATGACTAACCTAGTGTTAGATTGGCATTTATCACATCAATCTACCAGTACACATACATCAAACATCAATAATCTATCATAACATATAAATTAGACATCATCAACAAAAACACAAAACACATGTAAACATCACCAAGATCCCAAAATGTGTGTATATATATATATATATATATATATATATATATATCGGTCAAAAGTGCCATCCAAATGTTTACAAAAAAATATATCGTACATATACAACATTTGTAGGCCGATGAACCACCTAACCCCTATAGATACAAAATTGGTGCCAATACACCAAATAGGCTCGCAGGCCTATATAAATACCAAAAAACATATAAATACATATAGAGAGACTCATGGTGCCTCTAGAGAATCACCACCTGGTCCCCTCTCAGGAGGTGGTGCCCCACCCACTATCGGTCCCTCCAAACCTGGAGGTAGCCGCCCAGTCATCGCAGCACCTGCTACTACTTCTCTCCAGACCATAGTCCGCCACACCAATGGAACCCCCACACATTGCTCTAGGACGCCCTCGTCCTGGATCTGCGACCACATGCCCTCGGGCATTCCCTGTAGCACCGCTTCCAAGTGGCGACAAATATCTTCAAAATCTCCCCCGGCCTCCGCCAGAGGAGCGTGTGATGGCCCTGCACTAGGGTCATCAAAACTATGTCTCCTAGGCTCTCTCTCATCGTCAATAGGCCTTGCCCCAGCATCCTCCCGTCATCGTCTCTCTCTTTCCCACAGCTCTCCTCGCGGAGGTCTCACCGGCCCCTAGCGAGTCGATGCCCTAACCATCTCCACCTCGCGCCCGCAAGGCCCCACATCTGCACATACAACAAACAAATGATAACATCAACATCCACCCATACATAAAAATATACATGTTATACTATATACAATATAACACCATACCTCTGTGATCGAACACCTCTCCTGGAGGTAACACCATCTCCAGATCATCCCAGAAGTCCACCCCAAAGTATGGGTACCGCAGTATAATCTGTGGCATATGATGCCACACCTGTGCAGCCTCAGCTGTGAAATAGTGGCCACACTTCCCACCACCATGGCGAATCAAAATCATCGACCACCGCTGCAGTCACGGCTCTCGCACACCAGGTGCACCCAATAACACTCTCGGACGCAACATAGGCACCCTCTCCAGAAACCATGACACCAAGATTGACCCAAAGGAAAACTCCCCTGAGTCTGCAGCTCATTACCTGTCTATATTCCCTACCATCTTGGCATGCAACATCAAGCCCCAAGAAAAATTCTCTTTTTCCAGCGCCCTCTCCATAATCCTCAGCTGACTACCACTAATCCGTTGAGTCGCGAGGGAGCCATATACCCTCACAACCATCACTGCCACACAAAAATGAACCAGGGCATCCATCGCCCCTATACTCACCATGGAGCCTGACATAAAGTTCTCCCTCGTACTGTACCTTCGGCCTACTACAACCAACTGCCCATTCCCAAGTACTATGAGCTCCACTGGTAAGGCAGTTCCCTGAAAAGGGAGCCCCGTCAAGAAATATACATCCTCCACTGCAGTGAAGGCCAACTACTCACCCCGCACCATAAAAAAATGCAGATCCAGACCCCTCATCCGAATCAAGAACTGCAGGAGGTACTCCTGGGCCCGTATCAGGGGGCACTCAAAGAACTTCAGTAGCCCACGCGCTGCCAAAGTGTCACGGACTCCCGGCTACTCATTGGTCATGACCTGCCACAACTGGGACCAATCTCTCTCTCTCTCTCAAGTGAATTGACATCATCCAAATGATCACCTGCATCCACATATACAGTACTTGATCAGTCATCTCAAACATACAAACATCAAAATCTCCAAAAAAGATCATTTTTTACACCTTTAAGCTATGCCTCCAAGGCGCGACTGTTTTACCCCACAGGCGCGCACACATGCACGCCTGTTCATCCCTCAGTCGCGCATTGACACATGACTGTTGGCCACACAGAGGTGCATTCATGCACCCCTGTCGCACACACAGGCACACATCATAGTGCGCATGTTCACTACAAAGCGGCGCACACATGCACAACTGTTAGAATTACAGACGTGCATGCATGCGCTGTTGTGATTTGAACAGGCCTGCATGCATGCGATGTTGTGATTTGAAGAGGTGTGCATGCCATGCACGCCTGTTATCCCCATTTGGGCACCCCTACGCGCAGATGTATGAATTATAGACGCACATCTGTGCATGCAACTTTCTCGATCGCCCACGCACAGGGGGGCCCACACCTAAAAAAAACCTTGTACGGCCCTCCGTACAAGCCCTGCCCAAAAAGAGAAACCCTAATTCTATGCATAATGATACGATAACTAAGCTGAAGCTTGTTGGTCCTGAATCAGCTGCCTCGATCTCCCGAAATCTCCAAAACTCCTCTAAACTTGCTCGTCCACTCAATAACATAGCAGGTACAAATGAGGTGGCATTGTGGGCCCTACAGCTATATATAGTCCATTTTGCCAAACTTCCAGACTCAATTCAGGGAGCTCCCGACGTCCATTTTTCAATCTGTTTTCAGCCATAGGATCAACACCCCATCATCTACACCATGACAGTCCTTAGGCCACTTTTCATCCTTAGCCCCCGAGGGACATTTTCCTCATATTCCGCTTCTCAATGGATCAGTTAGATGTCAAGGGACACCTGCACCTAAGATTTATCTCCAGAAAAGGCCTCATGCAATGAGGTGGAGACATTTTATTAATGACTTCCAACAAATTCCTGAAAAATAGCAGTTTGTTGGATTTTTGTCTCTTTGATTGTTGCCACCTATCTCCAAGGCTTAGAATCCAATGAACGAGATGGGATTCGACCTCCTAAAGTTATTTGGATTCTATTTTCTATTTAAGGAAGGATATCTCTTGAGGAAAAAGGTTGGATTCATGATCCAAGAGGGGAGAGAGCTAGAGGAACAGTTTATTTGCTCAATTGTAAGTCTGAGGGCCTATTGTAATTAGCATTTATGCCATCAGAGATTCATGAGAGTTTCTTATCAGACTTTGTGTTCTTTGTTATCATTCTATCTTGTCATCTTGCTTGAATCTAGCATCTTCAAACAGCTATTAGTTCACCCATGGACCAAAAATGACCAAAAAATCATTTCCAAAAGGTCCAAAACTATACATCCAGTTATAAAATTAGCATGCACTAAGGACATACAGGAAGCGCGCGCACGTGCACCGGTCGAAAATGCCTGAAAAGCACACATGTGCCCGATGCGTGGCTATGGACACAAAAAGCCGCGCACACCTCAGAACGACGCATTTACGATATTGGTCGGCCTCCCACCCACTTCTGGTTCAGCTTTCAAGTCGATTTGACATCCAAATATTGACTAAATCTGGCTAGGTAGCTGGTCAAAGACCTAAAGGTGCCCTAAATAGCCCCTTCTTCACACTAAAAGCTGGTTGAATAATACCTCAAAGTTATGCTATAAAAATAGGCCATGGGTGCACTACAGGAGGAGAGGAATTCATTTGTATTGTTATGATGTTGATATTCTCTTGGAGGATCCTCTTTCCTCATCAAGAGCATGCTAGAACCATTGCACTTAGCCATTCATATCACCTCTAGATTGAATGTTCTTTGGATTCTCTTCACCATTTCATTCTAGTTCCTCATTTGTAAGAAGAGATCAATATTTGGGGGTCCAAGAGCCCTCCCTTGGAGGAAGAGGGGACCCAAAATCTCCCTTTCTCTTTGGTGTTTTCTTTCCACTAATATGATCATTTCCATTGGTGGCAAGAGTCTTGTTTGTTTCTTGTTCTTATGTCCTTATGCTCTATAGTTTAATTGTTTTTATCATTCTTAGTTTAATTCTTTGCTTATCTTTTATGTTTTACACTTGTAACTCTTTCCTCTACTGTCGTCTTGCCTAGCTGACCCAACTGGGCTTGTAAGCACCTCTATTTTTCTCATTTAGGTGGAAAAAGAGGCATAACAACTGCCTTTGGTTAATGAATTCATGAGTTGCAAAGTATTTGTGGTAATTGCTTGTTAATCACAATTTATTGTTCAATCACTCTTCAATGTATATTACAGAAAGGATCTCTGTTATGTGGTTATTCTTCTCTTTGTTTACCTTCTATTCTTCTATCCATCTTCGCATAAGACTTTTTTCTGGTAGGCAACTTGATTTCCTTTGATCTTTATGATGGTATGACTCCATCCCCAATGGAATGTATTTGCAGCAGTCCGATGCCCTCCTTTTTACTCTTCTCTTGTTGATCCACCTATTCAAACTATTTTAATCCATTTGAATTTCTATGTTGCCAATCTTACTCTAATTTGCAGTCTGGGAGTGACTCTTGGATTGATAACATAATTGGCATCATTGCTGGGGACGGATTTGAGAAGATTGAAAAGCTCCCTAGGAAAAACGACATTGCACAGCTCCAGCTTTAGATGGTGACTGAAGTTGGACACCTTCAAGACTGCACATTCACCATGGTGACTCCATTGTTCAGAATATGTTGGTGACTCCACTGGAATGAGACCAATTAAATGGGTATGAAGGATATCCTGGCCAAGAGGTTTTCCCCACTCGATTTCTCAGCTATAGAGGATTATCCACATCCTGTGCCTCTTATTGATGAATGGCAAGATCTGCTGCCCAGATTTTATGAAGGTAAGGATGACAACCTTGTTGAGCATGTTCATGAATTTCATAATTTGATGCAGCGGCTTGGCATCCATCATGAAGATATATTGATGAAATTGTTCATGTATTCATTGGATGGGGATGCACGTAAATGGTATTTCCAGCAAGTCTCACACAGTGTGCACAAAGAAATTACAATTACCACTTGCACTTAGCATCACAAACTTGTCCCTCCTTTGATCACATATATCAAACTCTAGCACTTAGCACACTCTGGCCGCTTCTTACATCACCTAGCTAGCTATTTATACATTACAAAATGGGCCTAAACATGGGTAAACCCATGGGTCGACATCCCTTTTCCCGTTACATAAGCCTAAAACCCAAAAATCCCTAAAAAGGGGTCGAGATCCTGTGATCTCTACTTTGACTTGTGCTTCGTCTTCGACAGCCTATCGAAGTCCCAAAAGTAGTTCAAACATGACCAAGGATCCTCAAAACTTGGTCAAGGGCCAACAGGCCCCCAACACTCACCTGTGACTCCTCCTGAGTCACTCTGGTCTAGGTAGTTGTGCTTTAAAATCCTTGAGCTTGGCACGAGCTTCTTCGACCTGTTGCTGCACCAGGGCCTCTTGCTCAACGAACTCTTGGATGTCTTCTTTGTTGACAGGTCCCTCTAAACATTGTTCGATTGCAGCGACTACTTGTTCCAGCTCTGTGCCTCGACCTTCAATCTCCTCAAATAGTTGGCAAGCTTCGTCCTACATTGGTTGGAGCCTTTGAGTCACTTCCATGAATTTGCTCTGGATGGTGTGGACCTGTTGTTGAGAAGTGCACTATTCTTGAGATCGCTACATCCTTTCAACTGCTAACAAGAGCTTCAACTGCGCCTATACTGTTGTTCCTTGTTGTTTTGCCTCCTGGAGTTGTGACTCCAGTACCTTCAGCTCAGTATCTTCAGTGAGTCACTCATAATTATGTGCATCGCGATCACTTAGTTGTTTTCATTCTAGAGTAAATGCTCTGATCCTCTCGAATATACTCTGAGCATTGGCTTCTCTTTGATCTCGCACGTCCTACAGGGTACTTGGCACTGTTCGTAGCTCAAGGTCAATGATTCTCTGTTGAAGTTGTTGGATAGCTTCCACAAGATGCTCTACTTGGTGTTCCACTGGGTCTTCCTCCTTTTTTCTCTAAGTCTGTCACAGAGCGAAGTTCTCTGTTGATTACTTCTTTTACTCCCACCTGCTCTGTGAGCAACTTCTCTTTTTCTTGCTGGATTTGTATTTTCTCTACTTCAAACTTAGCTTCGAGGGCATCCTTCTCCAGCTATGCAACTCGACGTTGCTCTATGACTACTTTTTGTACTTGCTTTAGGGCCTCTATGGCTTGTTAATTTTCTTTCTGTGCATGATGAAGGTGAGCTTCAGTCGCATCAGCTAGTCTATGGAGTTGGGCAGACTCATCTCCCAACTCAGGTGCTTCTTATGGTGGGGGCATAGTGGATACTGCGTGGCTGGATTGAAGGGTCTGTTGTACCCCTCTGAGTTCAACCTCAATGCTATCATACATCTCCTCCTTCTTGGCTTCATGTTTCTGCAAGATGTCCTGCGAGGCATATGCTACAGTTGTGATGATAAATTCAAATTCATCTACAGTGAGCACAGTCTACATCTTAGTCAGTGCGGCTCTAGATTTCTTTCAGGAAGTGGATTTCATGGGAGAAACCTTCCTTTCATTCAAGGGATCATCCTCAACAGCAGGGTCCCTAGGTCATGTTACTTCGCCTTGCTTCTGATGTTCCTCTTTTCCATTTGTCTCTTTTACTTCATCGTCACCGCCTCGTCCAGGTGATACTGACACAATTCCTTCCGATGCACTGCTCAAGTTATGGACCTCTTCGGTCTTCTTCTTCCTTCTACTGGGTCTAGGACGATCCTTTGCTTCATGAGTGGTCTCAGGGCTGCTGATTAGTTCAAGGTCTGACATTTCTATGAGGTCTGCGAGGATGAGGAGTTTTGCATACCAGTCCTTGGTGATCTCTTCAAGGTCCTCCTTTGTGAGCTTGTAGTATGATTGAAGCTCTTCTTTGTGCTCATCTACGCACGTAGTGATATAAATGAAGTGTCGATCTGTGCAGAAATTCATGAGGGATCAAAACCCATGCAGGTTGTTTGGTGTTATGTGAGGGACATCTTCGATAACCCTCTTCAGTTGGAAATAATAGGTATGAAAGCCCACTTTCAACTTCCACTTTTTTCCCATATCGCTCGAGTACTAAAGCATTGTGAACTTCGCAGTGAGCGGCTCGAACGAATCAATGTCCGAGAAGGTTGCACCTTCTAGCATTTCCAAAATGGTAAATGCGATGAGGATTAGGAACCAGCTAAAGTGGAACTCATAGCCCTGATCCTGAGCTTTGCGACAGTCTAATTCCCGCTGGTTGACCAAGTACTTCGCCCAATTCATCTGGATTCCTTCTACACATTTCCCGGCTAGGTCAAAAATGAATCCTGTGAGTTGAGTAGGTCGGTTCTTCCTCACTAGCTTCCCCACGATCAGCTGGCATGCCAGGCGCACTGTGCCATTCTGGATGGAAGCTACCTTGTAGCCTCGCATTCCATTTTCCACATCACCGTAAGTGTCCTTAATTCTCTGTGCCAGGGCGCGGTCGAAAGCCTTCCCGTGGTAGAAGTCTTGCAGGTCAGGTCCTTGCATGCTCAATCTGGTGATCCTATGGATCAACGTCGTATCGACTATAATGTGTCTATCTATCCATAGGTAGCAACCATGGTAACATGAGAGTAGGAGCTTAACACACGCGTTAACCTCCTGGTGCCTTCCAAAGTGTGGGATCTTCATCACGTTCAAGAGGGTGGACTGTGCGAGTTTCATAGTCCATGGTAGGGGGATTATTTTCAAGTTCTTCCCCTTCGTCCTAGTTAGATACTTGTAAGGAGCAAGCATGTTGTAAATCTTGCAGTCACCTAGGTTGAAGTTGCTGAACTTCAATGTCACGATCTTATCTTTCTGTGTTCTGACTGCATGTATCCTCTTCAGGAGGTACACAGTAACCATGGTGTAATCAAAGTCCCTTGGGACACTGTCACGACTCACCACGCCGACCAGAGGCGGGATGTAGTCAGGTAATATGGTCGGTATTAACTTCGCGTTTGCTAGATTATCTTTGTGCTTGGTTCTCTTTTCTACTACCAATCGGGATGGTCTGGATCCGCGACCAGTCGACAGAGAGGCTTGCACTCCTCGCGTCGATGAAGCTTGAATTTCTATGGACATCTCTCTCTCATCCATCATATCAATTAAAACTTCCTCGACTGAATTCTCCATAGCGCTGAGCTCGTCCGACATGCACGCTCTCGGTCAAAAAACTTGGGTCGATGGATGAGTTCTCAAAGCAATAGAATCGGTGTCGATCTTACTAAGCACAGTGTAGTAGAAATGGGTTCTCTTGTTAGCTCTGATACAATTCGCAAAAGTTTTCTTAGTGCAAGAGTCGATGGAATAAGTAGACACGATGTAACGAATTCCTCCAACGGATAAGAAGCTTTCCATCAATGCAATTTTGTCTGTTACGGCACGGTCCCAGTGGTCCAATGGTGAGATTTATGGTCATAACTATTGTTCTAACCATTTTGGAACATTGGTCCAATGGTTATAATGCTTCCAACGGTCATATCGCGTCGCCATGGCGAAGTTCTATGGGGCGTTGTTCTTATATCCTAGCGAAGTTCCATTTTTGCAAATCTTCCTTCCGCGAAGTTCCCTCTGGGCCCTTCTGTAACTTTTCGACCTTTTCTCTCTTCTTACTGAGTTTTCTAGCCTTCTTCTCAGTATTCCTCTTTCCATTCTGATTCTTGTCTTCTTTTGGCATAGCAGCTTTGCACTATCGAGATTCTTTCATAGGATTAGAGAGTAATATTGCTTCTTTATCTGGGGTAGGTGCTCTACTCGTTTGTGAATCTTCTTGTGTTCTTTCAACTTTGTGATCCAATTTTCTAGTTCTTAGTAGCTTCAATCTGTTCTCTTTTTCTGTAATCAAGTGTGCTATCCTCCTAGTCATGAAATCTTTTAATTCTTGTTTTTTTCTGTTCTAGGGCCTCCTCTTCTTTTCTTCTAGTCCGATCTTTCTCGATCCAAGTTTTTCCTAAGAACATAGTAAATGGAGCATTTCTCTCATTGAATCTAACAACCTCAAAATCTTCCTTTGTCGAAGCTCCATGAGTTGATCCAGATTATTTTCGGCACGAAATGAGAGCGGAGATATAATAAAGAAATGCACAGAGATATCACGTATATCCAGTAATATAACAAAAATATATCAGAGATGCAACCATAAACACAAAGATACAGTAATACACGATTTCTATTAATGAAAGAAATGTACAGAGACTGTAAAAATACAGAGTGAAAGACTCGCTAGAAGGGTGACAACTTATCTCTAAGAAGAGATGTGACGGCTACTCGCATTCGCAAGAAGATGATTACAATGAGGCTCTGAAGGCCCTTTTACAATAAACGGGAATGCCAAAAGTCCTAGACATCCAAAAACCTAACCCTAGGAGATGAAGCGCCAA
>ML802363.1:80048-122560 GCA_009831015.1 Picea engelmannii
GGGGATTTTGTGGAAATCGCACCATTTTCCGGTGTCCTTTGTCTTTTCGTGACCCTTCTTTTCCCGTGGCTTGGACTGGTTTTTGGGAGACTGTTTGTTAGGGTTGTCTTTGTCATACTTTGGTTGTTGTGGATTTGCAGACCCAAACTCCCTTTTGTTCTGGTGATTAAATTTTTTCTCGATTTTAACAGCACATCGATAGGCAGCACCGAGTGATGAGATGTCCAGAAAATTCATTTCAGTTTGGATGTATCTGTGTAGAGCCCCATGGTATTTCAGAACCAAATGTCGTTCGGAGTCTTTGATACCTAGCTTGGTGCGCAAGGTATGGAAGGTATTGGTGAAATACGGAACTGCTTGGCCCCTCTCTTGCCGCAGTGTGGTCCATCTCATGTATTGTTCCTCATAGTTGCCAACAGGGTAGTACTGTTCCTTTACCGCATCCACAAAAAATTCCCAAGTGGGCTCGGCCCCATATATTCTAGAATCCTCTGTGGAAATCTACTCCCAATAAGTTTCCCACCAATGTTTGACATGGGGGAGAGCCTTAAGGAATGCAAAGGTGATCTTTTCCTTGTCTGAAAAATTATGAATAGAGAAATAACCTTCTAGCAGATTTAACCATTTATCTAGGGCATCTGCATCTATTTGACCTTCAAATATGGGAATATCAAAATTAACTTGTACCTTGAAAGGGGAGGTGCCTCCAAAGTGGTCGCTTGATGAATATGCGCCTAATGCTATCGGCAGGTGTTGAAGGATGTGGGAAAAATTCTCCATCATTTCGTCCCTCTGTCGCATGACAGCTTGCTCAAGCAACAGACTGATAGGATCGTGTGCTCCATCATTTTTATTTTCTTCTACCATTGAGGGTTTCTTGGGTGTGCGAGAGTGATTGTCCTCGAGAGATAAAAGCTCGATACCCAACTTTCTATACTCAGACCTTGTCGGGGACATGCACTAAAAAATGATCAAGAGCAGCCTGCTCTGATACCACTGATCCAGATTATTTTCGGCACAAAATGAGAGCGGAGATATAATAAAGAAATGCACAGAGATATCACGTATATCTAGTAATATAACAAAAATATATCAGAGATGAAACCATAAACACAGAGATACAGTAATACACAATTTCTATTAATGAAAGAAATGTACAGAGACTGTAAAAATACAGAGTGAAAGACTCGCTAGAATGGTGGTAGCTTATCTCTAAGAAGAGATGTGACGGCTACTCGCATTCACAAGAAGATGATTAAAATGAGGCTCTGAAGGCCCTTTTACAATAAAAGGTAATGCAAAAAGTCCTAGACATCCAAAAACCTAACCCTAGGAGATGAAGCTCCAAAAGTCATGTGGGCCCCGTTTGGGTAAGTGAGTACATCAACTTCCCGGGGTCGTAACTTTTGCATACGATCTCTGTTTTAGGCGTGTGATAGCTCGTTGGAAAGGTATTTTCGAGGAGATTCATTTTGGGGGCTCAATAATGCCTTTGGATATCATTGAGAAACTATATCTTGAAAAACCTTCATTTGGACCCTCAAAATGGCCCCGGAAGTTAAAACCTGCTAAAAATAGTAAATTGCCAAAATGGCCAGAAAATTGTTTTGAGCCATTTGGAAAAGGTGGGTGGCCACCGATATCCACCTGGATCATGAGAACTCATAGATACCTGGGTGAGTCTTCCACATATGGTTATCAACTTTCCCCTGAATAGTCATATTCATCCCAATGAAGGAATCGTAGCAGGCTTTCCTAAAGCTTCCCAAGTTCTTTCTATCATGATATTTACCCGTGTTTCCTCATACAGAACACAATCTATGTCGAAGTATCCTATTCTTTCTTCTATGCATTCTTTTTCTTTGAAGATATCGGATAAGTTGACATCTCTGTGGTTATTCAAGGTTTCTTTCATTTGTAGTAGTACAGTCTCTGATTTTGTCTGGGGTTCTGGCATGGTCTCAATTTCGTGACCTTCCTCAAGGTTTTCTTGTCTCATATTCATTCTATAAAGTTTGGCAATCATTCTAGGGTAATCTAAGACTTCATGGTCCATAGATTTACAACAAAGACAACTAGGTCTTCTTCTAGGGCATTCCTTAGCAATATGTCTCGATCTTTTGCAACTGTAACAAAGGGTTAATCCTCTTTTTTTCTTAAATGATCCCCAACCTTTCCTGTACTGCACACTAACCTGCAAAAAATTCTTTCTAGGATCCTGCATCCATTTGTTAGTCCAAAAATTCTTTCTATGCATAGGAATAACATATCTTTCATTATTTCTATCAGATCTACTCATATCAAATCTTCTCTCTTCTATTTGTGCCCTAGTTTTCAAACTAGGATAACATTTATCAAACATACCTAGATCCATATTCTTGAAACAAAAATTTTCACTAATCTTACTTTTAGCAGAGCACAAAGCTTCCAAATTTAAAACTTTTCACTATTCTTATCTTTATCAGAGCACAAAGCTTCGAGATCTTACCTCTTTTCTTTGGATCTGACTTCTCTTCTTAGCATAGAGATTTACAGGTCAAGTAGAATATTGCACACTAAGGAAACAGATCTACGCATAGAGCTTTCTTTCTTTGATTCACTTCCTAGAAATCACAGTTTCAGGTCCTGCAATAGAACCATTTGTTGGCACAGGGGCATACCTAGGGTTCAACGCTACAACAACACACCAACAAAACCATAACTACCGGCCCTTTCAGAAACACCTGTGAAGTAGATGAAATCTCACCCAAGGTAGAGGCAGGGGTGGTTGCGAGACTCCAATGTCTGCAACCTTAGCTGGGACACAAATCTGTGAATACAACACCTTAACAAAGCACTTAGCAGTTACAGTTTGTTAATATTCATCCTTAGTTTACAACACAGATAAACCCTAACAACAGATCAACACAGTATTTATACAGATCCAATAGTGTCAAGTATTAAGCATATCAACCTAGATCAGATCTAGCATTTATTCACATTATTCAGCACTAAGCCACCATATTATATCCTTCTAAGCATACATCAGTGCACTAAGCATTCAATCACATAGACAACAGAGAAACCATAAAGCACATAGCAACCACAATGCAGGATATACATGGTTCACCCCCACCCTGGGACTATGTCCACCAATTCTTCTTTTTTATTTCTTTCTGTCAATATTCTACATGCACAGAACCATGATATCTTACTCCATAGAGGACAGGAGATCTGCGCACCTCACTAGATCCTCCTTCCCTGAAGTACAACACAAATCCTTCCATAGTCTCTTATAATCACTTGCACTTAGCTCTGCAAGTCTCACACAATGTGCACAAAGCAATTACAATTACCACTTGCGCTTAGCATCACATACTTGTTCCTCCTTTGATCACATATATCAAACTCTAGCACTTAGCACACTCTGTCCTCTTCTTACATCACCTAGCTAACTATTTATACATTACAAAATGGGCTTAAACATGGGTAAACCCATGGGCTGACATCTCTATTCCCGTTACATAAGCCCAAAACCCAAAAATCCCTAAAAAGAGGCCGAGAACCTGTGATCTCTACTTCGACTTGCGCTCCGTCTTTGACAGCCTGTCGAAGTCCCAAAAGTAGTTCAAACATGACCAAGGATCCTCAAAAATTGGTCAAGGGCCAACAATTAGGTTTTCATTTTGAGTAGACGAGTAGTCGAGGGGGAACCCTAAGGACCCTCAGAGATAAATAGAGGTTTCGTATGCCCCAATGAGGCTGCTGCGAGTTAGTAGGAAAATTCTGAGTTTTTTGTTGTTGTTTGATCATAGTTGTAGCCATTTACTTTTGAATGAATATAACAGAGGAAAATTGATCTAAATGCATAGTGTTGTTACTGTTTGCAATTCCATGTTATTGTTATTTTCATGAATGAATGAGTTTTCATTTCAATTATCTGAAACTGTAAGATGTTAGTATAAGTTTCAATTATTCTCTTCTGTAAGTTATGCAAGGAGTGCATACTGAACGCAAGGAGTGTGTGTAACAGAGTCTTTTTCGACTCGAAGCTCAGAAGAGATAGCGTGGAACTTTTGTATGTAGAGTGTGCATACTAAGCACAAGGAGTGCACATAGAAGAGAACTTGTTTCAAGTTTGAAAGCTTAGGAGATCGAGCACAGACTGTGTTAGGAGGGAAACATAAAGTATTTTGAAAGACATAGAAGGGTTGAGTCCCTTAGAGACTGAGTAAGTTGAAAACTTAGAGAGAACCAGTGCAATTTTTCACACAGATCACAAGTGTGCGCCAGGGTGAAGTCAAAGTCCATTGACGAAATATTAGAAGGGATAGCACTTTACAGAAGTGCAGATGAGGTCCAAGAGATGGACTCGTAGGAGTAACAAAGGCTGAGGCCTTTGGATACTTAGAAATTCTTCTAAGTCAGAGGAAGTCGGAAGCTTAAGAGGGAGAGCGACGGTGGTCGTTGGATCATCGATTCAGAGGACCAAAAACCATTCAATCAAATCAAGGTGCATGATCCTTAGCATTTCGCACACACAAGAGAGGGAAATTTCCAAAGTCCCGAAGTAATTTGGGACCATCCGATCGTCCAAAGTAAATCTCAACTGTTCGATCGTTAGAAGGAAATCTCAAGCGTTGGATCGTCCAAAATAGATTTGAACCGTTATATCTGAAGAATAGGTGGCATGAATCTATGGATCCCGGATAAATACCCGAAGTAAACGTCAATCGTTTGATCCAGAGGGCAGGTGGCATAAATCTGTGGCCTCTGGGTAAAAACCCAAAGTAAATATCAACCGCCCTATTCGAGAAAATTAGATTTGAATCGTTGGTTTGGAAGAGGCAGATCTCAGCTGTTAGTCTGGAAGCACCATCAAGATCGTAAGATTGATGGTCACGCTCGATTGCGGGGCCAGAAAGTGACCAGACGTTAAAATTTTGAGGGTGGGTCGCAATCGAAACCACAGTATCGGTGAAGAGGTACATGGCAATTGGAGGTAAATTGTAGGAAGAAAAGCGATTGATCCCAAACCACTCTTGGGCGTGCTCACAATCGTTTATTTATGTAAGGACCTAGCTCAAGGTCACATGCGAAGACGGGCTAACGAGAAAAGAGATAGTACCTGAAACCTGAGAGTTCAGCAGTTGTGGAAAGAGGTCGTGGGTGCCATAGAACTTGCACTAGAGGATTGAGAGGACCTGTGTAAATTTGCAAGTGAGACCATTAAGGTCTCAGAGAGATAATTCAGCTCGGATTTGAAGATCCTTGACCAGGAGGTCACATAGCCCTTAGGAGAGAAGGGGGCGGTTGCATCAAGTTGTATCAGAGCAGAATTTTTTCTTGCAGACAATAGACAAAGGAGAGGATACAAAAGAACTCATAGTTGTACCCTGTGTGTGAGAGATAGTCAACACAATGCCACCGAGGAGACATGGGGAGCCACATTTGGCCAATCAGGCTATAGAAAGGGAAATGCGATAACTTCATGCAAGAATGGAGGCGATGGAGGCAGCGCAGAGGAGGGAACCTGATGTTGGAGACATCAACGATGCAGAGAGTGAAGAAGTGGAATTCAAAGAAGTTGTAGGGGAAAATGTTTTCTAAGAACGCTTGCTAAGAGTAGTTGTTATATTGGGAGCTAGAGCTAAGATAAAGGTCCCAATGTATCATGGCAATTTGGATGTTGAAGAGCTGCTGGATTGGATAAGATCCGTGGACAAATATTTCGACTATGAAGATGTCAATGAAGAGAAATGGGTGAGACATGTTGTCACCAGACTAAAAGGACATGAAAAACTGTGGTGGGATGAACTGCAGGCTGAGAGGAGAAGCAAAGGAAAACATAAGATAAAGAAATGGGACAAAATGGTAGCCAAGTTTAAGGCTAAATTCATGCCCAAAGATTATCATATCAATTTGTTTAGGAAGTTGCAGAACATGAGGCAGAAGGGTATGACAGTTAAGGAGTACACAGAGGAGTTCTACAAGCTAAACATCATAACTGGACAAAGAGAGAAAGATAAATAAAAAGTTTCCAATTATATAAATGTCCCGAGGTACGAAATCCAGGATGAGATCAACATGATGTCAGTAAGTACAGTGGAGGATTATTATTAGTTTGCATTGAAGGCAGAAGAGAAGTTGACCAGAAAACAAAACCAGCAAGGCAGAGGTAAAATCCCAGTCCCGAACAAAGGCAAGGGAGTTGCCCATGAAAATGAACATCAATCCAAATATGAGACTAAGAAACCACATAGTCACTTAGAAAGAGGAGGAAGTTCCCGAGGAAGAAAAGATGGTGGAAGAATTTCTTCTAGAGGAAGAGGAAGAAGCAGTGGATAAGTAAGGTGCTATGCATGTGGAAAGATAGGGCACATGTATTGGGAATGTCCTGAGAAAAATAAAGGAGGAGGCAAAGCTCACATTTCAGAAGCACGGAAAAGGAATGTTGAAGCAGAAGGAGTAGAGGATGGAACATCCCTAATGTTGAGAAAGGTTCTCTTAAAACCAGAGGCAGAAGTTGAAAAGCCAGTGCATAGGAACCATCTATTCAGGACAACTTGCAAGACTAAATATAGAGTATGCAAGGTGATAATCGACAGTGGGAGCACTGATAACCTATTATCCACAGAGATGGTGGAGAAATTGGAGTTGGGGACAACTGCACACCTGAAACCATACAAAGTCTCATGGTTGCAGAAAGGACACCAGGTAATGGTTACTAAACAATGCTTGGTTGAATTTAAGATAGGAGGATATAGAGATGAAATTCTATGTGATGTAATTCCCATGGATGTATGCCATATTTTGTTGGGAACACCATGGCAGTTTGACAGGAATTTCATTCATGATGGAAGGAAGAATACATACACCTTGGAGAAGAATGGTAGGACACACATGTTGATGTCGATAGAGGAGAAGAAAGTGAAAGAGGAAGCCAACACAAGCATACTTCTCATGAGTGGGAAGTAACTCCTGAAAGAAGTTAAGAAAGAACATGAGATGCAGTTTGGTGTGGCGAGGAAACCCAGAGTTATCCTTACAAGTACTTCAATGGATGATTTGCCTAAAGAAGTTCAGGAATTGTTGGATAATTTTGCTGACATAGTGGTGGATGAGTTTCCTAACTCATTTCCACCCATCAGAAGTATCATCCATCATATTGATTTGATACCAGGAGCAAGTCTTCCAAACAAAGAAGCATACATAATGACACCTTGAGAGAATGAGGAGGTAAAGAACCAAGTCCATGAATTGTTAGACAAGGGGTCGGTCAAAGAGAGCTTGAGTCCATGTGTAGTACCAACTGTGTTGAGTCTAAAGAAGGATGGAGGATGGAGAATGTGTGCAGACTCAAGATCCATTAACAAGATCACCATCAGGTATAGATTTCCTTTGACAAGAATGGATGACTTAATGTATTGTTTAAGTGGAGAAAATTTATTTTCTAAGATAGATTTAAAAAGTGGATATCAGCAGATAAGGATGAGAGAAGGTGATGAATGGAAAACATCCTTTAAGACAAATGAAGGTTTGTATGAGTGGCTTGTTATGTCATTTGGCTTAACAAATGCCTCGGGTACTTTTATGAGTTTGATGAATGAAATATTGAAAAATTTCACTGGAAAGTTTGTGGTTGTGTATCTAGACGATATACTGATCTTTAGCAGGACTAAAGAGGAGCATTTGAGACACCTGGCACTAGTGATGAGGAGACTACAACAGGAGAAGTTGTTGATAAATCTGAAGAATTCCTCTTTTATGAAGACAGAACTCATTTACTTGGGTTTTGTGATCTCTTCAAATGACCTAAAGATGGATCCAGAGAAGGTGAAAGCAATCAAATAATGGCCATCACCAAGGAGTATGTTTGAGGTAAGAAGCTTCAATGGATTAGCAAGTTTCTATAGGAAGTTCATCGGAGATTTCAGTGGAATTTGTGCACCAATGATGGATACAGTGAAGAAGAAGCACAAGTCTTTTAAATGGATAGAGGAGGACGTGAGGAGCTTCAATCTACTGAAGGAGAAGATAACAGAATGACCAATTATGATCTTACCAAATTTTGGAAAGACATTTCAAGTGAGATGTGATGCAAGTGGAGTTGCAATTGGAGAAATTTTGAGCCAGGATAATAGACCGACTGCCTATTTCAGTGAGAAGTTGAATGAGACCAAGAGAAAATACTCCACATATGATAAGGATTTTTATGCCATAATTCAAGCCTTGAAGAAATGGAGATATTACCTTGTTCCTTAGGAATTTGTCTTATATAGCGACAACCAAGATTTACAATTCATAACCAGACAAGAAAAATTGAATCAGAGGCATGCAAAGTGGATTGAATTTATGCAGAATTTTACTTTTTCCATAAAACACATTGTTGGGAATGTTAACAAAGTTGTTGATTCATTGAGTAGGAGATGTTTGATTCTGCAGGAGTTTCAGGTGAATACCTTAGGGTTTGAACACCTTAAGGAAATGTACAATGATGATCAATATTTCAAGGAAGCATACGAACCATGTGCGAATCCTGTGCTGAGAGACAGGAGACAGTGAATAGAGTATATGATTCAAGAGGGATTGTTGTTCAAGGGAAATTAGTTGTGCATACCAAAATGCTCAATGAGGGATAACCTTTTGAAGGAAAATCATAGTGGGGGGTTGGTTGGACATTTCAGCTATGATAATACATTTGCATAGTTGACCAGTTCATACTATTGGCCAGGTATGAGAAAATAAGTGATAAATTTTGTGAACAGATGAAGAATCTTCCAACATGCAAAAGGAAAAATACAGAACACTGGATTGTATCAACCATTGCCAATACCAGAGAGGCCTTCAGATGCAATAAGCATGGATTTTGTGTTGGGACTGCCAAGAATGCAAAGAGGATGTGACTCCATATTTGTGGTGGTGGATAGGTTTTCAAAGATGCCACACTTTATCCCATTCCAGAAGACCAGTGATGCGCAAATCTGTTTTTCAAGGAAGTTGTGAGACTTCATAGACTACCCAGTAGCATTGTCTCCTACAGAGACACAAAATTTGTTGGTCATTTTTGGAGAACACTGTGGAAGAAGTTGGGGACATATTTGTCCTTCAACTCAGCTTATCACCCTCAGACATATGGGCAGACTAAGGTGGTAAACAAAAGTTTGGGAAACTTATTGAGGAGTCTGGGCACTAAGCATCATAATCAGTGGGATCAGATTCTGCCACAAGAAGAATTTGCATACAATGACTCTCCCAACATGAGCACTAGAAAGAGCCCATTCCAAGTACTATATGGAATGCAACCTGGGGTAGTATCTTAGTTGAGAGACTTGGAACAGAGTGAGATCAGAAGCGTTGGAGATGAATATTTTGCTGCAGAAATGCAGAATCTCCATAACCAGAGCATAGGATAGTTGCAGAGCTCTAACCAAGTGTACAAGCACAAAGTTTATCAACATCGCAGAGAAATTCAATTTGAAGTAGGAGATCAGGTTCTAGCACATCTCAGGAAAGAAAGGTTCCCTAGGGGAACATATAACAAGTTGAATATGAAGAAGATAGGGCCATGTAATATATTAAGGAAGTTTGGTGCAAATGCCTATGAGATTGAGCATCCAGATGATGTGGGCATATCACCCATATTCAATGTTTTAGACCTGTACCCTTACAAGGAATATGACTCATAGGGATCAGAAGTTCAAGAGAAGATTCAGTGGAAGAAACAAATGCCTATAGCAGAAAAACCACAGATGGAGAAGATCATTGATCAGAGGATTAGAAAGAAGACCAGGTGGAAGACCCATCTTGAATATCTGGTCAAGTGGAAGGGACACCCAATAGAATATGCCAGTTGGGAAAATGAAGCTGATATCCAGAAGCATGGAAATTTGGTGCAGGAGCTCATGGACAAGAGTCCATAATTTTTTGTCCAGGGGAGTATGATGCATGAGAATCATCAGTGAGCACACATGGAAGGAAAAATCAGTGCCTAGGGATCATTTCATAATCTGAAACACTGGGATTTACTGCGAATATTTTGGAGTTGATTGGAAAAACGGAAGAATGTCATGCGCTTGGAAGCGGATGATCACGAGTGATCTGGGAGTTTCACTCCTAGACTTGAATATAACCAAAATTAGGTAGCAGTTAGGTTTTTGTTTCGAGTAGACGAGTAGTCGGGGGGAACCCTAAGTGCCCTCTAAGATAAATAGAGGTTTTGTACACCCAAATGAGGCTGCTGCGAGTTAGTAGGAAAATTATGACTTTTTTGTTGTTGTTTGATCATAGCTGTAGCCATTTACTTTTAAATGAATATAACAGAGGAAAATTGATCCAAATGCATAGTGTTGTTACTATTTGCAATTCCCCATTATTGTTATTTTCATGAATGAATGAGTTTTTTGTTTCGAGTATTTGAAACTGTAAGATGCTAGTATAAGTTTCAATTGTTCTCTTTTGTAATTTATGCAAGGAGTGCATACTGAATGCAAGGAGTGTGTGTAAGAGATTATTTTTCGACTCGAAGCTCAGAAGAGATAGCGTGGAACTTTTGTATGCAAAGTGTACATACTAAGCGCAAGGAGTGCACGTAGAGGTGAACTTGTTTCAAGTTCAAAAGCTCAGGAGATCGAGTGCAGACTGTGCCAAGAGGGCACCAGAAAATCTTTTGAAAGACGCAGAAGGGCCGAGTCCCTTAGAGAATGAGTAAGTTGAAAACTCAAGGATAACCAGTGCAAGTTTGCACATAGAGCACAAGTGTGTGCTAGGGTGAAGTCAAAGTCCATTGACGAAATCTCAGAAGGGATAGCGCTTTCCAGAAGTGCAGATGAGGTCCAAGAGACAGACTCGTAGGAGGAACAAAGGCCGAGGCCTTTGGATACTTATAAATTCTTCTAAGTCAAAGGAAGTTGGAAGCTCATGAGGGAGAGCGATAGTGGTTGTTGGATCACTGATTCAGAGGACCAACAACCATCCGATCAAATCAAGGTGCATGAGCCTTAGCATTTTTCACATGCAAGAGAGGGAACTTGCCAAATTTTCAAGGTCCCGAAGTAATTTGGGACAATATGATCATCCGAAGTAAATCTCAACCGTCCGATCGTCTGAAGTAAATCTCAAGTGTCGGATCCTATGAAGTAGATATGAACCGTCATATATGAAGAACAGGTGGCATGAATCTGTGGATCCTAGATAAAGACCCGAAGTAAATGTCAATCGTTCGATCCAGAGGGAAGGTGGCATAAATCCGTGGGCTCCAGGTAAAGACCCGAAGTAAATATCAACCACCCAATTTGGGAGAATTAGATCTGAATCGTTGGTTTGGAAGAGGCAGACCTCAGCCGTCAGTCCAGAAGCAGCGTCAAGATCATAAGATCGACGGTCACACTCGATTGCAGGGCCATAAATTAGTGCCCAGACATTACAATTTTGAGGGTAGGCCGCAATCGAAACCACAGTATCGGTGAAGAAGTACGTGGAAATTGGAGGTGAATTGCGGGGAGAAAAGCAGTTGATCCCAAACCACTCTTGGGAGTTCTCGCAATCGTGCGCTTATGTAAGGACCTAGCCTGAGGTCACATGTGATGAGGGGCTAATGAGAAAAGAGCTAGTACTTGAAACCTGAGAGTTCAGCAGTTGCGAAAAGAGGTCGTGGGTTCCATAGAACCTGCACTAGAGGACCGAGAGGGCCTGTGTAAATTCGCAAGTGAGACCATTAAGGTCTCAGAGAGCCAATTCATCTTGAAGTTGAAGATCCTTGACCGGGAGGTCACGTAGCCCTTAGGAGAGAAGGGGGGGGTTGCATCAAACCTTTGGATTTCCTAACTACAAATGGATACTAATGCATACTAAAGAAACACACTAAAAAACACACTCTTACCTAACGACACATTAGACCAAGTAGATCTTAACTAACTCCTAAGTGTCTAAATATCCTAACATGTGAGAGAAATAGAAGAAGAGACCTTAGAAGGAAGGGAAGAAGAAGATATGAGTGAAGTAGTAGTTGAAGTCAGCAACACTTCATAAGAAAGAGAGTCAGTATCAACAACAACAAGTAGTAGTTAGTTAGGAAGACATAGTTCTAGATCAAGTATGGAAAACCAAGATTCAACCCTCATGATTCCTCCATTTCATGGAATGGGAAGAGATGGTGCATACCAACATTGGTTCACAAGTGAAGCTATATGGTCTGTGAAAAGAGTCACAGACGGGGCATCCAAGATTTCCCAACTAGAATTTACCACATTTAGAGATAGAGCTCTAACATGGTACATGAAGTACAAGTATATTGGATTGGAAAGATAAGAAAGGTCCCTTACAGAAATAAAGAGAGATATCATGAGATAATTTCAAAAGTCGAGGTCAGAATCACAATATAACCGAGATCAAGGAGATTAAGAAGCAACTTGGAGAAACTGTGTGGGATTCTAACCAACGATTCAAGATTCAGTTGGATACACTAACATTTCATGTCTAAGAAGCCTAGCATAGAGAATAGTTTATTGTCGGACTCCTACCACACATTTGAGTCTCGCTCACCCAGCAAAAGGTAACAACCCAAGTGGAGACCATGGAAATCACAATGCACTTAGAGTCTACGCCAGGAGGTGGTGAGATGTCAACAAGGCTGGCATATGTACAATTGCAGTTCACGAACCTCACCATACAAATACAAGATATGGTGAAGTCTAAGGTGGTGTGTGAGAATGTCTAGTGTACCTTGTATCACACAGAAGATCATCATAAAAATGAGTTTCATGTCCTAGAAAGCTACAGACTGAGTGGTGTGAAATATGTAGACAATGGGGTCATATACCTCCCCATTGTTTGACATTGCAAAAGTATCAAAATACCACGCACACTCCATTTTGTGAGTTTTGCAAATCCATAGGCCATGATGTGAACAACTGTCGATCATTGCAGCTAATGAAGGAGCATACTACACATGCTTACCAGGTCTAGGAAGAGAATAAGGGTGGATACCACAAAGGCTTTGACCAGGGAGGCTACAATAGAGGAGGATACCAAGGAGGCCAGAGAGGAGGATATGGAAGAAGAAGAGGATACAACGGCAAAGGAGGAATACCAAAAATGTATTTTAATTATGGCGAGATAGACCACTTGTCGCGATTATGTACCAAGTTGCTTGCAATGTGTTGATATTGCCATAATATGGACCATGTCACAAAGGATTTCCTAGAGTTATTGGTCAAATGGGAAGAAAAGTAGAGGCATTACAACATGGTGACAACTAAGCCATGTGAAGATCAAAAGTTAAAAGAAGAAGTAGATGTGCAGGTGGTAACCCGAGCATGCATCCATATGGACGTCAACCTGAAACAAGGAGAAAGTTCAGGGAATAATGTAGAAATCAACACCATTTATTATCGTATCTGCGCAACTAAGGCACAAATCAAGGAGAAGAAGTAGGTGTTTCCCTCCCTACCACTATTAGAACGATAAGAAGCCATGATAGCAATTTCCATCCTCCTTCGATAGATTGCATCTTCCCACGTTGACCAATAAAAGTTGTCAAACATTATGATTGATGTAATGGAAAAGGACCAACAACACTAGTACAAACTCAAATATGTGCATACAATGGCATCCTCAATGGTATAATTGGGTGCACATATCAAATCTAATGCTAGAATGATCACACCAGGTGACGTCGAAGATTTTGTAAAAAGATGAAGGACCTGACAAAAAAAATTGATGAGGTCGATGGCCAGTTCAAAGAATTCATCGTTGACCTCATGAAGACGTTTTCATCCATCACCTCTGTTGCATTGTAAGAAACTTCATTGGCTCAATGACAAGCCAACTAATAGTGTTGGGGGCTTGTTGGCACCCTAAGGTTTTGGAAATAATGTATGTGTGCCATAAGTCAGCACTGCGTGCACACCCAAGAGTTTGCACTGCACTGTGCCAAGATGCAAATTCTATGCCAACCAGTGATCTACTGCACGTGCCAACTAGTTTTGTAATGTGGCCAAAGACTTGAAGAGATTGCATGCATGCCAAATCCTGAAAAATCTTCAATAATGATTGTAATTTTTTTTTGTAACAACCCCACTAGTCATGGCCAAGGTTGTGGGTGAGCTAGCATGGTTATTATGATTGCCACACTCCATTGGAAATAAGGGGAATGCATGTGGATATGTAACGGTTGGGTTTTTGGTTAACAAAGAGTTCATTGTTATTCTAGTTGTAGATGACTTAGAGCTCCAGTTACGCATTGTAGTAGTTCTTGTTATGTTCTATTTTCACTAGTTGTTCAAAAATAATATGTGAATATGAGAGAGAAATTAGATCGAGATTATGAGTGCATTGTTGGTCTTTGTTTCATTATAAAAGTGTTTTGAGTAGGATTAGTACCTCTGTGTATTGAAATGTATCTAAATGATGTTGATATTAATGAATAAAGCATGAAGTACCTTTCTCTTTGTATATCATGGATGCTAGTCTGAATGCATGTATGTTACTTAGTATTCTTCATAACACTCATATAAATGATATGAATGAATTGGAAATGAATGCATGGCTCTGAGGTGGATGTTTCCTGTATGTATTGTTCCTTCATGATTTGCAAGAAACCTATGGTCTCTATGATTCTCATGGCATCTTGGGAGACCTTCTTAAATCCTTGAAGATTGAATATGTCAGTGCCTATGGAGTATTTGTTGGTAAAGCCTTCCAAACCCTGGGTCTAAAACCTCGAACCAACAAAAGGATCCACTGAAAACATGTCTTAAATATGATACTTAACTAGCGTGGAGAGTTCACTCTCTCCTCCCCATGCACATACATTCAAAATTTTCGTGCATCCAGTTGAAAAGGAAGATAAATCTAGCTCGGTATGTGCTAGTGCCTTGCCACCAATCCTATTACCAACACACCTCTAGTTATGGAACAACTTACAATTGACATGAACAGCCTTTCATTTTCTTAGGTTCCCTTGTATTAAATCTTGATGGATGTTTATGAACACATGATCACGATGAAATCCTACTCAGATCTCTTGCCATCTAGTTGGACAAATGCATTCATGATAAATTATTTCAAGATCACACTAAGGATATATGCTCTTCATTGGTGGAAAGACTCCAACCTACTCTACCAGAGTGCAAAAAGTAAAAGACATTTTTTTGAATGGAGTAAAATGATAAAATCATCTAGATGAATTATTGTACTCACCAACATTAGTTGGATATAGGGTGCATCTCTAAATTACTTTAGATGAAGGTGAAGAAAAGGTTTTGAAATTAGCAAAATTGACATCCTAGAAGCATAGTGCATTCAATGGTAATTGTTTTCCTTCTCATCAGTGGTTCTCCTCATGGAATAAAAACCTAACACTTATCAAGAAGCTTTGCAAATGATATATTAGTTTTATGATGGAGTGTCAGACAACTCTACATTAGAAACTAAACCAAAATTGGAAGTAAAATAGCATTTCCACATATTATAGCAACATGTCACCCAACTCACTATTTAGAAGCCGCAAGAGATTTTTTGTTTCTGTTGCAACCAAAACTAGTTGGAAAAGGAATGTCCATTAAAGAGAGTGAACTCTCCTCACATTGCCTCACGTTCAATGAAATAGAATATTTACAAAGCAAAGGAACCCAATAATTTTTGCTTCATCCATAATACAGAGAGGCCTAATTAGCATAATTGTTACATGTTATTCATGGCATAAGCACACTTGATCAATGCAGACAAAATAGTGTTGGACCTATCTGTGCTAATGCACTCACCTCCCATTTCATCAAATAATGATCAATTTGTTTTGGCACAATAACTTGTTCCAAATATATTGTTTCATGCACATCACATTTCAGTGCAATGCACATGCATACAAGGTGTTCCCCGTAGTGCATCCACATCCAACAATTTGTGGTAATTATGACCTTCTTGGTCCACCTTCTTTTTGTGCATCAACAGATAGAGGATAAAAAATTGTAACACCCCAAGGCCAAGCCCCTGCTGAATTGTAATTATGTTTATAGGTTGGTGAGCCAAGTGTTTATAAGATGAAGACTATAAGTTTATTAGGCCGGAGAGCCTAGATGATTAAGGCCATGAGCCTGATTTTTGTATATGTAAATGCACATATCATTAATAAAATTACATTGATGTGTGTAGACCGACAATGAAGAAAGAGTTGTGTGGGACTATGCTCCACTAGGAAGGGTAAGGGAGGGGCCTAAGTATCTAGGCCTAGGGGCTAAGCTAGAGGGATTACCTCTAAGGGAATAATATTTTTTTATTATTTCCTAAAGGCTAAGGTGGACATGATCGGTGTTGTCCTAAGTTCCTGGGAAAGGGAACGAGTGCTAAGTGGAACGAGTGTAGTTGCAGGAAGATAGGTGTCGACCTGGGCGCATGCAGTTATAACTGGGAAAGCCAGTTCATTGGGGGGTTCACTTCCCATTCTGGCATTGCTCCCCATCCTTGCATCTAGACCAGTCTTGAGTTTCCTCACGACCCTTACGATTCTATGAAAGTTTGTCACCCTTCCCTATTCATCCAGGGATTCACGTTGTGATCCATCCTCTTCATGGTCGATCTCTGCATCATTCGCGTGCCTCTGAAACCAATAAAACCGTGAAGCTGACCCGTGTTTTCCTATGAAGCAAAACACACCTGTACTTTGCCAGAGTCGTGTTGTGCCTTAACGAATTGTTTTTGCTACCATCACCTGAGATATACTGACCCTTGTTGTTGCCATCACCCTTACTGGATTTGACTTAGAAGCTGGACTGAAGAAGCAGGTTGTCAGGCATGTGGTTTGAAGAGGTGGGTTGCCAGGACTGTGGACTAAAGAAACAGGTTGTCAGGCCTGCAAGCAACTCTCTCCAGGTGATAGATGTTGTTGGGGAAGTGATTTCCCAAAGGGAGCCCAACTACAACAATATTTCTCTGAGAATTCATGTCTGATCTGTTGTTGAAACCCTAGAAGAGAAGTGGGGCAATCGAAGGACTGTTGAGCAGAGAAGAGGCACACTTCATGGGGTGGGACATACATGTGGGAAATGAGAGGTTGTAGGCTATTAGTGTGAGATGGCTCCTGGGAGAAAATCCTTCATGTTGATCTGTGCGACCTTCCTGTTGTCCTTGCCTAGCCTAGGAATCCCTTGCCCGATGGAGTTTAGTCCCAGCTCGGGGGTGACCCACTGCTAAGTGTGATGAGCAACGTGGTCTAAGTCTGGGAGGTTCGTGGGAGGTCTGCACGTAATTGGTGGTCATCTATTAAGAGATAAGTGCCGAATATTTTTTCTCTGTATGATGTATCTTGAAATTAAGTTATAATGTTGTTAGAATTGACTATGTATAATGTTTGTACGTTTTAATGTTATTTCCACATGAATAGTGTAAAAACATAATGCTATAGTTGTTAATTTGCATATAAATTCACAAAATGGTATCAGAGCTAAGAGAAACGTCCTATAAGTGGCGTTTCTCGAACTATTGGTGATTGTTATAACCCTAATTTGCACCATACATGCTTACCTGGCATCAGGCCACCTCAGATCCGTTCTTTGCCAAAGAACTGTTGAAAAACTCTTTAAAAAACATCTTTTATAAGGGCCCACGCGCCCTACTCCATTACTGCATGCATGTACACGCTAGTTGACCTAAAACATCCCGCGTGGACCGAAAAAAGCACGAAAAAAGGAAAGTTGTCGATGGAACACATAGCTTTGGGTGAGTTAAATGAAACTCTCGGCCATGCATGGCCGAGGGTTCATCCAAATACCTAGCTTCTTCTAGCCTATAAAAGAAGGGTTAGGGGTCCCATTTGGAAGAGGAGAAATAGAGTAAAGAAAATATGCCCAATTGCACATTCCCATTGTCCCAACCCTTTAGCCATCCTTGTGCAAGAAGAGATACAAAGCAAAGAAGTTGGAGGATATTTGAAGAGGAGCCTAGGATCAGGATTCGCGGAGCAGTGGCCGGTCTCGACATTGTAAGTTGATTCATTAAAGTTAATAATAAAGAAAATCTTTTCCCGTCCCACTATATGAGTTCTTCATAGTTCAGTAAATATATGTTTGAATCTCTAACCCATTAGTCTATAGGTAAAATGCATGTGTAGTTTGTTTCTTGTTTTTTATGCAGGTCGGCCTTGGGAGGAGAACTATCAACAAGTGATCAAGCGTGAAGAAGGATTGACATCGAACATCCGGAACAAGGTATGTTGGTCTAACCATGTATTTGCTAAAAAGAAATGGGGATTAAGTCTGGGACGAAGGTAGAAAGTAGATTTATTTTGGTCATATCTGCATGCATACTATAACCCTATTTGCTAGTCCATAGGGGGATTTCCCACCACAACAGAATTGGCGACCATACTGGGGAGGTCTCTAGGGTTCCTGGGATTATTTTTTGGGTAGTTTTGAAAGACTGGTTTTCTATCCTGTTTTTTTAAGTTTTTGCAAAGTCTGAGCTGACAGAGAGTCTGGTCTTCCATACCATCTATCTCTAATTTTTTCTTGACTGTGTTTTTTCGAGACCCACAGAGGTACATGCGGCCTACATAAGGTCTTCATGCGTGTACCCGCGCCCTACTTTCTTACAGCCCACGTGTGAATGCTAGCTGAAGAAGTAGCAGTAGCGTGTAGATTCCAGAAAATTTTGGAGGCAGTCATCCTCTTCCCTGTCAGAATCAGTCATTCTCAAGGGTTTTCTGAAACTCTTTCTAGTCTTGGTTGTTCACAGTCTCATCTTAGATTGGTTTGTTTTACGAATTTTTTCCTTACATTGTTTTTCTTTTTTCTGTTAAAGAGAGTGTCTAAGCCTTCAGGAGATCCTGGTTCTCAATATCAGTGGTCTCTTCCTGGTTTGAATTGTCTGTTTTTATTTTTTTCAGAGTTTTAGAGATACACGCGGCCTGTATAAGGCCAACATGTGTGTACACACCCTCTGGCTCTACATAGCTTGCATGCACACGCTTGCTATTGGATTGTCAGTAGTGTGCTTGTGCAGGATAGTTTTTGTTGAGGGTAAGGCAGTCATCCTTTTCCTTAACAAGATTTATACCTCTCAGGTTTTTGAATTTATGTCCTAGCAATCAGTAGCTTAGGGTTGATCTTAGCCTTAGCTTTCTTTTTTCATTTAAAAGTTGTCATTAAAAAATTTTCTTTAGGGTTTTTAGACAAGTGTGAGTCCTTTTTTAAGTTGCTAGCGTGTGATTTCTTGAAGTGATTCTTGGCAATCTGCGATTAGGCCAGAAATTTTTTCTTGGTTTTTGACTTGTTGGTATTTTTCCTTTTTGCTTTATCAGCATTTAAATAAATAATAATAATAAAAATCTCTTTCATTTTCTTGTTTGGTTGAAAAGTGTGATTTTGCATTAGTAACCAGGGAAAAATCTTTGTTTTCTTAATTTCTTGATAGTTTACTTAGATCGTAAGTAGCTCGTAGTCGAGTGAAATCCTTCTTTAAGTTTGCTGATTCAAAAGATCTTAGAAAAATAAAATAAAAAATTTGGAAAGTTGTTGAAAATTTGCGTTAAGTGAAATTTTTGTTTCCATCTTTCTGTTCATTTTTTACTTTCGTCTTTCAAACATCATTAGTTTCACTTTCATACCCCTTGACATAAGACAAGCCATAAAATTAATGCTAAAATCTAAAATTTATTAGACTTTTATGTTTGTAGGGTTAACCAACTAGTTCATGATTAGGGCCTTGGATTAGGTTGGAGAGGAAACTCTTCAAGGCCATTAAAATCAAACATTGGAGTCTGAGTTAGGGAGTGTCCAAGTCCAGTATCATGAAAGTTATCCAGGACCCCCCTCTAACACAAGGGATAAACATGAGGTTGTGTGCGGAAAGGTAGTGGAGATAACCCCTCCAAAGCTGGACCAATCATAGTGGAGAACACATATAGAGGGTTTGTTTTGGGATTTCGTCGATTGCATTTGCCACGGGGCTTCATGGGTCTAGAATCTGTTCGAGGTCCTCAGTTGTCTTCCAGACTAGTTTCTTTCGATACCCTTGATAGGTTTCAAGCTCGATACCCTGCTCATTGTGGTCTACCCGACTTTCGACTGTACCCGCCTGGTGACTGTTCGCGCGCTGGCAACCTAGTTGCCTATCTTTTTTAGGGACATACATAGGTGACTGCGGGGGTATACCATGGTACCTAGGACATACATCGGGTCATGCTTTGTAGAGTATACCTGGAGGGTGCTTCCATTTTCGAGTTGCACTTGCACCGGTAAGTTGCTCTAGTGTTGGTTGTTGTAATTGTTCTTCCAATTAATTTAGTGTTTGTCTGTCTTATCTTATAGGGACTTTTTTAGTGTGTGTTACTTTTGAACGGTTAGACTAACCTAGTGTGTCTTTGATCTTCTCACACAGTGGAGGATCACGAGCTCCACCAGTCACGAAGGCTTCTTTGCCTACCACTAGTTACACTGGAGCCAGCCCCGCCACCACTAAGGCAAAAGCTAGACCAACAAGGGTCTTTTGAAGCGACCGGGTCACAAGAAATTGTGTCCGACCAACATCTAGAGGAATCGACCGTTTTAGACCTTGGAGCGAAAGATTTTGGTCTGGTTGAAACCTCCACCACTGATCTTTCAGCACCCACCATCGTACCAATTC
Organism: Picea engelmannii; assembly: GCA_009831015.1. Taxonomy (NCBI): domain Eukaryota; kingdom Viridiplantae; phylum Streptophyta; class Pinopsida; order Pinales; family Pinaceae; genus Picea; species Picea engelmannii. Next base: position 100,647 of record ML802363.1, read on the forward strand.
ATCCTTACGAGTGCCAGACAGTGTCACATGCAGCAATGGAAACAAATGTTGTTACTCCTTCTGGGAATTTTTCAATTCCCACTATGGTTGTCACCACAGGAGAGTTTCCACCTCCTAACCCACCGTCACTGGTCTAAGCCACCATGGTCTCGACTGCCTCTACATTTCACAATGGTCTAATCCCGTCTTTGGTGGTGGCCACAACCCCTTTCACACCAAGTGCGACAGGCCCTCCGTTCTCATACGGGAGGCCTAGTTCAGGTACAAGTCCTGTACTTTCCTACTCCACTTCACAGAATTCAGGTCTGGGGGCAGGGAGCTCTAATGCTCCTCTTCAAGGACACATGGGGGGCACTCCTGCTCCTTTTAACGCTTTCCATTACGAGGGAGGTCATATACCTCCTTCGTCCCCTTCACTTGATGGCACGCATCAGCAATCTATCGGGCCACCTGCACACCATAGTTTATTTGGAGCGGGGAGTCAAGGACCACCTTCACATAATATGCCGGTAGGTTCAACACCATTTTATTTATTCGGTGTGTTTGGTAACAACGCCTTCTCGTCAACTAATTTCCCGACTGGGGACAACCTCGATCTTGGACAATCTATTCCTATGCAGGGTACTATTCCTACACAGGGGGCACACCCAGGAACTTCTTCCACATCAGGGACTTGGAATTCTTGGCATGGATCCATTCCCTCGTTCGGAATGTCGATCTGGGGTAATTCTTTCCACAATCAATGGAACCTCGGACAAAGTACTATGCCTATCCCCACAGGACCAACATGGGGCAACCCTTCCCAAAGTCCTTCGAATGTAATGCATGCCCAACTGTCTATGTCCTATTTTGGAAATTAGTCGATGATGTCTCCTCACATGCAAAATCCATACACTGGCCATGGCCATGGTTTTTACCAGAACCCCGGCCAGCAACCGAACTTTTCCTAACAACCTGGTGCCAATCAAACTCCAGGTCCCTTTTTCCCAGGTTATCACCAACAACCCAAACAACCTTTCCTGACAAATTTGCATTTTCTAGACTTGACAAGGTTGTTGAATGACCCTATTTGTCACGATCCACGTTGGCCTCCTATGCCGACGAAGTTGCCTTCGGACATCCCAAAGTTCAAAGCCAAGCCTAACAAAGATCCAGGAGATCATGTGACTACCTTCCATCTTTGGTGCTCATCTAACTCGTTGAAAGATGACTCCGTAAAGTTGTGATTGTTTCAACGTACTCTCATTGGAAGTGTCGTGAAATGGTACATTGAGCTCGACTGCTCAAGATACTCTTCCTTCGGTGAATTGGCCATGGCTTTCCTAAACCATTTCCAGTTACCTGTGAGATACGATGCTGGCACAGAATTGCTGTCCAATTTTTCACAGACAAAAGCATACCATATCTCTGATCACATCCGAGAATGGAGACGTTGAAAGAGTTTAATTAAGGTACCAGTCCCACCAGCATTCCTGCTTGAGTGGTTTCTTAAGTCTTTGGTCCCACAGTTGTCCAAGGACGTCGCGACATTGGGAGTATTTTTCGAAGAAGACGCCATCATGAGAGCTCAACAACTTGAGCTAATCTATTCTCAGTCCAATTTATTATATGAGATCTTGCCAAATGCACCATGCTCAATACTTGATAAAACCAGACAGAGAGCTAGACCACATGCCGATGGTATTGTTGGTTCAGCACAAACAAAGCCCGCTGAGAAACTAACGAATCAGTTGCAACAATTGTCTATACAACACTCAGTGGCCAGCCAAACTACTGCTTTGGCTACTCCCCCTACCAAAACGTCAGATGTACACACAGTGCAATCGACTAATCCAAAGGCCACCCAACAGCCTGAAGGAAAGAAAAAACAAAAAAATAAGGATAAGGGGGATAAGAAACCCACCGATAATGCTGGCGAGGGAAATACTGAGAAACGAAAGGCGAGGTATCCATGCAACCTGTGCGCGGAGGACCACCTAACCCACCTTTGTCGCTGGCTTGCAGAGGCCCAAAAGTTTGTGACACAACAACAACCTGTTGTGTTAACCAATCCATTCCAACATGGGAAAAATCTAACACAGGCCTCTGCAAGCACGGAAGGGGGCAGCCAAGGACCCTCTCCACCGTCGAACAACCCCGCATCCGTGAACGTATATATGGTGAGGGGTGATGCTTTTATATCGACTAGAGCGCATGACTATAGTAAACCAAGCACTTCTGAGAAGGGTAAAGAAGCTGAACTCCCATCTCTTCCTCTACAGATTGAGAAGACATTGGGCGAAACAATGACACACATTCCCAAAGGCACATTCAAAAAAGCTTCTCATAACCCAAATGCAAGGGCCACCCAGAACTACTATGTCGTGGAAGATTTATCACAAACCCCTTGTGCGATGTCCGCTTTGGAGGTCCTCCAAAGCTTCCCTTCCCAGAGGAAAGCCTTGTTAACCGCTTTAGGATCTACTGAGACTTGTAATCCGGGTACAATCATGCTGGATACAACCGACTTAAAACCTCACCTGCCTTACCACGTAGCATTTCAGATAGTACTGGCTTATCCCACGAAAACTTTTACTCGGAATATCTTCCACACAGTGGTTGATGAGGGAGCCTTGACATGCGTTATGTCGTTGGCATGTTGGAAGGCTGTTGGCCAACCCGGTTTGTCTCTGTCACCTACTCTCCTCACTGCTTTCGATGGTCGTTCATTCCGACCACATGGTATCCTTCCTTCTTTCCCCGTGCAGTTAGGAGGGAAGACCGTGTGTGTTGAGGTAGAGGTAGTCGATGCCTCCCTTGACTATAATCTTTTGTTAGGAAGGAGTTGGACTTATGCCATGCAAGCTATGGTTGCTACAGTTTTCCAGGTCTTGTTGTTTCCACACGAGGGCCAGATTGTGACCATCGATCAATTGTCCTTCTCTAGACTTGACCCTGCATTGGGGGCATCCACGGTCCCGATGATTGATAATCCTCAACCAAGTGTAGTCAACGTAGGGGTTGGTTTGTGCCCATCTTTGATGGGTACCTTCGATTACCCGCCCCCTTAAGGCAATATCGAGTTTATATCCAATCACCATAAGGTTGAGATTTTTCAAGTTTCATCATTCTGCACGACTTACTTTGACGATCTGTGGATACTTCCTTCCCCATCAACCACGATGGATGGGACAGGGCACCCGGGCATGTCCATGCCCTTGTCCACAGCTGAAGTAGCGTACTCTTTAGTCCATCAAGCTTCAGCCAACACTAATCCAACTCCTGCACAAGAGTTCGATCCACTTCTAGAGCCTATTTTTGCTCAGGGTTCTCTCGCTGACACCGAATCGTTAGACTTGGTCTTTCCCTCTGATGAAGCAATAATTGAAGCAATGACTAGTCCGGACAAACCTTGGGAAGATCTTCATCACAGATCATACTTCCTCCTAGAGTTAAGCTGAATCGAGGCAGGAGAATTCAACATGACTATGATGGGAGATCGATCTTGTCCTATTAATCTCTTAGCTACCCACAAAGTTTATGCTGAGGGTAATATGGAAACCATCGCTGAAACCATATAGATCAATATCTCCCAAAACCCTAGCGTCGGGGAGAATGTTTTCATCGGAGCTGACTGCTCCCTTGGAGAGATTCAACTCTATACAAATCTTTTTAAAGAATTCTGTGACATTTTTGCATGGTCTTATGAGGAAATGCCAGGTATCGATCCAAAAATAGTTGAACATGAAATCATAATGTATCCTAATGCCAAGCCTATTCGGCGGAAGCTTCGTACAGTTAATCCTAAGAAAGCAGCAACCATTAAGGTTGAGGTTGAGAAATTGCTAAAAGTTGGGTTTATCTATCCTATTCATTTGACCCAATGGGTGTCAAATCATGTGTTGGTCAATAAAAAACAAGGCATGATTCGGGTATGTACCAACTTCCGTGATTTGAACAAGGCTTGTCCCAAAGATAATTTTCCCACACCTTTCATTGACCAGATCATTGATGAATGTGCTGGTTGCGAGGCCTTTTTTTTCATGGACGGTTTTTCGGGATATAATCAAATACAAATCAAACCTGAAGACCAACATAAAACGACATTCATTTTTCCTTGGGGTACATTCGCATCTCGTAAGATGCCTTTTGGTCTTAAAAATGCTGGAGAAACCTTTCAGCGGGCCATATATTTTTCTTTCCATGACCTCAAGCATATAGTCGAGGCTTACTTATATGATTTAGCATCTCAATCTCGCAAGAGAACGGATCATCCCACACACCTCCGACTTATCTTTGAACGTTGTCGCTACTTTCAAATTCGCTTAAATCCAAACAAGTGTAGCTTCTACGTAACGTCAGGACATTTGTTATGTTTCATAGTGTCAACAACAGGGATCATGGTCAATCCTCTCAAGGTTGAGGCAATAATTTAGTTGCCCCCTCCATGCACAATCCTTCAACTTCAGAGTCTATAAGGCAAGGAGAATTTTCTAAGATGCTTTATCGTTAACTACGTCAAGATCACCAAGGGATTTATGCACCTACTTAAAAAAGATGTTCCTTTTTATTGGGACGATGCCACTCAACGCTCTTTTGCCGCATTGAAACATGCACTCACAACTGCCCCTCTGCTCCGGCCACCTAACTATAACAAGGATTTCTTATTATATCTGGCTGCAACAGAGTCAACCATTGGCATGGTCTTAGTTCAGGAAGATGACTTGTTCTCAGAATATGTCATCTATTACCTGAGCCAAGGCCTCGTAGGACCGGAACTAAATTATTCTCATATTGAAAAACTTGCGTTGGAAACAGTCCATGCTGTTCAACGGTTCCGTCATTATGTTCTGTTTCGCAAGACCACCGTCATTGCTGTCGTGAATCCATTTCAGTACATGTTGACATGACGAGTAATAGGCGGAAAAATCAGTAGATGGATAGTCATCCTCCAGAAGTTTGACTTAGATTTCGTTTCAGCAAAGTCCAAAAAGTCACTGGTCTTCGCAGAACTTATTTCGGAACTTCCGGTTGAGTCAGGTGATCTTGTGCCCGAAGAGTCTCCTATCAAAGGAGATATGTTTTTGATCACCTCTTTGGATCCCTGGTACGGAGATATACTGATCTATCTCCAGAATTTGAAGTGCCCCACCACTGCTTCTTATGATGAGCATCGACGCATATGTCATCAGGCTAAGAATTATCTCATACTCGATGATACATTGTATCAGAGAGGTGTGTACTGCATCCTATGCCGATGTCTCACTCATGAAGAAGCGGTTATCGTGCTTAACGATTGCCATACCGGAGCTTGTGGCGGTCATTTTTCTGGGTTGGCAACAGCCCAAAAGATTCTACGAGCAAGTTACTTCTAGATTACACTTATCAAATGTTGTATCGAATCGGTCAAGAAGTGCCACCCATGCCAAATCTTCTCTCGGAAGATGAGGGCACATCCCGCTCCCATGTTTCCTGTCATCACAGTTGGTCCCTTCACCAAGTGGGGGATTGATTACACTACATGCAACCTTCCTTCAACAAGGGGGCACCGTTATATCATCATAGTTGTAGACTACTTCATAAAGTGGGTTGAAGCTATGCCAACGTTTAAATATGATGGAGAGACTGTAGCTCACTTTTTATTCAATCAGATAATAGCAAGGTTCGACGTCCCAAGGGAGATTGTCACTGACCATGGCAGTCACTTTCAGAACCAGATGATGAACGAGTTAACATCAAAGCTTGGGCTATGGCAAGAACATTCATCACCCTACTACCCCCAAGCAAATGGGTAGGTGGAAGCTGTAAACAAAACTATTAAGACCATTCTACAAGGAACTATCAACTCAACCAATTCAAATTGGCATTTAATGTTATACTCGACATTATGGGCTTACCGAATGTTTGTCAAGAATGCAACCGGTTTCTCACCTTTCCAACTTGTTTATGGGATGGAGGCAGTATTTCCCATCAAATGTCAGATCCCATCTCTAAAGTTGGCAGTACAATTGTTGCCAGACACTTCTCCACTTGAAGAATGGTTAGTATACCTTGAGCAGCGTCGTGATGCGACCCTGGCCAACGAGGCTCACAAACATAAGGTCAAGTGTCAGTATGATAAGTTCGTTCGTCCTCGGATTTTCTCTGAAGGCGACCTTGTCCTAGTCTATGACCAAGATAAGGACCCCCTGGGGGCAGGAAAATTCAAACTCATGTGGTTCGGACCTTTCATCATAAAAGAGGTTTTAAAAGAGGGCGCTTATCGTCTGGTTGATTTTGAAGGGAATGCTTTAGCGGAGCCTAGAAATGGGCTCTACCTCTAGAATTATTACTCATAGGCAGGTCACTGTGGGTAACTTTTTGTAACATATATATAGTCTTTGTACTATTAATTTTTAGTTTCTTTTAGTGTTATGGACGTGTCGTTGATGTTATCTTTCGTCACTGTGGCAGATATCAAGCGATTCCGAGGTGTTCATTGGGTATGCAGACGGTGCTAGTCGGCACACTCAGAGGCTTGCATCCACAGCTTGGGTAATCTTTACACCTCAAGGCCAGTTATTATCTTCCGGAGGTATATGCTTAGGTGACACCAAAAATAATGTCGCCGAGTATAGTGCAGTTATTGAGTTGCTTCGTGACGCTTTGTCATTGGGTATCTCTCATCTCCGGGTCTATCTCGACGCTCAACTGGTTGTGTCTCAGTTAAACAGAGTATACCGGGTTCATGATCCAACTTTACACCGACGATTCCTTAGGGTATGTCTCTTAGAATGAAACTTTGATTATATTACATATTTTCATGTTCCTAGAAGATTAAACCAAGTTACAGATACTCTAGCTAATCAAATTTTAGATTGGCATCTTGCACACATATGAAAGAACATTCACATAAACATATAAATACATTTTTTGCACACATGATCCATAAGACACAAAAGACCAAAAAAAACATATATAATATCATAAAGTAACCAGAGTACATCGATGGACGCAAGCGCCTCAAAAATAGGACCAATAACGAGTCACAGGGCTTATGCCCTCAAAAAATATATACAAGTAATGCTCGTGGAATGTAAAAATGTCTAGTTAAAGTCAGAGCCTGTGGGCCCTATTATACTGATCCACAGCGTTGGCTAAACACCGAAACAACCGGACCCACGTCCGTGGTGCCCCCACTACATGAGACTGCATAGATGGTGGTAGGTCCTCAATCTCTGCCATCGGGACCGTGCGAGTGAGCATAGTAAAGTTCCACTTGACTCGTCTCAATACCCTCTCAGCCTCCCCAGATGGAAGATATCCTGCTACTGTCGATCCCCCTGCGGCGGCAGGTGCGGCCCCTGGCCGAGGACAATGCCTGTTCCTCACATAGTCAGCGGGTCACACTGGTCCCACATCTGCACACAATGAACACATATCCGTCAAATACTCTAGTATAACAAAACAACAAAAATGATATATATAACAGAAAAAACATAAAAATTACATATGTTTAACAAAAAAAAACTATAAAGGTGGAGACTTACCCATCTCCCCTCGCTCCTCACTAGGAGGTACTGGTATCTCAAGGTCTCTCGAAAAATCAATCCCAGCATAAGGGTAATCCTCTATAACCGAGATTTGTCGTGACAACCATGCGAAGAAGTCATCGTCGAAGGACTCATTGGTCCTTCCGCCACCCTGTCGCAGCAGTAATACTGCCCATCTACACACAGCAGGAAGAGAGGCATGATGTCCTCATACCACTACTCGAGGACTAAAACTCAGAAATCTCTCAAAAAGGAACGAACACGGAATGGTCCTGAACTCGAAGTTCCTCTGTGTCTGCAAATGGAAATCTGTCAACTGTCTCTTCATACACTCAAGCAATGTGGTACTCCAATAAAAAATTTGTGCATTTAAGCAATGCACTGCACAGTTCATCTGTGCATGAGACGCCTGATGTAGAGCCGCAGAACCAGTGATTCGCCTAATAAGCAATACTATCGCATGTAGCGATAAGTCAGTGATCTTGCTTATAGGCACCTGCGAGCTCGAGCGGTCTGTATCATCCGCACAGTATAGACCTATCAACTCCACTATGTTATGTAGTCCCGAAGGAAAATTCCAGAAGTTGACTGGTTCCCCTCTCCTGGAGAGGCCAGTCAAAAAGTAAATGTCCTTAGTTGTGGGCACCAGTGACTGCCCCTCTAACATGAATGCCTCTGCATCCAGATGCCAGTAGTCAACCAAGGCATTCAGTAGCCTAGGTTGTGCCCGCATAAAAGGACATAGGAAAAACTTGAGTAACCCACATTGCATCAAAATAGCCACAACATTGGGGTCTTCCCCGACCAACTTACTAATTTCTTCATGATCTCTTTCTCTCCAGTGGACATACATCCTGCAAAACACCAAGGTTCAGGAGAGTTAACCCTTGCTTTTTAATCCTTTTTCATTCAATAAAGGGGTCCACGCGGGCTGTAATAGTGACAGTCGTGTGTACACGCATGCAGCGTTTACTCTGCCCAAATGTACATGTGGTCTGTCCTGAGATAGCCCGCGTGGACCTAGGGCCGACCTTTTAAAGGTCGACGCCCCCCTTAAAAAATGAAACCCAATGCAAAAATAAAGACTTAAAATGCAAGATATGAGAGTTTTTACTTACTTGGTCCAGACAGAAGTTCGTTTTGTCCACTGTAGCTCCCGGAATCACAGCTTTTGACAAAGGGGGTCTTTTGGCTCCAGAGTCAATTTCCAAATCAGCAATGGTGATAATGAGCTACCAGCTTCTATTTATAGACTTTTTGGCCTCTTTTTGTCACTTTTTTGGCCTCCCTTATCATTTTCTTTAAACCAAAAACCATTTAGAGTGATTCAGGAGTTGCATGGGAGGGATACGCTCGGGTATCGGGACAATTTTTTTTTAGTTTTGGGTAATTTTCGACGGTCCATGAATTTTTTTTTGAGAATCAACTTGAACATATAGGTTAGGTTTCTACCCTGATTTTTGTATCTTGTTGTCTTTTTTCTTTGCCATAGGATCGATCCCATCAGGTTGTGACACATAACCATCATAGCTACTTTAGAAGTGTCATGACTTGGTGGTAGAGCTTACTGGAACATGGATGCCCTAGGTAGATCCTGGTTGCATTATGGTATCCATGCTGTCTCTAAACACTGTAGGCTCGGGAGTCCTTGTAGTTTTTCTTGATTATGAGTTTGAGCCTCATTTGCATGATTCCTTTACGCTCTTGACCTCACCCTCAGGACTCCCAAAAGATATAACAGGTCTTCTTTTAATCCCTTTTCAGACCCTCTAAACATGAAAAGATTGTCGAGTGATCTTGTGGCCCTTCACGCTCGTTAAACTGAAATTTGAAGTCACATCTGTCCGGTGGTAGTTTACCCCTTTTTCGGTTCAGACGGTCAACTGTACAAACAAAGGTATACTTTATGGAACTTCAGTTCTTTAGAAGAGTACTCTCAGGTATAATTTTACCCCTTTTTTGGGCCTAAGGGACTAAACTTACGAAAAAGGAACCCCCATGGAGTCCATAGTTAAGCTCTTTTCAGACTCCCTAAAATTGAAAATATCGTCGAGTGACCTTATTCTTTCACACTCGTTAAATTGGTCCAGAAGAACATTCCTGATGGAGTCCATAGTTAAGGTTTTTTCAGACTCCTTAAAAATGAAAAAATGGCCGAGTGATCTTGTCCTTATCACACTCGTTAAAATGGTTTTGAATAGACGTCTTGTCGGTGCTAGTTTACCCCTTTTTCGAACCGACTAGACTATCTTCGAAAAAGGTACCCCAATAGAGTCTCCTTTTATGTTTTTTCAGACTCTCTAAATATGAAAAACCACCGAGCTTACCTTCTCTGGGCTCGTTAAACTTACATTGAAGGACGTTACCATTGTGTGTTTTGTTAACCGCATTTGCATACCTTATACGCTAGCCTTGTAACAGTTTGCTTCTGCGTTTTAACACCCTTGGCCCCTGGAGGATTTTTCCCGAGTATCATTATTCTGAACATCAATCTTGTCCTTGCACCTTGAACTTGTATGTTTGTAACACTCGTTCCTCCATTGTAACGTAACATTCCTTTATTCTTTTTTCCAAAATTATTGAAAAAAGACAAAAAAATCAAATATACCCCAAAAAGAGGAAGGGAAAAGTATTTTCTTTATTGGCAACATAATGAGTCGCCCTTGGATAAAGCACATATGTCTGTTTGTTAGTCAAACTATGGGATGTAATACGACTTTAGGAAGCTGTTCTCACTACATAGAGTTGTGTCCTCCTCCGTTTGGTTATTCTTCCAAACATATGGAGAGTTTGTGTTGCATTTTGCTTCGTAAACTTATGATTAATGCCATGTTGCCTAAGTCTCATCATTTGTCGTGTTGTTGTCCAAGGGAAGTTTCTACCAAGCCTGACTCGACCCCTCTGAAATTTGTCTCTTCCCCTCATACCTGGTCGTCCTGAATGTCCAATCAAGTCCTTGTTCGAAATCAATGAAGCCTTTAGTCTGATCATCAAGATGATCTAGTCCATGACCAACGAGTCATCGAAGACCTCTGGGCAGTGAAGTCGTACACTCATATTACACTCTTACCTTGAGTTTTGAAGATTTTGAAGTTTTTTCTCGAGCTCTGAAGATCTCATCTCCAGCCATCAGGTTGTATCAACTTCTAGAAGATGGATACTCTATATGTATATCTTTTTTATTTCGAGATGTAGCTCCGCTGTGTATTAATCATGGCTACACTTTATATAGTTATTTGACATGGATCTACAGTGTATTTGATTGGTAGCCATGATTCTATTTTATCCTGAGCATGGGTATGTCCGCCTCGGTGAGACATTTGTTATTTTGCAGACGGCGCCTCTCGATTCCTGGTCCCTGGGCTCACTTGTTCGTCATATCAGTAAAAATTGGTAATGTATTTCGGCCATCAGATGCTCTTTTGACCTCACACATTAGGGGGCATCTATTATAACCCTAATTTGCACCATACTTACCTGGCATCAGGCCATCTCAGATCCCTTCTTTGCCAAAGCACTGCTGAACAACTCTTTAAAAAACCTCTTTTATAAGGACCCATGTGCCCTACTCCATTACTGCATGCGTTTTCATGCTTGCTGACCTAAAATAACCCGCGTGGATTGACAAAAGCACGAAAAAATGAAAGTTGCCGACGGAACACACAGCTTTGGGTGAGTTAACTAAAACTCCCGGCCATGCATGGCCGAGGGTTCATCCAATTAGCTAGCTTCTTCTAGCCTATAAAAGAAGGGTTAGGGGTCCCATTTGGAAGAGGAGAAATAGAGTAAAGAAACTCTGCTCAATTGCACATTCCCATTGTCCCAACCCTTTAGCCATCCTTGTGCAAGAAGAGATACAAAGCAAAGAAGTTGGAGGACATTTGAATAGGAGCCCGGGATCAGGATTCGTGGAGCAGTGGCCGGTCTCGACATTGTAAATTGATTCATTAAAGTTAATAATAAAGAAATTCTTTTCCCATCCCACTATATGAGTTCTTCATAGTTTAGTAAATATGTGTTTGAATCTCTAACCCATTAGTCTGTAGGTAAAATGCATGTGTAATTTGTTGCTTGTTTTGTATGCAAGTCAGCCTTGGGAGGAGAACTGCCAACAAACGATAAAGCGTGAAGAAAGATTGACATCGAACATCCGGAACAAGGTATGTTGGTCTAACCATGTATTTGCTGAAAAGAAATGGGGATTAAGTCTGGGACGAAGGTAGAAAGTAGATTTCTTTTGGTCATATCTGCATGCATACTATAACCCTATTTGCTAGTCTGTAGGGGGATTTCCCACCACAACAGTGACTGGGGACATTCTGTAGTGATTTTCCTCGACCTGGTTGATGGTTGGGGACATTACAAAATGGTATCATAGCAGAAAAGATACAGTTGTTAGGTTTCATTTCCCGGCAGGGGTATAGTGGTTGGGGACGTGACAAAATGGTATTAGATCCATGGTTTCAACACTGAGCCTGGATGGACCATGTTAGTGGAATTTGAAGCAAAATTTTCGGAAAAGAATTGTTGTTGGAATGGACAAAAATCAATTTTAGATCCCATGGCTTCTACCCGGAACCTGGATGGGCCACGAACAAGAGATTCGGAGAAGAAAGTCCAAAGAATTTTGATGTACAAAGTGCCAGAAGGGCGTTGAAAGAACACTTGGACTGTGTTCGGAAACACGGGAGGTGTAACAATTTTAAGAAATGGCCACATAGAAGGAAATCACAAAATTCATGGTGTTGGGTCATAGGATCTGTTTGGGAGAAGGAGAATCCTTCACAACCGTCAGATCTAGAGAAAAGTACATGAATTTTAACCCCCAAGACTTGTAGACATCACGACATCGGTGAAATTTATGGGTTATAATAGAAAGAGGGGCCGAAGCCAAAGTTTTTGAAGTTCTAAAGAGAATACGCATCGTAGATCCAGGGGAGGGGAGTGTTCACCGTTGGATCTGATCAAGGACAGATCAGTTGGTTCGGGAGTTCAGCGTTTGGGAGAAATGGGGTGTCTTGGTGCACAAACTGCTGGAGCCTGAAGTCCCAAAGCAAAAGAGAAGAAGTGGTGTGGTAGGATGACGTTGCTAGTGGTGACATGGACCTTTCCTAGACATGCCATGTGCCACCACCTTATTTGGTGACAACTGTACTATGTGGACCCCAGAAGGTTAAGAAGTTCGAGAGTTCGATGTTCGAAAGATTTGAGGGTGAAAGGCATAAAATCTTTTGAAGTCCCGGAACTCCCGAAACCCCGAAGTGACATGGCTTGCTGATGTCACTCAAAATGACGTGGACACATGGATGTGTTCCACGTGTCAGTGAGTTAAGAACCTTTGGATGATTGAAATGTCCGATAGAACGTGACACGTGTCATCTATTTGAGTGGGCCACGTGTCCGCTTCTAATATTTCTCCACGTGGGCCTCCTCTCGAGCATGAAAGGTGGGGCCCCTAATGGTCACAGTGGATGCATGGGGCTAGATTGTGAAGTCCGGAGACTTGACACTCCAGAAGAAATGGTTCATGATGGAAGGGGACGAGAAAATCCTTGAAGTTCCATAGCACCGAGGTGACGTGACGTAATGATGTCACCGAGGGTGACATGGAAGTGTTTGGAGATTAGCGGTTTGGGAATTTTGGGATGTGCAGATGCGAAATCCTCCGAAGTCCCATAGCCCTGAATATTGAAGTTCCATAGTAGGTATCATCCATGGGATGCTGGGTAGTCATGGACCATTGATCCACCCTACTTTGTGAGTTCGCCAATTCGACACTCCGAGAGATTTTTTGGAAAGTGCGATGGAAACCTCCAAAGCTCGAGAGCCTGATGTATTCAAGGCTTTGGATAAGCGCCCAAACCATTAATGTTGGATCACAACCATGGTCACATGTGAACCAAGGGATGGAGAAAAGGGGTTAGCGCCCGAAAATTATTGTAGAGTAGAGTTGGGCTTAGAGATAGAAGCCGAGGGGTTCTTGATCGACCGAGACCCACTGAAAATGGAATCCAATATTGTTTTTGTTGAATCATATTGGTTTATTCTGGAAAATTATTAAGTCCAGTAACCTAGAAAACAAATCGGTTGACTACACACTTTGGAAAATTAACAATTGTTAGAACCAAATTGAATTGTTCCACGGTGCAGATAAATGGAGGAGGCACGGGATGTTTTCAGTTCATAGAATGAAGCTAGAGGAATGTATGTCCATTTGGGAGTTAAAGGATCAAAATCCAATGGGCACGGATAAGAGATAGATAAAGAAGGGAACATGATGAAAATCATTAAAAATTTGCAGAAAGATGTCCAAATTCATCGGGCAGACAAAAAAAAGCTCATGAAATCCAGGGAGCAACAGGGAGAATTCAACGTGAAGTTGATGCAGATACTGGAAAGAATAGAAAAGAAATTGGATAAGGAGAGTGGCTCAAGAAAATCAGGAAGTCACAGAAGAATAAAAATCGATAACATACATCACCAACAATCCCTGAGGAATTCCAATAAGAGAGCACATAGCAACTCAAGTCCATCCCCTATTAGGAAGCATAAGAGGTCCCGGGAGGATGAACTATGAGGATAAATGAACAAAATCAAACCTCCTATGTTTGATGGGGAGCACCAAAAGGATGAAGATGCAAAGACTTGGTTGTTGGGCATGAGAAAGTATTTTCAATTGCATAATTATTCTTCTCATGCAGAAGGAAGAATTGCTATCTATCAACTCAAAGGAAAGGCATCCATGTGGTGGGATCAACTTGTGCAAGTGAAACACATTAAAGAGAAAAATGTTACTTAGAGGGAATTCAAGAAGTATTTTGAAAAGAAATACTTGACTAAGAGGTACTATGACAAGAAAATGAAAGATTTCTTTGAACTCAAGATTGGGAGTATGACAATAGATGAATATGAAAGAATGTTTTTAGAATTGTTGAAGTATGTCTCTTTCATCAAGGATGAGACGGTCAATATTCAGAGGTATTTGAGTGGTTTTCCACCATTCATCAGTGAAAAAATACAATAAGATGATCCCAAAACATTGGAGGAGACCATAAGGAAAGCTAAGTGCCTATATGATCAACAAAAAGCAAGTCCAAATTTCCAAAAATCTTGGGAAGGCAAGAAGAAATTCAATATGGATCAGAGGAAGAAGGGAATTAAGCCACCAATATTCATAAATAATCCTCAGTGACATAGAACTTCTAGATAACCCAAAGCGATTGAGACAGGTGGTCAAAGGCCAAGGCAACCACCTATTCAATGTTGGGGTTGTAAAGGTGATCATATGTTTAGAGATTGTCCTCACAGAAGTGACAAAGTGAGAGCTATTCACAACGTTCAGCAAGATGAAATAGTGGGGGACATGGGCATAAATGTACCCAAGATCTATGCAGCCCTGGACAACAAGCAAGCGAAGTATCAATCACATATGATTGAAGTGGAAGGTATGATCAACAACCAATTACTATTTTAATTGATTCAGGAGCTAGTCATAGTCATATAGATCCTAAGATGGTG
Source organism: Picea engelmannii (assembly GCA_009831015.1). Taxonomy (NCBI): domain Eukaryota; kingdom Viridiplantae; phylum Streptophyta; class Pinopsida; order Pinales; family Pinaceae; genus Picea; species Picea engelmannii. Next base: position 115,676 of record ML802363.1, read on the forward strand.
GAAAGTTTGCATTTACCAAGAAACAAGCATGGAAAATCTTGGTTGGTGCAGCTGGCTACTGGAGCCAAAAGAAAAGTCAATGAAATGGTTAAGTCATGTCTTATGGACATGAATGGACTAAGAACAAGGGCAGATTTGAACATCTTGCCTTTAGGTTCCTATGACTGTCTAATTGGGATGGATTGGTTGGACCAACATCATGCTATCCTGGAGTATCATAAAAAGGAATTTACTTGCTTGGATGAGAAAGGGATCCTAAGGAAAGTGCGGGGAATTCCCAGGGAAAATTCTATGGGAGAAATTTCAGCAATGCAGATGAAGAAATGCTACAAGAAAGGCTACCAAATATTTGTAGCTCATATGGAAGAAGCACCTAATGATAAGGTGCCAAATTTGGAGGATCATGCAGTCCTGGAAGATTTTGAAGATGTCTTCAAGGAGGTACTAGGACTATCCCCAAAGAGAGATATTGATTTCTCTATAAATTTAATGACTGGAGCAGCTCCAATGTCAAAGACTCCTTACAGAATGAGTACACCAGAGCTGAAGGAGTTGCAAATGCAGCTTGAAGAACTTCTGAAGAAGGGGTATATACACCCAAGTGTGTCACCTTGGGCCGCCCCAGTCTTGTTCATGAAGAAGAAAGATGGGACATTGAGATTGTGCATCGATTTCTAACAGTTGAATAAAGTGACTATAAAGAACAATTATCCCTTACCAAGGATTGATGATCTCTTCGATCAATTGAAGGATGAAAAGATAGATATCAGGTCAGGATACCATTAGATAAGGATTAAAGAGGAAGACATCAACAAGACCACCTTCAAAACAAGGTATGGTCATTTTAAGTTCATAGTGGTGCCATTTGGGTTATCAAATGCACCCATTGTTTTTATGTTCTTAATGAATGGTGTTTTCTGAGAATATTTGGACAAGTTTTTCATTGTCTTTCTGGATGACATCATTGTATATTCCAAGTTGAAAGAAGAGCATGAGCATCATTTGAGGATGGTGTTGCAAGTGCTAAGAGAGCATCAGTTGTATGCCAAATTGAGCAAGTGTTTGTTTTATCAAAACATAATTCACTACTTGGAGCATATCATTTCAAAGGATGGGATAGTAGTGGATCCTGAGAAGATAAAAGCCATTAGAGAATGGTCAGCGCCAAAGAATGTGACAGAAGTTAGATCATTTATGGGTCTAGCTGGTTACTACAGAATGTTCATTGCAGGGTTTTCAAGAATAGTTCACCCCATTAATTCCTTGCAAATGAAGGGGAAGAAGTTTCAATGGACAAAAGAATGTGAAAGAAGCTTCTAGCAATTGAAGCAGTTGTTAACCAGTGCTCCAATTCTGAGGATTGCAGATCCAAATGAAGAATTCATTGTATGCACAGATGTGTGCAAAGAAGGACTGGGTGGATTCCTCAGTCAAAATGGGTTTGTTGTATGTTATGAATCAAGGAAGTTGAAGGAGAATGAAAGGATCTATGCCACTCACAGGATTGCCCAGAACATGCAAACAACATGATGCAATCATGGTGGTGGTGGACAAGCTTACTAAAGCTACCAATTTCATTCCTACGAAGACTACCCATAAGGCAACTAATGTTGTTGATATTTATATGAGGGAAGTAGCACGCTTGCATGGCATACCCAAGACAATTGTGTCTGACAGAGACCCAAAGTTTACCTCAAAGTTTTGGAAGGGGTTATCCAAAGGGTTCAGAACAAATCTAAACTTCATCATTGCTTATCATCCTGAGTCTGATGGGAAGAAAGAAAGGGTGAACCAAGTGATAGAGGACATGCTAAGGATGTATGTGATGGAAAAACCATCTAAATGGGAATATTATCTACACTTGGTAGAATTTGCCTACGATAATGGGTATCAAGCATCACTGAAGATGAGAACGTTTGAAGCACTTTATGGCAGGAAGTGCAACACCCTAGTAAGTTGGGATAACCCAGCTGATAGGGAAGTGGTTGGGCCAAAGTTGCTCAAGGAAATGGAAGAGAAAATGTTGAAGATTAAGCAGAATTTGAAAGATGCCCAAGACAGACAAAAAATTTATGCTGATAAGAACAAAACTCATAGGGAATTTAAAGTAGGGGATCATGTATTCCTGAGAGTGAAGGCCAACAGAAGCTCCCTGAAGTTGGGAAATTGTTCAAAGTTGGCAGCTCGATATTGTGGTCCATTTGAAATCCTAGAGAGGATTGGTCCAGTAGCATATAGGCTTTCATTTCTTGCATGCATGTCTATACATAATGTATTTCATGTGTCACTACTTAAGAAATATGTACCTCATGCTAATCATGTTATTGATTGGAATATGATTCAGGTGGAGCAGGAAAGTGCTTTTTAGGTGCATCTGATGCGTATACTAGACAAAAAAAGCAAGTAGCTCTGGAATCGATCCATCGAGCTTGTAAAAGTCCAGTGGACCTGGTACGGTCCTGAGGATGCAACATGGGAGCATGAAGATGCTATGCGGGCAGAAGGCTCGCATATTTTTGAAGATTTTGGAAATCTTGTTGTTGTTGTGTAAGTAAGTTGCACTGAGGACAGTGAAAAAATAAGGGGAGGGGATTGTAACACCCCAAGGTCGAGCCCCTGCTAAATTGTAATTATGTTTATAGGCTGGTGAGACAAGTGTTTATAAGCTGAAGACTATATATTTATTAGGCCAAAGAGCCTAGATGCTTAAGGCCATGAGCCTGATTTTTGTATATGTAAATGCACATATCATTAATAAAATTACACTTCTATGTGTAGATTGACCACGAAGAAAGAGTTATGGAGGACTAAGCTCCACTAGGTAGGGTAAGGGAGGGGGCTAAGTGTCTAGGCCTAGGGGCTAAGTTAGAGAGCTTACCTCTAAGGGAATAATATTTTATTATTATTTCCTAAAGGCTAAGGTGGACATGATCGGTGTTGTCCTAAGTTCCTGAAAAAGGGAATGAGTGCTAAGTGGAACTCATACAACTGCAAGAAGACAGGTGTCGACCTGGGTGCATGTAGTTATAGCTCAGAAATCCAGTTCGTTGGGGGTTCAATTCTCATTCTCGCATTGCTCCCCATCCTTGTGTCTGGACCAGTCTAGAGTTTCCTCACGAACCTTATGATTCTATGGAATTTTGCCACCCTTCCCGATTCATCCAGGGATTCATGCTGTGAGCCATCCTCTTCATGTTCGACCTCTGCATCATTCGCATGCCTCTGAAACAAGTAAACCCATGAAGTTTACCTGTGTTTTCCTGTGAAGCACAATGCACCTATACTTTTCCAGAGCCATGTTGTGCCTTAATGGTTTTTTTTTGTTTCCATCACCTGAGCTATATCAAGCCTTGTTATTTCCATCACCCTTACTGGAGTTGACTTAGAAGTTGGATTGAAGAAGGAGGTTGTCCGGAATGTGGTTTGAAGAGGCGAGTTGTCAGGCCCATGGACTGAAGAAGAAGGTTGTTAGACCTATAAGAAACTCTCTCCAGGGGAGAGAGGTTGATGAGGAAGTGATTTCCCAGAGGGAGCCCAAATACATCTATAATTAACTGAGAATTCATGTCTGGTCTGTTGCTGAAGCCTTGGAAGGGAAGTGGGGTAGCAGAAGGACTGTTGAACAGAGAAGGGGCACACTTCCTAGGGTGGAATAGACATGTGGGGAATGAGAGGTTGTAGGTTGTTAGTGTGAGCTGGTTCCTGGGAGAAAATCCCTTATTTTGATCTGTGTGACCTTCCTGTTGTCCTTGCCTAGCCTAAGAATCCCTTTCTCGGTGGAGTTTAGTCCCAGCTCGGGGGTGACCCACTACTGAGCTTGATGAGCAGTGTGGTCTAAGGTTGGGAGGTTCGTGGGAGGTCTGCACGTAGTTGGTGGTCATCTATTAAAATATAAGTACCAAATCTCTATTCTTTGTATGATGCATCTTGAAATTAAGTTATAATGTTGTTAGAATTGACTGTGTATAATGTTTGTATGTTTTAATGTTATTTCCGCATGAATAGTGTATGAATAGAATTCTATAACTGTTAATTTGCATATAAATTTACAAAATGGTATCAGAGCTAAGAGAAACGTCCCAGAAGTGGCATCGTTGGCATGTTGGTGATTGAGGACATCATGTAGTAATGTTTCCCGGCTTGGTTGATGGTTGGGGATGTTACAAAATGGTATCAGAGAAGAAAAGAAAAGATACAATTGTTATGTTGTATTGCCCGGCAGGGGTATGATGGTCGAGGACGTGAAAAAAATACACATAATGGTCACAATCAAGAAAACAATATGATGCAACCTCAATGCCACAAAATAAATGTGACAACATATAAACCTTGACCATGAGAGAGCTAATCCTTCTTGTTGGTCCTAAGGTCTGCACTTGACTACTAAATGGCAAAGCTAGGACACCTATCAGTTTAGAATGGTTGTTTCTTTAACATTTTTTTGGTTGGTTAGAGGGTTATTCTATCAAGGCAAAGACAAGGTTGGGTTAGTAGAACGATGTGGATGAGGGCCCTCCTTGGCTGATGGCACACTAATGACAGACCAGTGAAATAATAGAAAATAGAGAGAAACAACAAACTACTCAATGAATAATCTGCTGCAAGAAGTTCAATACTTAAAATATCATTTCAAGACATCAAACATGTATCCAAACACAATAGCTCCCACAAGTTGAAGAAAACAAATCTTTACCAAAGCATTAGTTGTTTGAAAGGTTGCATATCAGTAAAAATAAGTCATACAATAGCTGAAAGGAAATGAAATGTACGTTGCACAAATAAAAAACTGTATTCAATATAAGAATGAAAACACATGAAGATTTGTATGAAACATTGTCATCAAAAGTATGTTCACCAAGTAGAGAGATTTAATCCTGCATGCATAAAACGGGTCCAACTAGTCTATTGTATTGTTGTTCCTTCCTAAAAAAATCCGACCCTTACAATATCCAAAAACTAACTATTTAAAGAAAAGTTGCAGAGGTCCTCGTACTTAGGGGACTGAGACCTAAATTAAGCTAATTGTTTGTAAATCAAATTATTAACTGTACTAAGATGTTGAAATTAATCAGCAAGAGTGGTTCTTATCTCACACAGAAGACCACTCTTGCATCTAATCTAGGAAAATGATGGACTTAATCAAGATAAAACTACTATTGTCTTTGAGAAAGAACTGATGCATGTTGAAGGAACTGAATGGCCGAAAATAGGCCTCGGAGTGAAAGAGTAGAGCTTTGTTGTCAAGCAATGACATGTCTACGAGCTGTTGGAGGCTACTGGAGATAACCGGTTGTGTGAGCAGATCTTGCTGAAGTGCATCTAGAACTAACCTGTGTCGATCTGTGATGGAGATTGACTCTTTGTTTATGTCTGAGCTTTCACAAGCTAAGCGTAGTCTGATTTGACTGTACTCGACTCTTCTGCTCGCTTTCACTATGATGAATGGTCATGAACAGGAATTCGTGGAGATAGGCATCCAATAGGAGGACGGGATGAGTGGAGACGGGCGTCCAATAGGAAGACAGGATGAGGTGACATGTGAAGACAGATGTCACAAAGTGAGAGGAGGTGCGACTAGTGAGTGGGAGGTATCGGGAGTATGGGGTTGGTGACGTGTAGTGAAGGCTACAGCTGGCGCGCAAAGAGAAGGGGCGGCATTGAAAAACCACCCTGTGGGAACTTGGAGGGGGGGGTAGGTGGTAAGCAGATTAGAGAGGGGAGGGGAGGGGTCCAAGTTGGGATAAAGACCTTTGATATGGATATGTGGGCCATCGCCGATGGAGATCAGTGTGGGGTTTAATCGAAGGACAAGTGTGGGGTGGTGAGAGGAGTGAAAGTAGTGAGTGGGATGAGGAGAGATGACGTGTGAGGTGACGTGGTGATATGAAGTCATTCAAGCACGTGATTGTGGTGGTTGTCGAGGGTGGTTTGGATTCAGACCGTCGTTGGGCCCATAATTCACCAGAAGTTGCCATGTACCCTTCCAACAAAACCATGGTTTAAATTGTGGGACTGCTCTGGAAAATTAACGTCTAGGCAGGTTGCGTCCCCGTAATGAACTATAGTCGTCGATCTGATTATGATCCGAGATCTGGGTGGCATTTACCTGCTGCAAGGATCGACGGTTCTCATTGACCTGGGATCAATGGTATAGATTCACATTGGAAGTCCGGGCTTCGGGAATTTCGAATGTGAAACATGAAACATATCCCGGAGGAAAATCTTCGAAGTGAATGATCTTTCGCCACGTGTCATGATGGATGAACGGTCCAGATTCACTTCGAAAGTCTGGGCTTCGGGAGTTTCAAATGTCAAGCGTGAAGATCTCCTGGAGGAAAATCGTCAAAGTGACGTGGCGGCCTGATGTTGTATGATGTCACAGCTCCTGAGGTGTCTTGGAAAGAACAGTGACATGTGTCACGAGGAAATGGGTGAATGGCACAACCAAATGACCTGAGATGAATGCCACGTGTCCTGCCTCATGAGTGTGCCATGTGTCTCAACTGTCGGTTTCCACGTGCTTCGACACTTTGGGCTTCGAGAGTTTCAACTATTAGCGCTTCAAAACTTCCTGGAGGAGAATTGCCGAAGTAACCGATCTATCACCACGTGTCCCATCTGATGGATGGTGTTGGCACTCTTCTCGTCGCTGTGTGAGAAAAAAGTGAGTGCTTACATGCCTAGTTGGGCTCTGCTAGTCATGAGAGCTGTAATGTAAAAGGTTAGAAAGAAACAGTAAAAATATTAACAAGAATTAAACAAAAACTAAATGAAAGTATGAGCATAGGAACAAAAATAAAAACAAATGAAAATGGACCAATATCACCAATATATAAGCAGGTCTGATTGATGAAATCCAAAGATACACAAAGGAGAAAGAGGACT
>ML802363.1:131750-144135 GCA_009831015.1 Picea engelmannii
TGTGAGGCTGGGGGTGAAAACCAGCCTCGTTTGATTAAAAGTGGGAGTGGATAGTCCAATCAAGAAAAGATGGGGTGTTTTCAGAATCCCTTTGGAGGAAACCTACTTAGACCACCACGTTTCGAGATGAGGCTATGTGAGTGCAATAGTGGCTTTTGTGTGTGAGTGACAAGTGTACCAAATTTTAGTTGTTAGATGTCACCTTGCAACATGTGGACATCGCTTGGTCCTTTACAAAAGTTTGATTACCTAAATCAACTAGATGCCATTGGTACAACCTTGCGGAATTTTTAAAAGCCCTAGGAAACTAGCATGTGGACATTGTGGTCCGTTACTATCCTTTAGCTCCCTATGTGTGAGTTAATCTAGAAAAGCATGAAACTAGTCCTAGATTGAACATGTGGGCATGTGTGGGCCTGTTACAAACTTTTAACTCTCCTAGTTTTCTGATCTAAGAAAGCAAAATTCAAACACTATTCTAACTTTGACATGTGGGCATGTATTGGACCCTTTACAAGAATGTGTTTGACAAAAATGAAACTAAGAGGGGTCTCCAAAGAGCCTTTGTCCTCTCCTAAAACTTTGTTTGAAATTTTGTTTAAGGGAGGTGAGATCAATTTCTCAACCCTTTTCTGATTCTCAAGATCGCACAATGGCCCAAGAGAAGAGCATACTTCAGGTTGTTACTTTTGACTTCTAGTCCCAAAATATGAGTTTTTAGATGTGTTTTTTAAGATTGATGTTTCAACTTAGATTTGTAAACCAAAGCAAGCAAAATAAAGGACAATGAATTTTATCCTCCTATGTGTCTAGGTTTGCTAGATGGTCCCCTTTATAAGTTGAGGGGCTAAGTTAGTGCAGTATTCAGAGCTTACACATTATCATTTTAACAAGGGAAATGAGTTTCCCAACATCCAAAAAGCTTACAATGCAAATTTTGAGTCAAATGCGCGGCCTCCTGTGTGGACAGAGGCGCATTCTGCACATACGCACAGACAAAACAGAAGAGAAAAAGCGCTTAAGCGCCCGATGCGCGCCTGTGGGTGTGAATACCTGCGCGCCTGCGTCAAAAAGTCCGGGACGAAAATTCCGAATCGATTTCTCTCCAATTTCTGATGAATTGACTATCAAGCAGGTCGGCTGAGGCCGGTTTATGAACCTGCAGGTTAACTAAATCAACAGGAAAGCAAATGAAGCCCAAATGAGGGAGGAATTTACCAAACTCCCCAGTGGAGTCGCCAATCTGTTGGCACTCTTCTCGTCGCTGTGTGAGCAAAAAGTGAGTGCTTACATGCCTAGTTGGGCTCTGCTAGTCATGACAGCTGTAATGTAAAAGGTTAGAAAGAAAACAGTAAAGCTATTAACAAGAATTAAACAAAAACTAAATGAAAGTATGAGCATAGGAACAAAAATAAAAACAAATGAAAATGGACCAATATCACCAATATATAAGCAGGTCTGATTGATGAAATCCAAAGATACACAAAGGAGAAAGAGGACTTGGGTCCCTTCCCTCTCCAATGGAAGGCTCTTGAGGCCCTCAACTGATTGCTCTCCTTACAATGAAAGATGGAAATATGGGTGAAAGAACTCCCAAGCTTATCCACTCTAGTGAGAGATGGAAAGCCTATGAAATGGTGCTGATTATGTCTATTGCCAAAGAATGAGTCTCTAGCAATCTCAATAGCATAACAATACAAAGAATTCCTTGAAGAAATGGTGGTCATTCATGGCTTTTTATAGCCAAACATTGAGCTATTATGCAACCTCTTTTGAATGTGGAAAGGGGCTCTTTAGGGCACCCTTAGGTCTTTGACCAGCCTCCCCACGCAGATTGAGCTCGGATTTGATGTCAAATCGACTTGGGAGCCGATCCAATAGTGGTTGGGAGGCCGACCAGTTCCATAAATGCGCCGTTTGGCAGGCGCGCGGTTTTTTCACCCCACAGCCGCGCATACGCGCCCGCTTCACGAAAATGTTGCGCGCGCGCCTTGTGGGTGCGCAGCGCATTTTAATTTTTTGGCCATTTTGTATAGTTTTGGCCCTTTTTCTGTGCTGTGGAGTTTTAACCTTGTTCCATGAATGACTGTTTTTCTGTGCTGACGATGCGGAGTTCTTGTCGCCCTGTGCGGACGAAAGTTCAGTGATAACAGATGGTCTAGATTTACTTTGGGACTTCGGGCCCTTGTCTCTTCTAGAATTTCGAATGTGAAACCTGAAAATCTCTTGGAGGAAAATATCTGAAGTGAATTATCTACTGCCGTGTGTCGTGACCGACGAATTGTCCAGATTCCCTTCAGAGATCTAGGCTTCAGGAGTTTCAAATTATAAGCGTGAAGATCTCCCAGAGGAAAACTCCTGAAGTGGACGATCTGCTTCCACGTGTCTCCGTTGATGTATGGTCTTGATTCAATTCGAGACTTCGACAGTTTGTGCTTCGGGTCTTCTGATGACTCTGTGTGTTAAGCTCCGTGCAATTCTTCATTCCCAAATGGACGATAGTCGTTGATATGATTTACTTGGTGGATCCTTACCATTGAAACTTTACCTTTTTGTTCCCATGGTGTGAGCCCGAAATTTGTTTCTCTGGATTGCTACGTTGTGTGCATGGGCATTCCCTGTTCGTACAAAAATACTCGGGAAACCTGTAGTGAGCTCAATCCACGAAAAACATGATGACAAGTAATTCGACCCAAACACGACGTATATTTCATCTTTTAAGAAAGACAGAAAAATAAATGCACAAAGACTCAAACAAGAAAGAAGCAAACAAGAACTAGGTCGCTCAGTAATGGGAAAACGACTTAACTGACCAGAAAAAGGAAAAAGTCAATGAAGGCATATGGAAAAGAGAGGAGAGGCAGGGGATGCAGGCCTAGGTTACAACACTTCCCATTATCATTTGTACAACCATTGGCAATTGAGTTAGGGTCGAATAGTGAAATGGCTCGATACAAATCTTTCATCATATAGACAATGGGTATGCAATGTAATTATTAGTAGAGTTAATAATTATGAAGTATGTTCTCATATTAGGGTTGGATATTCTACATCATTGTGTTACATTAACTCTTCCATGATGACTTAGCATTTCCCTAAACACAAATGGTTAGCACCTTCCACTGGCATACCTTGGGAAAGTTGAAAAAGTTATTGATGAATATTTAGATAACTATTAAGTTAGAGAGGGAAAGATTCATAGTGTTCATGATATAGTGTACCTTTGAGACTATAAAGTCAGGCTTAGCCCTCACTTCCCCTCACATTGATCACTTTTTTTTCTAGTACACTTGGTCTCCAATTTCTCTCTTTCTCTCGCTAGCACAATACTCTCTTTAGACTCTTTGTGATTTCCTTTCACCATTTTCCACCCATAATATCATAGGGATCAATGCTCCCACAACACTATGTGACCTTTGGCTCGGAGGAAAAATCCACCCTATATGGAATGATAACTTTGGTTTCCATAGAAATGAGTTTAGCATGGGTGTTGAGATACAATGGGAACATATGGTATTCTTCACACGAAAATATATCTCAATGGTTCCTTAGTTCCATGTTTTTCCAATGATGGCACTTCCTAACTTTTGAGTAAATGAATAACTTTTCCAAGAAGACTCTACACATTCATCCACAATCCTTGATACCTCGTCAACTGATATGCTCGCATCACCCTAAAGCACATCAAGTGCATATTTGGTCTACCCACGCCCAAAATCTCAGTGGAAATGGAGAATTCAAAGGTTCTAGTTGCCACCTTTTATGATATCATACAATATTATGCTTAGGACACCCTGAAAGAAATTGAGATCTCCAAGTTTGAATTATTATAGTTGGAATGTTTCATTTCAATATGTGTGATGAAGGATGGACCCAACCTCCTTACAATTGTCACACTTCTTTGTTTGTGTGGACACCCTCCCCCACCCCACGAGAAATTTTCCTATGGATTCCCTAAAGTTGTTGCACTTCTCTATTCACATGCTACAACCAAACAATGGGGTGGAATTTGTCTTGATCAATTGGCTCACACAATGTATGGTTCTACACACTTTAGATGCCCATTAGGTTAGGATTTCCATTGATGCCATTGTATTTTAATGATTTACTCCAACATTCTATGCCAAGTTTTCCTCAACTTGAATCCTATTAAATTTCAAACCCAACACTCGGAAATTTATTTCATAGAAAACCCTTGATGTAATAAACTTATTAAACAATTTTACTAAATAAAAAATATGGTTGATTTTTAACGATTTACATAAATAAATTATCGGAAGCACAAAAAGAAATCAAACACATTTGCACACGTAATTTTTTGGGTAAATACCCCTGGGAAAACCCCCTAAGGAAAAACCAATACCATGATGATTTTATTAATATAAAATTTGGGCTCCCATCCTGGGATAATGACCCACCTAAGGAAAATAAAAAACAACAAAATAGCCTAGTCTATAACACCTCAAGATCTGTCATTTGATCTTGTTGGCTACTACTCCTTTGTTTCCCCTTGCTCCTTTCCTCGAATCCTTCCCTTTCACACTTTGATGAAAGTCCTTCTCCACCCAATCAATGAGATCTCATTATCTCACTCTATGTGTCCCCTCTTCTCACCTTAGTTTCTTTTTATAATGTTGAGTTTACCATCAATCCAAAACCCTAGATCTCCAAAGTGATCAATGGCTAAGATTAAATCTCACCAATACTTGAGATCAATAACTAGGATTTAAGTTAATTGACCAATGCCAAAAACTTAAGCATTTCATTAAATTCAATTCAATTAATTATAAAATGGCATTCACTCTAATAATCACTTTATTAAAGTGAATTTCCTAAGTCTTGTGAGGTATTAAGGACGACTTCTACATGTTAGACACAAAACTAATGTGGAAGTATTTGTTTGATGCTACAAATATCAACACTCCCTCTTAGCAAGGAAGGTAATTCTATAAGAGACACCTGCAACTATCTCCCTCCAACCCTAGCACGATGTTGCACACATCATCCTACACAATGACATCCCTCCAACCTTGTTGGTCAATTGCTCCCTAAACACTAGAAGTCTCATAATCGATGACACTACACATTAGTGCCCTAGAGTATGGACACTTCTTCGGAGGCATGCTTTCCATGCATGTACTCATAGGAGCTTCCTCATGATCTTGAGCATCCATCAATTTCAGTTTGTGCCAGTTGGGTCTCTTGACAACACTGGAAGGGGCTAACTCCCTCTTCCCATATGAAGGTTGTCTCCTCGCATTGGAATTCTATGAACTTTGCTCGCCCTTTGGAGCTTCCTACTCCTCATCCTTTGTCATTGACATCGATCCATTATCCAAGTTTCCCTTGGATCCACTTACATGATTTCCCTACAACATGTATAACTTCCCCTCTTTGACACCAAGATATTGAGCTGAGTCTATGTCAGATCCCTTCAATAAAATAAGAACCCAACCATCCTTGCAAAAGATGGCATATCCATTGTCCTCCATTTTTTAAACTAAGAGCAACACATCTACCACCTCCAAAGAACCTTCTAACTCCAGCTGGAACCTGACTATTCCAACTCCCTCTACACCACACTTGGCATTGGTGTCAAGCTCCACATGCAAATCCAAGTCCGTCTCCAACCAACTTGTGAACAACTCATGCGTCCCTGTCATGTTTTTTGTCCATTGAGAAAAGAAATAAAACCAACTCCTCAAGACTCTTGTGGCTTATGCGGATCAAATCTACTGCTCAGATATATCCTTGCTACCATATTGATCTATTGCTTCCCTATCGACTTCTCTTCTCCTTTGGACTGAACAAATATCTAGGTGAAATTCCTTCTTCACCCCTTGCTAAGATCTCCTTGAGAAAAAAGTCTTTATTTTCTCTATCTATGATTCATTGACTCTAATAGATCTACCATCCCCTGATCTCTAGATGAAATTCCTTCTTCACCCATCCAAGATCCCCTTGAGTCACAATCCTTCATGACTCAAGCACTTGAGAAAAAATTCTTATTTTCTCCAAAGTGGATGACTCAGGCACATGAGAAAAAGTCCTTATTTTCTCCTATGTGCTCTCTTGTATGGCCTAGATCTCTAGGTGAAATTCCTTCTTCACCTATCTGAGATCTCCATGTTGGTTTCCTATACCCCTGCCCGAAATTTTGTAAGCCACCCAACAAAAAAAATTTGTTGCCCAGACTTGTTTCCCACTATCTGAACCTCCTGCCCACTGCCCATACCTCCTACTTGTACCCTCTATGGTATTCCTTAGGCCCCTGTGGCCTTCCCGCACTCTCTGTGGCTACCTAACGATCTATGCAACTTCCCAACGACTACCCTGTGATCCTAGCATGTCCAGTGGTTGTCTTGGTGGTTGACTATAGCCTAGCCCACACTATCTTGTGGTAGTCCTACTAGCTATAGGGGTTGGCTATCTGCTGGAGGTTGCAACTACTGCTATTAGCCATGAATGTCGACACTCTTAAACACCCCACACACCACCCTTGTGTCACTTACGACACATAACCCCTATCTACCAACAACTACAACTATCTCTCAGCTGCTCCATGCACCTACTAATCCGTGAGGCTTGTCTGCAACACCACACGATAGTACGACTATACAGCTTTGTATGGATCGTATGACCCTCTCATTTTTTCTTTTTCTTTTTATTTTTATTTTTTTTAATTTTTCCCCGCAAACTTGCAAAAACAAAATTTTCTAACACTGCTAAACTTACATTCTGTGACAATTGGTTTCTTCTTCATAATTGATCACACTCTAATATCATATTAAATTTCAGACCCAACACCCAACAATTTAATTCATAGCAAACCCTTTCTATAATAAATTTATTAAGCATATTTACTGAATAAAACACAACTGAGTTTTAACAATTTTCAGACTAAATTAGCGGAAGAACAATAGGAAACCAAACACATTTTCACACGTAATTTTCTGGGTAAATACCCCTAGAAAAACCACTAAGCGAAAACTAGTACCATGATGATTTTATTAATATAAAATTTGAACTCTCGTCCTGGGATAATGGCCCACCTGAGGAAAATACAAAATAACAAAATAGCCTAGCCTATCACACCTCAATATATGTCCTTCGATATTGTTTGTTGCTACTCCTTTGCCGCCCCTTGCTCCTTTCCTCAGAGCCTGCCCCTATACACTTGGATGAAAGTCTTTCTGCACCCAATCAATGAGATCTCACTATCTCACTACGTGTGTTCCCGCTCCTCTCATCTTAGTTGCATTTTGTAATGTTGAGTTTACCCTAGATCTCCAAAGTGATCAATGGATGAGATTAAATCTCACCAGTACTTGATATCAATGGTTAGAATTTAATTTAATTCGCTAATTCCAAATTCTTAGGAATTTCAATAAATTAAACTCAATTAACTATAAAAAAACATTCACTTTAATAATCACTTTATTAAAGTGAATATCCTAAGTCTTGGGAGGTATTGAGGACAACTTCCACATGTTAGACACAAAACCGATGTGGAAGTACATATTCGATGCTACAAATCCCAGTGCCATTGCCATTCTCATATATCTAATGTCCACCCTACATGCCAACCCAACATTCCAAGGGCGAGACATAGAGTGAATTTCTCATGATGCCATCATTGAAGATACAACCGCACTTTGCCTCCCACCTTCAGTGGACACCCTGTGCACCCCTCTAGAAGTGAATGACTTGGTACATGAATATGCCAAAGGGTTTCAACATGAGAACCATTCTATCATTATGGTACATGGTTCACTTGGGCCCTACCTAAAATTCAAGAAGTATCTAATTTTTTCAAAAGTTTTAGATGGAATGGATAGACAATATGTGGACACCAACCTAGATGCTTATAGTGTTGGCGAAGAATAGTGTCTCCTTCTGGAAAATATCCCAAGCATATTATGGTTGAACAATTTATTGGAAAAATAAAGTAACCCTTATACACCACCATGCATTGACAAATGGTTTGAGATTATTTTTTGTGACTACTAGTGTGGACCACATGATGGATAGTACCCAAATTTCAAGAAATTCACCAGTGCATTGAAATCAAAATTCCAACTTGGTTTTTCAACACTACTAACTACTTGTTCAACACACTCTACCAAATATCTAGGATATCACTTGAATGACCCCTAGATTAAGAACTGTGGGTGAGGCATGATGCACAAGGATCAACAAGGAAAAGAAGGAACAGAGAAAGTGTAAAAGAACAAACACCTCTATCGTGTCAAATGCACAGGAACAATGCACCCAATCCACCCTTTAATCGTCCTCCCAGCCTCCACACACCCAAGCTAATGACTACATACATTCCATACAACCAACATCAACACCAATGGTAACATTTATGTCTCCTACCCTCACTTCCCCCACACAACACCCACATGCCTATGCCATTAATCCCATTGATCTTACCTTCCACATGTTCATCTCCCATCTTTGAAAAAAGAGAAATGTGTGTTATGCCTCCCCTCACTAGTCCACTACTACAAACAATTAGGGTAACATTGATCACCACTTATATACCTATTTTTCCTCCCCTTTGTCTCATTGTGTTAGGAGTCACATCCTAGACATAAAAAAAAATCCCATCATGCACCTTAGTCATCGAGGGACACACTAACACCACCATCCTTCAATAGACCAACCATGTGGATATCCCCTTGGAGACTATGAACATTCCATGATGTCAACCTTCTTCCACTAATCCCCTTCTTGTGACCCTCCAACAAATTTTATAGAGGCTACTCAAGTTCCACTCAACTTTGACCAACATGAGACAAAGGTCGGCTCCCCCCTAACACATGTTGAATAAATTATTGTCATTGATGTCAAAGGTAAGTAAGTATTCACATATAAATAAATACAAAAGTGGAAGTGGATTAAAAATGAGCTTACATGAAAGTGGATTAGAAATGAAATTATGTAAAAGTGGAGTAAACATGAAAATGGATTAGAAAAGGTAAAAGTGAAAGTGGAGTAAAAGTGCACATGGTTTTAAAACCCATGGTGGTATTTTATCCATGGTATGTTGAAAAATAAATAAAAAAATAAAAATGGGGGAAATTAATTATTTATTTAATAAAAGTCGCGTCTTTTCAAATGAACATGACTTTTCATGTAGAATTAATGGTAAAGTATAAAAGGAGAAGAGGATTGTGAGAAATATAGTGAGTGTGGGTGAAAATGTAATATTCTTATGCATATTATTTGAGTAGTCATGATTGAATATCATTCAAGGAGCAACGATTAAATAGTAGCGAAGATCAGATTAGGTGTTCTAGAAAATAGATATGGCATTCTAGCCATAGTTTTAAAAACCAAAACCGATACCGGAACCGGTCGAGGGTCCAACCTGAACAGGAACTGGAACCAGTAATGAACCGATCGAACCGGTTTCAATGAACCATTTTTTTTTTTTAAATATTTAAATTTTAACAAAAAAATATATTTTTAAGATTTTAAATCATGTTTCCAAAGCATTAGAGACAATTAGAGACAAAATATCCAAAGTATGCTCATGAACATATCAAAATGGCACCAAGTGAAATACATATCTCGAGATCGGAACATAAATACATAATCAAGGAGGCTCTAGAGTCAAAATGGCCTCGATCCTCTATAGACCAGAACAACAAAACACATATTAGCAAGAGTCAAGACTACAAGTCACTATCTCATTGATCAACATGATCAATCATCAATCATCACTACTGCTAGAAGTAGAAATGTCATGGGCATCCTCGCCCTCGACATCATCATCTGACTCGGACTCGGACTCGGCCTCAAACTCATCACCATCAGGGACATTTGTGACTACACACTCTGAAGCTGCACTAGTTGTAGTAGTACGAGTATGACCGGGACGAGGCACACGAGGTATACGACAGCGTTCCACTAGGGTCTGCGATGTCTGACACTGGAATTGGACCACGAGGCCCTAATAGTGGATCTGCATCCATCTGAGCCTGCCCTGCTAACTCCATCTCCAAATCATGGTCAACATCAAACTCTAGTGGGTGAGTCTCTGCTACCCAATCTGAAGCTGGATCAACATCATCCAACACAATAGGATCTGTATCGGGTCTTTTGTTCAACAATTGGTTGCGCCTGAGCCGGAGGTTGAACTGCACGAAGACTAGATCATTTAATTGTTTCTGTTCTAAGCAGTTTCTCTTCTTCGTGTGAATCCTCTCAAAGAAAGACCAATTTCGCTCACACCCAGAAGCACTGCAAGTTTGACTCAACACTCTAATTGCAAACTTTTTCAATTGAGGACAATGGCTGCCAAATGACTCCCACCAGTTTGTTGAAAAAAACATAGTTAGTCGAGTTAGTTCCTTGAAGTAATAAAATTTAAAGTACATAAAATTTAAACACTTGAACTTTAAAGTTTAAACTTTGGAATTGTTACCTGGCTCATCCGCATCCCTTGCAATCTTTGCTAGGTTCTTGACGAAGGTACCTGTGGCTCCAGTGAAACAAGTGATCTGTCGGTGTATCTCCAACTGATCACTCTCAGAAGGGATCATGCGCTCAAGGCAATCAATCAAGCCATCTCTAACCTCCCCAGTCACATCTTCTCCAAGATGCGCTCTGTAACGATACCTTGGGTTCAAGAAATAACCAGCTGCATGTATAGGGCGATGGAGTTGATTGTTCCATCTACGATCAATGATGTCCCAAATAGGCCCATACTTGGAGACTCTATCCTTGTATGTTGCCTTTATTTGCTCATTTTCCTGATCCATAGCCTCATAAATGTAACCCATGGCCAATTTTTCCCCATCCACTAGCCGCAACACCTTAACAAGTGGCTCGACAATTTTCACAATTTCTGCTGCTTTTTTCCAAAATCTGGGATCATTAACTTTCTTTTTGGTGTCTTTGCCATCTGGTCTATGGGCCCACTGAGATTCATTCCATTCATCATATGCAAACATCTTTTGCAAGTTACTTGATTGGGAAGCCATAGATTGCAATGTGAAGAAGTGAGTTGCAAATCTAGTGATGGCAGGCCTAAGAAGTTCTCTTTTCTCTGTGCTTTTCCTCATTAGGTTCAAAACCCATGAGTGGTTGTAGATGTATTTTGTGATTCTTTTGGCATGCTCTATAGTGTTTTTTATCCATTCTTGTTTTCCAATGTCCTCAAGCATGAGGTCTATGCAATGTGCAGCACATGGGGTACAAAACATGGTTTTGTGTTTCTCCTCTAACATCTTCCCTGCAAGAACATAGTTAGAGGCATTATCTGTGATGACTTGAACAACATTCTCCACCCCCACCTCCATAAAAACCCCATCTAATAGCTCAAACAACAAGTTTGCATCTTTGACCCTATAAGATGCATCAACTGATCTCAAAAACATGGTTCCTTGTGGGCAAGAGACAAGGAAATTTATGATAGTGCGGTTATTTCCATCACTCCATCCATCTGACATGATGGTACATCTTGTTTTGGCCCATGATACTTTGAAATCTATCAAGTATTCTTCAATGGATTCAACCTCTTTTTGCAAAAGCGATCCCCTCAAATCATGCATACTAGGGCCTTTGAAGCCCCTCCCATAAGCAATAATGGAATCCCACATAGGTTGGTAATATGGTGAGCGGGCAGCATTGAAGGGGATATCAACATGATACCACGATCTAACTATGTACTCATAAGCAATATCTCTATATTGTTTCTTCCAATGGTCATCTAAGGTGGGCTGATATTGAGTGGGTTGAACATGAACTTGAGAAACATTGGCATTGTCAGAGCCAGAAGTGGGGGGAGGTGTGAAATAGCTTTGGATGTTATTCCTCTTTTTACTTTTAGGCAGATTCATGGTATTTTCACTATCAAGGGGAGGAGGAACATAATGAAAGGGGTGTCTATGTCTAACACCGGTAGAATGAAGAGATGGAGAGTCCT
The DNA here is from genome assembly GCA_009831015.1 of Picea engelmannii. Taxonomy (NCBI): domain Eukaryota; kingdom Viridiplantae; phylum Streptophyta; class Pinopsida; order Pinales; family Pinaceae; genus Picea; species Picea engelmannii. The sequence continues at coordinate 143,689 of ML802363.1, forward strand.
CATAATCAAAAGTGGGGTTGGCTGCCCTCTTCCTCCCTATTTCAACCTGTATAGCTTTTTCCCTAGCCTTACCAACTTGGTAGCCATTAAGTACTTTTTGCATCTCTTCTCTAATATGCCCAATAACATGCAATGGTGCCTCACATGATTTAACTTGGCCTTTAACACCAGCCAAGTGTTCTTTCAACCTACAAATGCCATCCCTTCCCCCCTCCCCCCTTTGAAGCATTTTTTACAATACTTGTAATACATTAGACCTTCAATCACCTCAGCATGAACCCATGAGACATCTTTAATTTTTGGGGCCATTGTAAATTTGTAAATGCAAACTCAAAGGATAAATCAAAGGTGGAATTTGCACAATGCAAGCAATCTGAAAATGCAAAGAAGGAACCTTGTCTTAGACTCTTACAAGTTTCAAACTTTCAAACATTCAACAATCAAGAT
>ML802364.1:28319-61206 GCA_009831015.1 Picea engelmannii
AGAGCAAGCCGGGTGGCCTTTCCCGAGCTTGTTAACTGATCAGTAACCTTTTGGGGACCAAAAGGTCTTATTGTGGGGAGGTGTGATCCGAAATCGGATTCAGAAGACTGACAGGGCATGAAAAATGCTCAAAAATGAAAGTGATCGGAATCTGATGAAACCAACACCATTGCGTCCGGCTCATCTTCCTGATTCTGGTGGTATAATTTTTATGTCAAACGGAGTCCGTATGAAGAAGATATCGCATTCTGTCCGCCGAGCCAAACAGGCAAAAGTTTGAGTTGCTGACTGTACCTGTCCGTACAGTGACACGTGTCAGTCTGTACAGATGACGTGGCATGTCCGTACAGATGACGTGGCGTAACCAGAATGCGACACATGGTAGGTTCCGTACAGGACACGTGGCAGCACCGGAAGGCGACACGTGTCAGGCAGATTTGGTGTTTTGGACATACGGTTGGACCAATCCCGAGGTGACACGTGTCACCAATGGAAGGGTGACACGTGGCACGGGATGATGTCAGCAGCGTATGTGGCGGATGACATCAGCATCGTATGGCAAGTGACGTGGCAGTGACGCGTGGCATGTTCCGGTTGGTTGTCTTCGTCGAATCAACGGTTGACAAGTGGCATGCTTTGGGCGAATGGTGAGGTGCCACATGGCCCAATCACGGGCTGCCACGTGGCACCCCGGATTTAGCCAATGACGGCTATCTCAAAAAATATTTGGGCCCGGGGGATTCGAACCCCGGACCTCCTCCACACACAACGCTTTCGTATTAGCCCTGCGACCACTACACCACGAGTTGCGCTTTGTTTTATAAATGGGCGGAAAAGTATTTAATGTTGTTTGTGGTATTAATTGGTGGGGGGTCGGGCCGGGGCTTAGCCCCGACCCACAGTCCTCGGCACAAAACCATATCACATGACCAGGAGTGGAGCTATATACGCGCGGGATTATTGTTATGTAAACGGGCGCGGTTTCATTCAACGGTTACAATAGTTTTCAAATGCACGGTTATGTAAACGGTTAAGTTGGCACGGTTATGGTATAAGCCACGGGCACATGTCTATGCCATATACGACCAGGTGCAGAGCGCAAGGGCTAGTAGGCCAGCGCTAGCCCAAAGGGCTAGCGCTTGGCCATATTACATGTCATGTGACCACTTGAGGGGGCGCGCGCCCAGGCAAAAGGAGCTAAAGCCCAAAAATTTAACTATATTATATAGTTACAAGTGGTTTTTCAACGAATTTTTGGCTTTTTAATATTTATTAAGCCTTTTTAATGTAATTAACTTATAATTGGGAGTTATTGGGCTTTTTTAAAGCCTAAATTCGTGGAGGAAGTTGGGGAAGGAAAACTAACTCCCCCACTATTTAACCAAGGCCATGTTGAGGCCATTGGGAAATTTTTTGAGAGCAATTTCAGAGCAGAGATGTGGAAGCAAGCCAAGTCAAAGCCAGTTTGAGGTAGGGAGATCGTTGAGGAGGAGATGCTGTCGGACGATTTCTGAGAGCTCGGGACATCCGATTCAGGTGTCGTTTTTTGTGCATGGTTCCAGAGATCTGGGCGAACAAGACCAGATTAGTCTTGAGACCATTCGGCAATGTAAAGATGTACTAATAATCTTTTGAACAGAAATAAAAAGCCTCCCCCACAAGAGAAAAAGGCCCGGAGACGTAGGCAAAGTTGTCGAACTCCGTTATCAAACTTGTGCATTATGGTTTGTTGTTTTTCATTGCATTTCAGATCTGAAAATATGTTAATGGCTGTATAATTCATTTCTTTTCTCGCTCTTTCGTTAAAGTTTCTTAATGATCAATTAATGCATGCGAATAAAACTCAACCATAGTCATTCGAAAAATCCTGACGGATCAGCAGGAGAAAAGAAAGATGATGGGACAGGAGATCCTTTCAAACTGTTGATTGAGGAATCCCTCACGCAACAGAGGAACGAGATGATGGATAGTTTCACGCAAATCCTTCGACGGCTACCAACAGGCGACGCATCTTCTTCGAACAGAGGCGCCGCCCCCTTCAAGGTACAAATAAACTTTGATATTCCTATATTTGAAGGTCAGATAGACGCAGATGTCGTAGACAAGTGGTTGAATCTACTAGAAGGGTATTTTTCTATCCATAACTTTTTGAATAAAGAAAAGATTACTTTTGCGCTCCTCAAAGCCGTTCCCCATGTCAAAGATTGGTGGGAAACTTTCTGTGAGAAAAAGGGAACAGAGGAAACCTCATTATTTTTAGTCACGACCACATGGGAATCCTTCAGGGATGCTATTAAGGAACAATACTATCCTGTCAGAAGTTATGACGACCTATATACCAAATGGACCACACTGTGGCAAGAAAGAGACCAAGCAGTGCCAAATTTCACAAATATCTTCCATACCTTGCGCACCAAGTTGAGTATCAAAGATTCAGAGCGACATCTGGTGCTCAAGTATCATGGTGCTCTACATATATACATCCAGACCGAAATGGAATTTCTGAACATCTCATCCTTGGGCGCAGCCTACCGATATGCCATCAAAATCGAGTAGAAGCTCAAACAAAAGACGCAGCAATTTGGGCCTGGGAACCCCTCACAACAAAATCCAGGAAAGGGCAGCCCCAACGCACCGAACAAAGGACAGAGAAAAGATGGAAAGTATTAGGGCAACCAGTCCTAGTTGCAAGCAAAGAAGGACATCAGAAAGACAAAGAAAGATATAGGGAAGTGGTGTGACTTCCATAAGAGCCCTTGGCATAACACTGCTAACTGTCGCTCAAAGTAGTCGTTGGTGGCCAAAGTGAAATCCTCTGAATTAGATGCAGATTATGACTCTGAGCCAGAACCAGAGAGGGGAAGATGGATCATCGACGTGGAACCCAGTGCCACCATTGCTACCACCAAGCTCCAGCCTGGTGAACCAGATGAGACAGAAGAAGGAGAGCACCTCTTCCATTCACAGATGTGGGTAAAAGGTACCCTGCTGTACTTCATCATTGATAGTTGTAGCCAGAAGAACCTCATATCAGCAGAGGTCATCAAGCGACTAGCCTTGCCAAAAATTCCACACCCACAACCGTACACCATTGGATGGCTCTACCAAGGAAGTGATCTCCGCGTACGACATCAAGCCCTTCAAAGACGAGGTATTGTGTGATGTTTCTCCTCTCGAAGTGGCTGGAGCATTTTTCAAATGAAAGGGCATGACCAACCATCACAAACTTTTGTAGTGGTGTATCTGGATGACATTCTAATTTACAACAAGACTTGGGCCAAACACTTGCAACATATTCAGCAGGTTCTGCACACCCTGAGGCAGCACAAGCTATACGCCAACTTGGAAAAATTCTCCTTCGGCATGGACAAGGTCCATTACCTGGGCTACATCATTGATCAACATGGCATACATGTGGATCCATCCAATATCCTAGTCATCCGTGGCTGGCCAGCCCCAATAACGCTCACTGAGCTTTGGAGCTTCTTGGGCCTTGCCAATTTCTATCGCAAGTTCGTGTTGGGTTTCTCCCATATTGCATGGGCCTTCAACCAAATAAACAGGGGTGGTGGTAAGGCGAAATTTGCGTGGGGCCGGTCCCAACAACAAGCATTCGATGATTTGAAGCAACGCTTGTGCTCAACCCCAGTACTTTAACTACCAGACCTGCAACATCCTTTTGAGATCGAGACAGATGCTTTAGACTATGTTGTGGATGTCATTCTCACTCAGCACAGCCACCTCATGGCCTATCATAGTGAGACACTGTGAGATACTGTCCGTCAGTACCCTACTTACGACAAAGAAATGTACTCAATTGTGCAAGCATGCCGCTAGTGGAGACATTACATTCTTAGGAAGGACATGGTCATCCACACTGATCATAAGCCACTACAGTTCATGCAGACATAGGAAAAATTGTAGAATGACCGCCATCAAAAGTGGTCCACATACTTGCAGCAATTCCACCTCAACATCAAGTATAAAATAGGAAGAACCAATCGCGTCGCTGATTGCCTTAGTAGATAGCCAGTCGTGGCACTCACCATGGTGCCAGACTCTTGTGGCCATGAGACATCTGGATGGCCCCAACTCTATGAGATAGACCCTGACTTCGCCACCACCTACCAAATGTTGGGTGCAAATTCAGTTGTCGATAATTTCCATCTTCAGGTATGGGTTGTTGATTCGTCTGGGCTATATCTGTGTTCCATCAAGTGAGCGAGCGAAGCTGATCTGGGAAGCCCACTATAGTCGGGTGGCAGGACACTTCGATGTTGAAAAGACAGTGGTGATGCTATATAAACATTTCTACTGGCCGAAACTTCGACAGGAGGTCAGCAAGTATATCAGGTCCTGCACTGCCTGCGCTATTGCCAAACTGACCACTAAGAAACAGGGCATGTACACCCCTCTTCCTACTCCTGACAGGCCATGGGAATCCATCTCAATGGACTACATGTCGGGCCTCCTGTCCACCAAGCGAGGAAATGACTGTGTTTTTGTGGTTGTTGATCACTTTTCTAAGATAGCGATTCTGGTTGCTTGCAAGAAGAGCATCATAGCAGAGGCCACTACCAATATCTTCTTTGAACGAGTCTGGGTACATTTTGGAATCCCACAAACCATTGTCTCAGATCAGGATAGTCGATTTCTCAGCACATTCTGGTCGAGCCTCTGGTCATTGCTAGACACCAAGCTCACCAAATCTACGGCCTTCCACCCCCAGACGGATGGCCAAACTGAGGTTGTAAATAGAATGATTGTGCATATCCTTCACATGTATAATTCAAAGAACCCTTGCACATGGGATGAGAGCCTTCCGTATGTCCAACATAGCTACAATCGAGCCCTGCATAGCTCAACCGGCCACAGCCCCTTTCAAGTGGGGTTGGGATTCCCACCATTGGGACCCATAGATGTTGCACTTCCCCTTGCGGTCACCTCAACCAAATCATCTCCTGCTCCAACTGAAGCTGAAAAAGCCATCCAGTTCATTGAGCGAATCCAACACATCTACCAACAGGTTCAGGATATCCTACAAAAGTCCAATGACAAGTATAAAGAACGCCATGATCAACATCAGGTGCTGCATAAGTTTCAGGTGGGCGACAAAGTTAGGCTGCACTTGCAGAAAGAATTCCTTACAGGAATGCATTGGAAGCTTCACCCACTTCGTTATGGGTCGTACACTATCACCAAGTCCATGGGGGATAATTCTTTTGAGCTCAACATTCCTCCTTTCCTTGGTCTGCACCCAGTGTTCAACGTGGATCTCCTTCGCCCTTATTTCCCACCATTATTGGACACCTCAGAACTAGCAGAACAACTGACACCAAAAAATCTCAACCCCGACTACCTACAACAGACATCCAATGATTAGATTGTGGACAGAGATATCAAGGGCACTTGACAACAAAGGATCTAGCTTTATCGAGTCGTCAAAGCAGGGCAGCTCCTGCACCAAGGCAAGTGGCTCACCCGAGGCCAAATTCAGCAGAAATTTCCTCATCTAATGGGGGGCCTCAAGGCAATGGAGACCATTTCTTCCTAAGGAAGGAGGATTGATCCAGATCGATATCGGTGGCCACCCGCATTTTCCAACTAGCTCAAAATAGTTTTCTGACAATTTTGGCAATTTACTATTTTTAACAGTTTTAACTTCTGGGGCCATTTTGAGGGCCTAAATGAAGGTTTTTCGGGATCGAGCTCCTCAATGATAGCCAAAGGAATGATTAGTCACCCAAAATGAATCTCCTTGATGATACCTTTCCAACAGGCTATCACACGCCTAAAACAGAGATCGAATGCAAAAGTTACGACCCCAGGAAGTTGATGTACTAACTTACCCAAATGGGGCCCACATGACTTTTGGCGCTTCATCTCCCAGGATTAGGTTTTTGGATGTCTAGGGTTTTTGGAATTCTTGCTTATTGCGAAAAGGCCTTCAAAGACTCATTGTAACCTTCTTCTTACAAATGCGTGCTGCCATCACATCTCTTCTCAGAGATAAGCCGCCACCATTCCAGCAAGCTTGTTTCTGCTGCATTTCACAGTTTTAGCTTATTTTGTTATTGAATAGAAAACCAGTTTTACTGTATCTCTGTTATTTTGTGTTAAGAACCTATTAATAATCTGTATTCATTTTCGTCTTCTCATAAAATCCAGATCATGTTACCTTGCCTTTAGAATAAGAAGTTTGTTTTGTCCTACTTGATCTTCTTTGTGGGTTCCCTTTCTTTGGCAACTTAAGCTTCATGTGTTTCCTTCCTTTTCTTTAGCTTGGGACAATGATTCTTCTAGTGACCATATTTTTGACAGTTGAAGCACTGTATTTTTGACATATGTTTCTCTTGATTTAGCTTCTTCCTTGAGCCAAACTTCCTTTTATTACTGAAATTCTTGAAATTTTCTATGAAGGCTTGATTATCATATTTATTTTGGGGTTTCTCTTGTGCACTGATCCTTGATTCTTCTTGTGCACAACAAGTCCAAAGTTCTTCAAATTTAGGATACCCCTCCCTTGTGTTCATGTTTGCGGAAAATGCATCCCATGTATTTGGAATACCATTGAGTACTGTATTTACCAGTTCCTTCTCTGAGATGATTTCTTCAATAGCTTGTAGTTGATTTCTTAACTGAGAGATTCTTACAAAGTATGATATTATGTTGTCATCATCATTCATATTCATGTCACAGAGCTCATTCTTCAGTCTCATTACTTGTCCAATGTTTCTGACTGAGAAGAGGTTTGTTAGGGCATAGTACATCTTCTTAGACGAATCAAGATGGGAGATGTAGGGTATCAAGTGGTATTTTATAGAATCCACCATGATACTCATGGAATTGATGTCATTGTCTTTGAACTTCTCCATAACTACAACGTTCAGTGGTTCCTTCTCTTTTCCTTATTCAAACTCTAGTTCCACAATCTTTCCTTTCACGATATCCAACACTTTATTCTTCGCAAGGATGAGATAAATCCTTGTCTTCCATGCTTTGAAGTTAAAATACCCTTCTAACTTTTTTTCTGACTTCATAGAGTAAGTCATGGATGCTCTGATTTGGTCAACCCTAGATTTGACCAAAAATTCAAACTTGATGTCTTAGCTTGTTGAGAGTACCAGAAGGTGCACTAGGCTAGGCAACACTAGTATATCCAGTAATTAGGCCAATCCCTTCACTTAAGGTGCCTCAACGAGAGGGTTAGGGTTTATGCAACTGCACTTGTTAGTAACCCTAGCGGTAGTGCTTTAGTAACTTCTCCTGCTAGAAACCCTAGAGACAATTCTTCAACGAGCTTAGTATCCTTATGGCTATGCTCCCTTCCAATGGTTAGAATGAATGAAGTAGGTGTGGGCCTATAACCTGTTAGAATATGATGGATGTGCTTGTTTAACCATAGACAATATCATTATTGTCACCCAACCATAGGTTGAATCCACCCTCGAGCACCTTAACCTTGACAAAGAATCATTCCAGAAGAAAACCCTAGGCTAGATAGCCAAAAAAAGGGTGGTGCACCTTTCTCCAAGGATAGTGCACCAAGAAAGAGTAACAAGAGATGATCAGAGAGTCCAAACCATAACCAAGAGATAGTCCAAGACAAAACCGAAATCCACTAGTTGCAACAACTGCAACAACAAATCTCCTCCAAACTTGCGCACAAACTATCCAACTACAGTGCACACAAGTGTTGCCTCTGCAGTTCTAAGAATACTGGCCAGAATGAATACTAGCCTCCTGTATTTATACTAATTCTGGCAGACTGCCTAGGTCGACTTCTAATTCTGGGTACTAGTTCTTTAGTATATAACATTTCCTTTAGCTTACTTCTTCTCTTGGAGGATAATAACCTAATACAATTCATTCTCTTGAGCCGACTTGTCTTCTAGGGTTATTAGCCAACTAATTAGGGTTTCTTCTTGCTTCCCGAAATATTCTATTCTCGTCAGGTTTACACATGGAGGTAAATACCTCCCACAACTACCATAATATCAACAATTAGGGCCCGCAAACCTTTTGGCATTTCATTGTTCAGGGTTATGGTTTTGGATTTTATTTATGTTAAAGATGCCTCTAGAGCCTCATTGTAATCATAATCATCGTCTTTCAAATGAGCATATCCATCATATCTCTTCTCAGAGATAACTTCCACCATTCTAGCGAGTCATTCACTTTGTAATTTTACAAATTATGTACATTCTCTCAGTAATAAAAATTGTGCATTACTATATCTTTGTTTTTATTTCAATATTTATGTGTATCTCATAATATCTATGTATATTTCATTGTTATATATCTTCATTTCATTCTCAAAATGATATGAATCAGTGGTATCAGAGCAGGCTACTCCTTTTCATTTTTTGTGCATGTCCCCAACGAGGTAAGGATGTAGGGAGTTGGTTCTCGAGCTAGTTTCCCTTGAGGATAGCCTCTCTCTCTATCCCAAGCGGCCTCCCATGGCTGAAGAGAATAGGAATGGGGGAGCAGAAGATCCCATTAAGTTGTTTCTCGCGGAATCCCTCATGCAACAGAGGAAAGAGATGTTGGAGAATTTTTCCCAAATACTTCAAATATTTCTAACAATAAAAGGCGCTTCTTTGTCAAGAAGAAGATGCTACCAAATTCAAGGTACAAGTTATATTTTATATTCTTGTATTTGAAGGTTAGATCGATGTGGATTCTTTGGAAAAATGGTTAAATTTGCTAGAAGGTTATTTCTCTGTTCACAATTTTTCCGAAAGAGAAAAGATCACATTTGCACTCCTTAAGGCTCTCCCCCGTGTCAAACATTGGTGGGAAACTTACTAGGAGCCAAATTCCATAGAGGAGTATGGAATATTTGGGGCCGATCCCACTTGGGATTTTTTTATGGATGTGGTGAAGGAACAATATTACCCTGTGGGAATCTATGATGACCAATACATGAGATGGACCATGCTACATCAAAATCAGCACTAAACAGTGTCGTATTTCAAAAATACCTTCCATACCTTGCACACCAAGATGGTTATCATATACTCTAAGCGACATATAGTTCTGAAATACCGCAGGGCTCTACACAGTTACATCCAAACCGAAATGGAGTTTATGTACATCTCATTATTGGGAGCCTCTTATAGATATGCTGTAAAAATTGAGCATAAATTTAAGCAGCAAAACAAGCGGGAATCTAGGTCTACAAATATACAACAACCAAAGTATGGTAAAGGCATCCCTAACTCATAGAATATTGAACCTCAATAAAACCAATCCAATCCACAGGAAAATAAGGGAAATGAGAAGATGAAGAAGGACACTGGGAAGTGGTGCGACTTCCACAAATTCCCTTGGAACAACACTGATGAATGTCGCTCGAAAAAATCATTGGTATCCAAGATCAAAGAAACATATCCAAGCCTTGATTCAGACTTTGATTTAGAAAATAATAAAAATAGATAGATAATTGATGCAGAACCCATTGCTACTATCGTGACCGCAACAATCCAACCAAAAGAACAAGAGGATTATTAGGAGGGGGAACACCTTTCCCATTCACAGATGTGGGTGAAGGGGACCTCATTGAATTTTATTGTTGATAGAAGAATCCATAAGATACTCATCTCAACAGAGGTCATCAAACATTTCGATTTTCCAACAATACCACACCCATAACCAAACAACATCGGATGGATCCACTATGGAAGTGATCTTCATTTCAGCCAATAGTATCGCTTGTCATACGACATCAAGATCTTCAAGGATGACACACTTTGTGATGATTCCACACTAGAAGTTTGTGATTTTCTTTTAGTCCAACCATATATGTGTAGGCTTCATGCGTTTTATGATTCTTGACCCCATAGTGTCATTGTTTCTCTAGGGGGTCAGCCCTACATGATACCATAGGTAGTTATGAATACGACACCGACGAAACATTGAAGTAAAGTAATCTCTCATACTGCAAAAATTATCATCTACACAACCTAGCCAAAAGAGAAGGACACTAAAACCACTTCATCCTCGGCCCAATACCCTCCTATATAGTAGAAGAAAATCAAAATAATTATAGAAGAGCACCAAGATATTCCTACTGCACCTACGAGGGTGCCTCCACACTGCCTAGTCAAACCAAGTTATGATAAATCCTTTCATGTTCTTCATGCTACATATTGAACAAGAGATTCCTTCCACACTCAGGAATATCATGAAACTAGATTGGTTAAACAGATCCAACCACTCAAAAAACAGGTTCATAACAACCTTCAACAAGCTAAGCAAGGCAACTTCTTCAACAAGGGAAGAAACTCACCAAGGTTCATATTTAGAAAAAGATTCCTCGGGGACTTGATGCAATGGATACCATTTCTTCCTAAAGGGGGAGGATTGATCCAGGTGGAAATAAATGGTCACCCATCTATTCCTTTGGCTCAAAACATGGGTTTCCACCTTGGAAGTTTTTCTACGGTTTTTTGGGTCCTGAATTTTCGAGGCCGATTTGAGGCCCTAAATGATGTTTTTTGGGAATGACAGTGCCAAAAATAGAATTAATGGCATGGTATGGGCTGAACAGAGTATTTACTCCCTTTCTATACATTTTCGACGAGGTATATAATGCCCCAAACAGATATTGTATGAAAAAGTTACACCCTTGGGAAGTTGACGTACAAACCACCCCCAACGGGGCCCACAAACCATTTGGCATTTCATCTTCATGGGTTAGTGTTTTGGATTTTCTTTATGTTAAAAATTCCTATAGAGACTCATTGTAATCATCATCATCTTCTTTTGAATGAGAATATACATCACATCTCTTCTCATAGATAAAATTCCACCATTCTAGTGAGTCATTCACTCTGAAAGTTTACAATTTATGTTCATTCTTTTAGTAATAAAAATTGTGCATTACTATATCTCGTTATTTATTACAATATTTCAGTGTATCTCGTAATATATATGTATATTTAATTTTTATATCTCTTCCTTCATTTTGTTCTCACAATAATCTGGATTAGTGGTTTCAGAGAAGGATACTCTTTTTCATTTCTTGTGCATGTATGTGACACTGTCAAGATATAGAGAGTTGAGTCTCGATCTATTTTTCCTTGTGGATAACCACTCTCACTAGACCAACTGACCTCCCATGGAGAGAAGAGGAACGAGGGAGTAGGAGATCCCATTAATTTGTTTCTCAAGGAATCCCTTGCACAATAGAGGAGCAAGATGTTGGAGAATTTTTCGCAAATCCTTCAACGATTGTTGACAATAACAGGAACATCTTCATCAAGAATTCTCTTTGGAGACCCTACCCCATTCAAGGTACAAGTTAATTTTGATATTCCCATATTTGAAGGTCATATTGATGCATATGCTTTGGAAAAATGGTTAAATTTTCTAGAAGGTTATTCCTTTGTTCACAATTTTTCCGACTGAGAAAAGATCACCTTTGTGCTCCTTAATTCTCTCCCCTATGTCAAACATTGGTGGGAAACATACTGGAAGAAAAATTACACAGAGGAGTCTGGAATATTTGGGGTTGAGCCCACTTGGTATTTTTTTATGGATGTGGTGAAGGAGAAATATTACCCTGTGGGAAACTATGATGACTAGTACATGACATGGACTAAACTGCATCAAAAGTGGTACCAAACAGTGTCATAGTTCACAAATACCTTCCATACCTTGTGCACCAATTTGGGCATAAAATACTCTGAGTGGAATCGGGTTCTAAAATGCCCGAGGGCTCTACATAGGCACATCCAAACCAAAATGGAGTTTATGTATATCTCATCATTGGGAGCCTCTTATAGATATGTTTTCAAAATCGAGCAGAAATTTAAGCAGCAGAAAAAGTAGGAATCTGGCTCTGCAAATCCACAAAAAGCAAAGTATAGTAAAGGAATCCATAACTCATAGAACAATCAACCTCAAGACAACCAGTCCAAGCTGTAGGAAAAGAAGGGAAATGAGAAGACGAAGAAGGACACTGGGAAGTGGTGCGACTTCCACAAACACCCTTGGAACAACACCGATGAATGTCTCTCGAAAGAGTCATTGGTAGATGAGCTCAAAGAAACATAGTCAAGCCCTAATTCAGACTATGATTTAGACAAAAATAAAAGGAGACAGATAATTGATTCAGAACCCACTTCTACTATCATGACTACAACAATCCAACTAGAATAACTAGAGGATTCTGAGGAGGGGGAGCACCTTTTCCATTCACAGATGTGGATGAAGGGGACCTTGTTGCATTTTATTGTTGATAGCGGAATACAAAAGAACCTCATCTCAACATAGGTCGTCAAATAGTTCTATTTTCTGATAACACCACACCCAGAACCATAGAACATCGTATGGCTCTGCTAGGGAAGTGATCTTCATGTCGGCCAATAGTGTCTCATGTCATACAACATCAAGACATTTGAGGATGAGGCACTATGTGATGTTGCCCCACTGGAATTCTATAATGTTTTGTTAGGCTGGCCATATAAGTGGAGGCGTCATGTTTTTTATGAGTCTTGACCCCATAGCATCATTGTTACTCTGGAGGGTCAGCCCTACATGATACCATAGGTAGTTCTGAATACGGTACATACAAAACAATGCAAAAAAGGTTCATATTCAACAAAAGATTCCCTGGGGACTTGGAACAATGGAGACCATTTCTTCCCAAAGAGGAAGGATTGATCTAGGTGGAAATCGGTGGCCACCAAACTATTCCTTTCACTCGAAACATGGGTTTCCACCTTGGTAGTTTTTCTACGGTTTTTCGGGTCCTGAATTTCCAGGGTCATTTTGAGGCCCTAAATGACGTTTTTTAAGCACGACAGTGCCCAAAAGATAGTTGATGGCATCGTATGGGTCAAACGGAGTATGTAATCCTCAATTAGACCTTTCTGATGAGGTATATAATTCCCCAAATGAATATTGTATGCAAAAGTTACGACGTTAGGGAAGTTGATGTACAAACTAACCCCAATGAGGCTCAAAAAACTTTTTGCGTTTAATATTTTGGGGTTAGGGTTTTGGATTTTATTTATGTTAAAAAGGCTTATAGAGCCTCATTGTAATAATCATCATCTTCTTGCGAATGAGCATAGCCATCACATCTCTTCTCAGAGATAAGATGCCACCATTCTAGCGAGTCATTTACTTTGTAATTTTACAGTTTCTATACATCCTTTCAGTAATAAAAAATATGCATTATTGTATCTTGGTTTTTATTGCAATATTTTTGTGTATATCACAATATCTCTTTATATTTCATTGTTATATCTCTACCTTAGTTTCATTCTCAAAATAATTTGGATCAGCGGTATCAAAGCAGGATACTCTTTTTCGTTTCTTGTGCATGTATCTGACATGATAAGGATATAGAGACTTGGGTCTCAAGCTAGTTTCCCTTGAGGATACCCAATATCACGAGCCCAAGTGGCCTCCCATGGAGATAAGAGAAACTAGGTATTATAATATCCCATTAAGTTGTTTCTCACGGAAGCCCTTGCTTAACAGAAGAACAAGATGTTGGAGAATTTTTCACAAATCCTTCAATGATTACTGATAATAACAGGCACATCTTTGTCAAGAATATTATTTGGAGACGCTACCCCATTCAAGGTACAAGTTAATTTTGATATTCCTATATTTGAAGGTCATATCGATGCAGATGCTTTGGAAAAATGGTTAAATTTTCTAGAAGGTTATTCCTTTGTTTACAATTTTTCTAACAGATAAAAGATCACCTTTTTGCTCCTTAAGCCTCTCCCCCATGTCAAACATTGGTGGGAAACTTACTGAGAGAAAAAATCCACAGAGGAGTATGGAATATTTGGGGTTGATCCCACTTGGTGTTTTTTTTATCGATGTGGTGAAGGATAAATATTACCCTTTGGGAAAATATGATGACCAGTACATGAGATGGACCATGTTGCATCAAAAGTGGGACCAAAAAGTGCCATAGTTCAAAGATATCTTCCATACCTTGCACACCAAGTCGGGTATCGAAGAATCTAAGCGACATTTGGTTCTAAAATACCATGGGTCTCTACAAAGGTACATCTAAACAAAAATGGAGTTTTTGGACATCTCATCATTGGGAGACGCTTATACATATGTTGTCAAAATTGAGAAGAAATTTAAGCAACAGAACAAAAAAGAATCTGGGTCTGTAAATCTGCAACAACCAAAGTATGGTAAAGGAACCCCTAACTCACAGAAAATTCAACCTCAAGACAACCAATCCAAGCCACATGAAAAGAAGGGAAACAATAAGACAAAGAAGGAAACTAGGAAGTGGTGTGACTTCCACAAAATCCCTAGGCACAACACCGATGAATGTGGCTCAAAAAATTCATTGGTATCCGAGATAAAATAAATAGAGTCGAGCCTCAACTCAGAATCTAATTTAGACAATAATAAAATGAGACAGATAATTGATGCATAACCCACTGCTACTTTCGTGATCGCAAAAATCCAAGAAGAAGAACTAAAGGATCCTGAGGAGGGGGAGCACCTTTTCCATTCAAAAATGTGGGTGAAGGGGACCCCGTTGCATTTTATTGTTGATAGTGGAAGCCAAAAGAGCTTCATATTAGCAGAGGTGGCCAAGAAGTTGGATTTTATGACAACAACACACCGACATCCATACAAAATTAGATGGCTCCGCCAAGGACATGATCTTTGTGTCAGCCAACAGTGTCGCATGTCATACGACATCAAGCCCTTCAAGGATGAGGTATTGGGTGATGTTTCCCCACTAGAATTTTGTGATGTTATTTTAGGCCAAACATATATGTGGAGGCATCATGATTTTTATTAGTCTTTACCCCATAGAGTCATTGTTACTCTGTAGGATCATCCCTACAGGGAACGAAAGGTAGTTCCGACTACGGTACCGATGAAACAGTGCAACAAAGTAATCTATCATACCATAAAAATTATCCTCTTCACAACCTGGTCATAAGAGAGGTAAAATGTAGCCACTGCAACCTTGGCCCAAGACCCTACTATCCAACACAAGAAGATCAACAAAATTGTAGAAGAGCACCAAGATAATCATACTGCATCTTCGTGGGTGCCTCCACACTGCCCAGTTAAACCAATTTATGATAAATCTCTTCATGTTCTTCATGCTACATCTTCATCAACATATTCCAAAAACACTAGTAAATATCATGCAACCATATTGGTTAAACAAATCCAACCACTCCAACAACATGTTCATAACAACTTTCAACAGGCTAAGCAAGGCAAATTCTTCAACAAGGAAAGAAGCTCACCAAGTTTCATATTCATCAAAATATTCTTTGGGGACTTGACGAAATGGAGACCATTTCTTCCTAAAGGGGGACGATTGATCCAGGAGGCAATCGATGGCCACCCATCTATTCCACTGGATCAAAACATGGGTTTCCACCTTGACCATTTTTCTACGGTTGTTTCTACATTTTTGAGGCCCTAAACGACGGTTTTTGGGCATGACAATGCCCAAATGATAGCTGAAGGCATGGTCTAGGAAAAACAAATATGTACTCCTCAGTTATACCTTTTTGATGAGGTATAGAACACCCCAGACATAGATCGTATGCATAATTTACACCCTTGTGAAGTTGACATAGCAACTACCCCCATCGGGGCCCACAAACCTTTTGGCATTACATCTTCTGAGGTTAGGGTTTTGGAATTTATTTATGCTAAAAGGAGTCTAGAGCCTCATTGTAATCATCATCATATTCTTGCAAATGAGTGTAGCCATCACGTCTATTCTCAAAGATAAGTTGTCACCATTCTAGCAAGTCATTCACTGTGTAATTTTTCAGTTTATGTACATTCTCTCAGTAATAAAAATTGTGCATTACTGTATATCTATGTTTATTTCAATATTTATGTGTGTCTCACAATATCTCTTTATATTTCATAGTTATATCTCTTCCTTCATTTCGTTCTCAAAATAATCTGGATCATTGGTATCAAAGAAGGCTACTCCTTTTCATTTCTTGTGTATGTCCCCCAACGAGCTCACGATATAGAGAGTTGGGTCTCGACCTAGTTTCCCCTGAGGATAAATTCTCTCTCCATCCCAAATGACCTCCCATTGCAGAAGAGAAGAGGAACAAGGGAGCAAAAGATCCCATTAAGTTGTTTATCACGAAAGCCCTCGCGCAACAGAGGAACGTAATGTTGCAGGATTTTTCCCATATCCTTCAACGATTGCTGAAAATAGCAGGCACGTCTTCATCAAATAGTCGCTTTGGAGATGCTACCCCATTCAATATATAATTCGATATTAATATTCCCATTTTTTAAGGTCATATCAATGCGGATGCTTTGGAAAAATGGTTAAATTTTCTAGAAGGTTATTTCTTTATTCAAAAATTTTCCAACAGAGAAAATTTTACCTTTGAGTTACTTAAGGATCTCCCCCATGTCAAACATTGGTGGGAAACTTACTAAGAGAAAAATTTCATGGAGGAGTCTGAAATATTTGGGGTTGAGCCCACTTGGGATTTTTTTATGGATGTGATCAGGGAGCAATATTACCCCGTGGTAAAATATGATGACTGGTACATGAGATGGACCAAGCTTCATCAAAAGAGAGACCAAACAGTGTCAGATTTCACAAATACCTTCCATACCTTACGCATCAAGCTAGGTATCAAAGACTCTGAGCGACATCTGGTTCTGAAATATCGCGAGGCTCTACACATGTACATCCAAACCTAAATGGATTTTATGGACATCTCATCATTGGGAGTCACTTATAGATATGATCTCAAAATCGAGTATAAATTTAAACAGCGGAACAAGTGGGAATATGGGTATGCAAATTAGCAACAGCCAAAGTATGGTAAAGGAAACCCTAACTCATAGAACAATAAACCTCAAGATAGACAGTCCAAGCCATAGGAAAATAAGGGCAACGTGAAGAAGAAAAAAGACATTGGGAAGTGGTGCAACTTCCAAAAAATTCATTGGCACAACACCTATGAATGTAGCTAGAAACAATCATTGGTATTTGAGCTCAAAGAAACATAGCCGAGGCTCGACTTCAACTATGATTTAGACAATAATAAAAGGAGACATATAATTGATGTATAACCCACTACTATTCTTGTGACCACAAAAATCCAACCAAAAGAACCAAAGGATCCTGAGGAGGGGGATCACCTTTTCCATTCATAGATGTGGATGAAGGGGACCACGTTGCATTTTACTGTTGATAGAGGAAGCCAGAAGAACCTCAGCTCAACAGAGGTCATAAAACAATTTGATTTTTCGACAACATCACACCTGCAACCATACAACATTGGATGGCTTCGCCAGGGATGTGATCTTTGTGTCAACCAATAATATCACTTGTCATACAACATCAAGCCCTTCAAGGATGATGTAGTGTGTGATGTTTCCCCACTGGAAGTCTGTGATGATCTATTAGGCTAGCCATATATGTGGAGACGTCATGATGTTTATGAGCCTTGATCACATAGCTTCATTGTTACTCTGTGGGGTCAGCCCTATAGGATGCCTGAGGTAGTTCTGACTAAAGTACCGATGAAGCAGTGCAACAAAGTAATTTATCATACCAAAAAATTTAGCCTCTTCACAACCTGGTCAGAAGAGAAGGACATTGAAACCACTGCAGCTTTGGCCCAAGACCCTCCTATCCTACAGAAGAAGATCAACAAAAATGTAGAAGAGCACCAAGATATTCCTACTACAACTACGGGGGTGCCTCCATACTACCCTGTCAAACCAAGTTATGATAAATCCCTTCACGTTTTGCATGTTACATCTTCACCAAGAGAGTCCTCCTACACTCGGGAATATCATGCAGCCATATTGGTTAAACATATCCAACCCCTCCAAGAATAGGTTCATAACAACCTTCAACAAGCTAAGCAAGGCAGTGTCTTCAGCAAGGCAAGCAACTCACAAAGGTTCAGATTTAGCAAAATATTCCCCAAGGACTTGACGTAGTGGAGACCATTACATCCTAAAGGAGGAGGATTGATTCAGGTGGAAATCAGTGGCCACCCACCTATTCTATTGGCTCAAAACATGGGTTTCCACATTGGTAGTTTTTCTACGGTTTTTCGGGTCTAGAATTTTTGGGGTCATTTTGAGGCCTGTTATCGCGCAGCTTGTATTTTAGGTCACAGGCTATAAGATAGTGGAAAAATTGGCATCACATGAACCTTCCCCACCCAATGTCACTTCGATGGGGAGGTTCTTTCTGTTTAGGGAGGTTATCCCAGGGGAGACGTCCCCGATAACTTGGGGTTTGAAGAGGCAAAGGATATAGGGTCAAGTGTTAATATTTCCCTCCTCGCAGGTTACCACCAGTATCAGATAGTCCAGCTAATCAGCCAATAAAAGAAGTGTAGGCCCTATTGAAAACACCTGCCTGGAACAAGATAATATGTATATTGCAGGCTATAACTCAAAGGGTTGGCACTTCTTTAACTATCCGATTTAATTCAATAAGCAATGAAATAGATAAAATATGAAAGTCAACATTCTGTTATTTAGCCTATGAGAGATCATCAATTCATCAATATCTACCAAATGACCATGCCTACAGTATATTTAATCAATAACTTGTTCAATAAATGATTGACGTCATCATTCAATTGCTTATTATTTGTCAAAAGCTTGTTGCGTCAAGTATGATGTCAGCCTAGGTTAGCAGCGTTAGGGTTAGTTAGGGTTTAAAAAATTAAAGTTTGAAAGATGGTTTTGTACACTAGAAACTCAACATTAGAGATATTACCAGTGCCTTAGGGTAAATGGAGTTAAAATCAAGGGCACAAGGTCTCGGGAGGATTAAAACTTAGAGATTGGAAGGTAGGGTTCTATGGTGTTGCAATGGCAAGGCCTTAGAATCAATACCCTAGGGGAAAGAGGCGCACTCCAGTGTTGCTTAAGCAAGGCCTCGTGCTCTTTCCTCCTTCTCTAAATACACTTGGCAAAATGGCTAGCTTCAAAGTATAAATTTAAGGGGGAAAGTGTTGCAAAGGCAAGGCCTTCAAACCCTAGAAGGTGAAACCCTAGGTGTAGTCCAACTAGGCCTAGAACATCTCCTCTTTTCAACCTATAACTTCAACTCTAGCTCAGAAAAAAGAAAGAAAATTGTAGCAACAGCTAGGCTATATCTTCTTCTTTCAATGGTTGAAAACTATTTATCAACATGGGGACATATAGCAATGACCTACTTGTGTTATTGCTACCTAGAGTTTTAAAATCAACAATTTATAAGCAAATGTAAGAATACTAACCTACAACCATTCAATCAAGAAGTTTTGCAGGAAAAACACTTACATATCATGAAGAAAAGCACATGCAAACCCTAGTTGTAAACCTTCCATGAGAGAAATGCCATAAATGCGAAGAGAAATCCTCCTCCAAGAGTAGTGCCTCACTTTAAAACACCAAAAATGCCAAACTAGGGCGCAAGTATTGAGATCTCCCAAGAAAGTGAGTTCTATTATCTTCAAATGAGGGAAAAACATCCTCAATATATATCAATCCATGACCTTTAAATTACAAAATAGGTCATTAAAACAACCGACAAGGATGACTACAAAATTTACACTGTTTTTACATTAACTGCTAGATAAATGACATAAAATGAGAAAAAGGTGGGACGTCAAGCCCTTCTGAGGGAGACGTCGGCCCTTTTTGGGCATATCCAACATCCATAAGTCAGACGTTAGCCCCTTTAGGGCTCCTCCAAGATTCCACATGTGCCAGTAACCTCATCACACTGCCACACACTCAAAGTGATGTCTAGATCTTCTGGGTGACGTCCTGTCCATCAAGAGGAAAACATTCTATCTGAAGTGGGTCATCCCCCCTAGGCCGGGCTCAACCAAAATGTCCTGGGTGGAACGTCCTTCTTTTCTTCATGTGCAAAGGCTTATCATACCACTGTCCTGTCTCTAACACTGATGGGATCCCAGCAACCATCTGATGGGCTCTTCAGCCCCATGGAGGTCTGAGCTAATCATCTCCCCATGTGTACCGGTCCACTGGTACTTGTCCGTCGGGCATGGTCCTGCACATCAAAAACTTCGCCCTCCATGGGTTCATCACTCCTCGGGATCATAGAAATGTCAATCATATTTCATCATTAAATTTATCAAATACATGCATAAAACCCCTAACATATCCTCTAATAGCTCAAAGATATTACACTGATCTACTATCCAAAGTTGAAGAAAGAGATAGAATAACCTATTGGGCCAGTATCCATAAGAAGAAGAAAGTTTCCAAAGAACATTATTCAAGCCATGTAACATGAAGTGATATAGTCTAAGGATGTCTAGTCATAGTGAAGACCAGGGGTAGGTATTGCCCGTGGGTGCCTTTGTAGGAGGCGAGTTGTACCTGTCATGGATGCAGTTTTTTCCAAGCCCTTTATTTTCCTTTATTCTTTCTTCATTTATTACCTTTTCTTTATTTTTTGCTTCAAGGTTTGACCAAAGGACATTGCCTTGGCATGGTGACCAGAGCTGACAGTGTTACCCACAAGTATTTTCACAGAAATGATAAGGATGGCTCGTGATGAGACCCCCTTTCCCTTGGCAATGCAACCAAGGGTCATTGTCCTGGCGTGGTTACCAGATAATGACAATTTCATACCGCTAGATACCTATGAACATAATGGGTCGGCTCGTGATGAGACCTCCCATCCTCTTGGCTAGGCCTTGTTTTTTATTATTTTCTTTGGGTCCCTTTTGTTTCTTATCGAGATGCCTCACAAGAGAGGTAAAATGAATATTCAACATTGTGTTCTATATTAAGGTACGTGGATTATGAATTTACATATAACTAAAAAAAATTTAGTGCATGAGTCAAACACTACTTCCCTTCTATGTGCCCGAGTTAAATGAAGAATCATAGGAACATGAAGAGCCAACTATAAGAACAACAATGTTTTTCAGCACCACCAACCAAAGTCTTGGAAAGATGATATTCCCTATTTCAAGCACAATTTTATTACTTGTTTTACATTGTGTAACTCCACTAACTTTGTCTTGAGTGTAAACAACCCTAATTTTCCTAACTCCCCTAACCATGATTTATAAAGTTATCTTTTTTCAAACAATGCACTTCTATTAGATTCTAATATAGGAATGTGATATCGTGTCACAAAGGTCCCTATTCTGACAAGTGTCATGACATAGTCAAGACATGATATGACAAGATCAAACATGGTGTAACTTTGTTAGTTGCAATATACAAATACTTCAGTAGTGCATGAATATTTTAGGTGCACACATATTTTAGTGAGTATTTTAACATAACCATGGTTCATGACACTCTATATTTTAGTGAGGGTTTTGCTAAGTTGATTGTGTTCATGATTGGGTTCATGTGGTTTAGAAATTTGTTAAATATAAAAATTCAAAGTCAAGGATTTAATATTTTATTTATTAGGGGAAGATTGTCTATTTTAACCTCAACTCACAGCTCTGTTTTACTACATAGCCACTAGTATCCTCCACTCTTTGAGACTTCTTAGAATTATATGATTGAGCTATGAACACACTTTGTATATTCGTGCTCATATTGCAAGGGGCGCCTCCCCAAAAGTTAAGCAATTACTATAAGTGGTCCATTTCCATATAAAAGTTATGTACATGCATATTAATTTGCAAGGAAAATATTGCATAGATTAGATATTTTTTTTTAAACCATGAGAAATCTTGTTGAGGATCCTTCTTACTAAATGAAATATTATTCTTTTTGAGGATCCTTCTTACTAAATGAAACATTATTCTTTCTCTTCCACAATAAAGGGGATTCGAATGAATAAAATTCTTAGAAGCCTAAAACTCTACAACTCGAGGGAGTTTATTTTTTAGGAGAGATACTCTTTAAGAAATGGTAGTAGGGAGAAGTTGAGCATGCAATGAATCAACCCATACTTAGGTAGGGTTGACAAGAGGAAAAAAACATAAAAAGTTCTTAATAATTTTAACATGCCACATTGACAACAAGGATCATTATGAACAACTAGGTTAGTAAGTCTCCAATATTTTAAAAACCTCTCATGATTAATGACCATAAAAAATCTTATTGATCTCTAACATTATCTTCCACGTATTGCATAGTCTTAATAACCAATATTTATTCTTATACTTAAGCATCCATAACTTTCTAAATAAAATATTAATATTACTTCTCTTGAAAATTAAAAATGATTCAAATTAACAAAGCTACAAGAAGCCTAAGACTCTACAACTCAAGGGAGTTTATCTCCTAAGAGAGAATTTTTAAGAAATGGTAGTAGGAATAAGTTGAGCACAAATGAATCAACCCACCATGGATAAGGTTAGAAAGAAAACAAAACCATAAAATGTTCTTAATCATTTTAATAGGCCACAATAATGACAAGGATGATTCTTAACAACTAAGTGAGTGAGTCACCCATCAATGAGTAGCTTTGCTCATATCCATCAATGACCATCAACCAAATTATCAAGTTTGGATAGTCTAAATTTTTCCTTTAACTATAGGGATGGATGTTATCCCCTTAATTATTTGTCATATATGTATTTCATTGAATAAGATAACACTTTCCTTGTAAAACCTAAGGGCCAAGAGCCAAGGAACCTTGGCCAAGGTGTGACTATCCCATTTCAAAATAAGAATCCATTAGATACAATTTTTATTAAAGGATAACCTAATTATGAATGAGAAATATCATTAAGAAGAACTTAATAGTCTCAGGGACCTTTTCGGCCACAAAGGACCTTTTATCTTGACCATAGTAAGCATATTTATAAGATATTAGAGTGAAAGACCTTCCCAATGTTTTTCAACCCATGGTGGAAAGTCTAAAGCATTTTAAAATTCCTCAAGAGTAACTTCTAATCCTATTCATTTTCATCCATAGCCCTAATCACTCATTTGGCACATAAGTCTTGGGCCTATGTGTGGACCTTTAAGGTGAAATGGAAGTCCTAGTTTATTATGGAATCCTTTGGCATGATATTTTTTTGCAAATAAAAATTTTCTTAGATCATTGTTCATGTTTTGATGTGATTTCATTAATGCATATAAATTGCTACAAATATCTGAATCCAAAAAATGGACATACATATTTTAATACTTTGTACATACAACAATATGTTTTTTTTTTTAACATTTTATATGCTAAGTTGTCTGTGTTTCAAATAACTTATGTATATTTCGCAATAGTTTGGGTAAACCAAAATTATTTAATTTATATATTTTGTCACTTTTTAGTATTTAATTGGTCTTGAAATTTGATCACAATTTTCCTAGGTTTAGAAATATATATATATATATATATATATATATATATAGAGAGAGAGAGAGAGAGAGAGAGAGAGAGAGAGAGAGAGAGAGATNTTAATTTATATATTTTGTCACTTTTTAGTATTTAATTGGTCTTGAAATTTGATCACAATTTTCCTAGGTTTAGAAATATATATATATATATATATATATATATATATATAGAGAGAGAGAGAGAGAGAGAGAGAGAGAGAGAGAGAGAGAGATCGATCTTAACCTAAATGATAGTCAATCAAAGTTCACAATGCCAAAACAAAAACCCAATGCATACCCCTTTGAGATATTGAAAGCTATTCTAAATTACTTAATTATGATCATAAGATGAATAAGTTGGCTCAAGAAGTGAATCATTATTTCAATATATTTTCTTCAAAAATATACATCTATTCAAAAAACCATAAGATGAGCTCATTCATTTCTAAACATAAAGAAAGATAGAGAATGCATGCCATATGAAGCAAATGATTGATTTGCAACAATGTAACATCATAAATACCTGGGTGGGAGGAGTCCTGATGGAACATGTTGCAATAACCACTACATCAAGTATAGGAGAAGAGGTTCCCTACTGTGTGAAGGGAGGTGTGTCGTCTCAAAGGAGATATACATACCAATAAAATAAAAGACATTTACAAATACTTTAAAGTTATGTTTAAAAGATATTTTTCAAATAAAAAATAAATATATAAGCAATGAAAATATAAAAAAGATGTCGCACTAACCTCATCCATGAAACTATCTTGAATAGGATTCTCTATCAGGCCATGACAAGTATTCCTACAATGAGAGAATTGATGCAAAATCACTATGTCATAGCTTGAATAGGTAGTCTAACTTGAAGGCCCTACAACTAGTGGTATAACATCATCAAATGATGAATCTCGATGGGAAGTTTCCACAAATGCGTTATGTTGAACTAGACTATGTGCTAGGGGTGATCTATCATAATAATAATGGCCCAAGTCTTATCATCGGGTTGAGGTGGCCACGGGGGGGTGTGGGTTGGGGTGTTAGCAAATTAGTTTGGAACAGGTGGTCATCTCAATGGGTTGTTCCCTATGGTTTCTCAATCCCAAGCAGAGCTAAGACCAACCTCTTAGAATTCTCCAAGGTCAAAATACTTGACATAGAGACACAAAATGAACTCCACACATAGTTTTCAAAGAAAATACAAGGGAACCTCCTTGTTGTTGCAGGGAGTTTTATCAAATACCATAAACCATCAATCCATCCAATTATATCTCCATGCATGAATGTGCAACAATCCATGCAAATAAGTCTCTTTCTCAAATCGGGTGGTTGTTTGGTTGTAGGGTCAGTGGAAAACTAAACAATACTCCCTTTGCTTATATTCATTTTTTTGACCTCTTCCTTACTAATGCTAGTTTAGTAGTACTATCTCAGCTTGGCCTATATTTGGATATATCATATAATTAACCACAATCATGGCCAATGGAAACAGTGATGGTGTCAACTGGAGTGGCTTTCTTGTGTTCCTGAGCTCCCCGATTAGGTTTTTAAGTTCATTTAGACATTTATTAATTTCATTGTACAATTCTTGTGGGGAGTTAGGGTTTGATTTTTCATCCGGTTTTTTCTCCATGGTGATGGAATGGCAATTGTGATTAAATAATAACAATTTTTTCTTTAAAAATATGTGCATTTCTAAAATTTAAAAATTATAAAAACGACATTTAAAATCAAATACAGTTGGAAATGAGATCTTTTGTCTCCAAAATGTTGAGTGTCAATGATGTTGATTACTTTCTGATTTTAGGCATAGATAATTAAGTGCACTCACATAGGTGGAGGAGAAATCACCACGAGTTGATGAGAAAATAAATAAAAATGATTTGTTGTTTTTTAATATGTTTTTACAAATAGGGATGCACCCACATCCCTAATGTGTGGACACTAAGAAATTCACACACTTTTTTAGTGTGTTTGTGCTATTTTTTATTTTAAAAATAGACATGGACTCTTATCATTCGCTATGGAGAAGCTTGCATGGATCTTCGACGGGGTCAAGTCTATTCAAACGGGAACTGTGAACTTTATTGAATCACACATGCCTCCCTAATAAACAATGAGAACACATTCATATTGCAATGAAAAAGGGAACCATCTTTGTGTGCCCACCCTAATTTATTTTTAACATTGCAGAGTTTTGTTATGGGATGACACCAAGATATGTAATTTTAATGTAATGTCTCAAATTAAAATGAAAATTTTGTTTCTAGTTATGAAATGTGTTTTTCAAACTTCTATCTTTGTAGAGATTTGTTCTACAATGATATCGAGCTATGTAAATTTAATGTAGCATGTGAAATCAACATTTAAAAATGTGTTCTTTTAATATGAAAATTGTTATTTCTTTCAGAGATTGCATCTTCTGTATTCAATGTTACTTTTTTGCGATTTTTCAATTATTATGGTTGACATAATTCAGAAATATTGGGTTAAGTATGAATCCATGGTGTTGGCATACACTTGTTCCTATACAAAATAATGTTCATTCTTCTTGGGAATTCATTTTATATACTTTTAGCAGTGTAGAGTATTTTAATACTATGGCACCATGCTATGGAATTTTAATGTACACTTTCAAATCAAATTGAAAATTTTTTGTTGTTGAATGTGTTTTTACAACTTCTAGTTTTTCAAAATTTTCTACAATGTTACTAAGCTATAGAATTTCATTGTGGTCTTTCAGATCAAGTTGAAAACTTGTTTATAGAGGAGTTTGCTCTAAAATATTGATACCATTAAAAATGTTATTACATCTAAAGAAATTGTGTCAAGATACAGAATTAAAGGATTAAGATGCTATAAAGAAGTCATTATCCCTAATCTAAAAGATCAAAAATGTCTTTTGCATTGGACAATTGCTAAAACATTGTGGGATGAAAATTTTTGTCATAGCTGCTACTAAAAAGGTGGAAGATGAAAAGGATTTTCTCTTAGATTGTCCTATCTAAACCTACTTTAGAGATCAATTTCAAAATATTTATAACAATAATAACATTCATAACCTTTTAACTCATCAAAACTATGAAGATTTAACAAAATTTGTTTCAACTCTTTTAAGTATAGAGATAAAATTTTAAAACAATCCAAGTAACTCCTAATCATTTTTTTAAATTTTAAAGTCATAATTATTTTAAAGTCATAATTGATACACCATATTCATGTGTAAAACCTTTCCCATATTCTTAACTATTAAATCTACTATATTTAATACTTTTGCCATCCACTAGGTCAAATAAGGTGTTGCTTTCGAGTACATTTTATTTTAATATCCATGACAAGGGGAAGAAAAGAGTACATCGACGAATTGAAAATCGTTAATGTGGGTTCAAAATCGGGATGCCGATTAGGTTAGCAAGTGGTGCACGCAAGGTTTTTGCCTTCGTCTATTACAGCACACGGCTAAAAGTTTACATCGAGCTCCGTCGACTTACTAGTCTTTCCACACCAGTCGGTCATAAAAGCAAGTCGAAGGGATTTGTTCTCGTCGAAGTCGGATGGTACAAGTGCTTTCCCTCAGATTTAACTGTGTTTGTTTGTTAGCCCATGTTTGCTTACCGGAAGCCAGTGTTATCACATTCAAACCTTTCCTTGACCGACGCTTCATTACAGATAAAACGAAGTAAAAGGAAAACCCTCGTTCAATGTTCACCTCAGTCTGTATTTGCAAAAACTCGAAACACTATCTATATACATACAATGCTTGCGAGATTTCCAGGCCGCTAGTCAACGAGCTCTAGCAGGGCTCGCGCGCAGAACAGGGATGCCTGAAATGGAGTGCATGTCGGAGAGCAAAATCTCGGCCTCGAAACCGCAGAAACACAATACATCAAACACGGTTGAGCAGACAGATTTGTGAATTTTTTGCTGTCAGAGATGAAGATCGGACCCAATATCCTGATGGGGAGATACGAATTAGGACGTCTGCTGGGGCAAGGGTCGTTCGCCAAGGTCTACCACGCGAGAAACATGGAGACTGACGAGAGCGTCGCCATTAAAGCCTTGGACAGAGAAAAARTTCTCAAGGGCGGCATGATCGAGCAAATTAAACGAGAAATCTCGATTATGAGATTGGTCCAGCACCCCAAYATCGTTCGGCTSTACGAAGTCATGGCGAGCAAGACGAAGATTTACTTCGTCATGGAGCACGTGAAGGGCGGGGAGCTTTTCAACCGGGTTGTCGGAAAGGGGAGGTTGATGGAGGAGGAGGCGAGGAAGTATTTTCAACAACTGATAAGCGCGGTTGACTACTGCCACAGCCGAGGCGTGTACCACCGGGACTTGAAGCCGGAGAACTTGTTATTAGACGACAACGGCGACATGAAGGTCTGCGACTTCGGCCTCAGCGCGCTGCCGGAGCAGTTCGGGCAGGACGGCCTTCTCCACACGGCTTGCGGCACGCCGGCCTACGTCGCACCGGAGGTTGTTAACAAGATGGGCTACGACGGTGCCAAGGCGGACATCTGGTCATGTGGCGTCGTACTGTTCGTGCTCATGGCGGGCTACCTGCCATTCCAAGGCGCGAATCTGATCGGCATATATAAAAAGATCTACAATGGGGACTTCAAGTGCCCGTCCTGGTTTTCCACGGACGCCCGACGACTGGTCCTGCGGTTGCTGGACCCCAAGCCCCGGACGAGGATCACTGTCCCGCAGCTGATGCAGGTCCCCTGGTTCCGTCTGGACTTCAAGCGCCCGCAAGGCATCAACGATGTGGATGTCGGCCTTCTCGACGATGTCGAGTCGGCGTTCTTTACGGACAAGCCGTCTTGCCTAAACGCCTTCGACATCATCTCCCTCTCGCCGGGGTTCAATCTCTCCGGGCTGTTCAAGGACAGGGTCGCAACGCAGGAGTCGTCGAGGTTCACGTCGATTCAGCCGGTGTCGAGAATTATGTCGAGGTTGGAGGAGCTAGCGAGAGTGCTGAAATTCAGCGTTAAGAAGTTTAAGGGCTGCAAGGTGAACCTGCAGAGCCCCAAGAAGGGGCGCAAGGGGCATTTGTCTATTGATGCTGAGATTTTCGAAGTCACTTCCTCGCTTTTCGTGGTCGAGCTTGGGAAGACCGGAGGGGATACGCTCGAGTACGGTAAGTTCTGCAGGCAAGTCCTCAGGCCAAGTCTGAAGGACATCGTGTGGGCATGGGACGGTGACAATCAGAAGAATGAACAATAAATATTAACTGTATATACACCATCATCTTAATTATTCAGCTTACTTCGTGTTTTTGTTTTAGGGCGAGGCCTTCTCTGTATATAGAGAACTATTTTTCAATGGTAATGTTGTGTATTTCTGTTTTGCTGCGTTTTGTTTTTAAGCTTTTAAATTTTTTTTCCTTAAGCAGGCAAAATAGTTCATGCAAATCATGGTAGCAAGGTCACCTTGTCAAAGTTATCGCAAATATATTAATCGTCATCTTTGCAGAGAGAGACATGGTAGTAAAGTAACCTGCAATTATATTAATCATAATCCTTGACCTATAAAAACATAGATATGGAAGTAAAGTCACATTTTCTTTAATATTACTCCTCATCCTCACCCTTAGTTGGTAATATTACCTGTCATCCCACATCCTCACCTTTAGTTGGTAATATTACCTGTCATCCCACACTCTCTTAGTTGGTAATATTAATAATAGCGCAGCCACATAACCTGTATAACCTGTGGCTGATCAACAGATTGGCTATTACAACTAGTATTGGAGGGGCACAACCTGGAATGTGTCCAGGTTTGTATTAGTGGAAGGTTGTTGAACGGATACTTGGTAAAGAATCTGGATCGTACCAGGGATCGGATTCACTGTCCTGCCGTAATCTTCTTATAAAAGAGATCTGAATACAGCTGCAACACCCTTGCAATTAAATTAAGGTTTTACACAAATGGTTATCAAATATCACAACTTTGAAAAAGTCAGAACTTCAAATATGCAACTTTATGTTTGCAATTTAGATGTGCGTATCGTATGAGGGTTCAGATGGGTCTATGCATATTCTTTCCGAGACGAGTTTAGATGGCTATTACCAAGCCTCAAATTCGAACCTGGCTGAGAACTTGGGTCAGAAAATAGTGGCGTTTGCCTGAGACTCTACGGTACTTATCGAGAGGAGGCATGGCCTGAGGATGCACGATTCGCTGAGCCATTGCAGCTCACCTCATGATATAATCTGATCGCAAAAAAACAAACAGATAGAGCAATAACAAATATATTACAAGTTGAATCTCTGTGCAGGATCGAGCAATGAAATATAGATAATCATAAACTGAACTGCAAAAAAACAAATATGTGGGATGATTCCAGCGATATAAACCTAAATGCACTAAAAGAAATTAAAGCATAGTAAAAGAACGAGATGGTTCAGACTCCATAAAAGAATGGGTGCCTCAACATGAAATGTGTGCAGTATTTTTTAATGATATAAACTTGGTTTGCATAGATATTAATTTTTCTTAATCATTTAAAAGTGGTAATTATATATCTTTATAGTAATTTTATAATATGATTAAGTAAATGTAAAAAAGTAAACATGTTAAGGGATGTCTTCATAAATGCAAGGAAGTTATGAACAATAAATCTGACTCATTGATTTCCTAAGAGGACTAAGAATATGTCAGCATCTTCAATGCACAGCCATCAGATTAGGATTTAAGGTTAAAAGATCATTAATTGTGTCCATTACCAATAGATATAAGCCTATGAACTTAATTAGAAAAAACACAATGTGTTTTCTCTAATATATGTTTTCTCTAATATTATTGGTAGCCCTCATTTTCAATATATATTTTCTCTAATTACCTTATACTCCCACTCTCACCTTTATATATTAGAAAAGATATTGTGTTTTCTTTACATCCCACGCCACTCCCATATATGAAAAAACTCAAACATATCAATTTAGCTTTAAACTTACTCTAGATAATTTCGCTCAAGAAAATCTATCCACAATTTAATAACAATATAGTTTTGGATAACATCTGAAAAGATTTCAACATTGGCCAATTCATTACTGCTGTTAAAATAACAGCTCAAATAAGATAAGTAATAATTTGATTATTACTCTGTTAATTCGAATGTGTATGTTCTTACAGCTGGTCCTAATTGCTGTAAAAATTTCTGGATACACAGTTTATTCCAGAAATTTTAGTGCTCTGCAAATCGGAAACAATTTTATCTCATAAACCAAATAGTTATTTTTTTTCATATATCCATGTGTCTCTGTCTCTCAGTATAATATGTTTATGTATCAGAAAAAAGTTTCAGAAACATCTGCCTCTGTAATAAATGCTAATAAATGCTAGTGTTACATATTTTTGAAATCTAGTTAAAATTGGTTAGAATTAGAGATTTGAGTGATTAAGTTTATATAATTTGAATGAGTTGGTAGTTTTTCATGGTGTTGAATCTATTTATGTATTAAAAATGAAATTTAAACAACATAAAATTTCACCACCATCTATTTCACCAGATTCCTGTGAAAAATTCAAAAAATCAAATGTTTAGACAATGTCATTAAACTTATGTCTGTATATATCTCCCTTTGAGCAAGAAGAACTATACTTTTATTCTTATATCACGCATCAATGGTTGTCCATGCTTCAATTTATTACTGGTTCACCTAAATTTCTGAAAAAATCTTTCGTTTCTGGAATGAGAATATTAATCACACATACATATTAATGTTTTGTGGGTTTTTCGTTTCCATCCCTGCGCAGGTAATTCTGTTTTTCTCAGGCGTTTTCTCTTCCATCCGTCCATTGCCAATCATTTTGGCTGGTTGCAGCTGTATTGTTGTTTAAATTCGGTGCACGTCATATGGCATTCCATTCGTCCATTGCCAAACATTTTGGCTGGTTGCAACTGTATTGTTGTTTAGATTCGGTGCACGTCATATGGCAATCCATTACCCTGAGCTTGTGTCTACTTTGCCACGGCCTTTGATTACCCTGGCCATTTGATTAATTATTTCGTTTGTCTCAGATTGGTTGATTGATTATTTCATTTGTCTCAGATTTGTTTATCAAGATTAGTTCGCTTATGTCTTAGATTTGCAGATTTGTTCAGAGATAGTTTAGTCTAGGCGTCTACTTTGCTCGGAAATGCTGTTACCAAATGTTTAGTATTTGATAGGGGTTACATGTCTAAATCTCCTACAGTACTATCTGCATCGTTGCAGAAGGTCAATTTGAATTTATGGAAAAAATAGTTCATATTTGCATTAGAATAGTGTAACAACAATAGTCATCAATTCTGAACGATAGATAGTTCACAAAATTGGATGATATTCATGAATTTTCAATATCAAAGAGTAACTTAAATTAGTCAACTTTTTAAGTATGTGACCCTATGCAAATATACAAATATATTTTCATACAAGACAGTAGTTTACAACATTGGCCAACATTTTCAATATAAATCACCATGTTATTAAACAATACTTTCATACAAAACAGAAACAGCAGCTTAACAACCCTGAAGAGAGCAGGAAGAACAGAACACGAAATTAAAAACAATAGAGAGAAGGGAAACATATACACAGTTGAATTGAAACTCAGACCAATGCTGAACTGAACAGGTTAGATAGATATGAATTTATAGAAAAATTACAAGCTGCAGGATTGTCTCGAAGCCTCTAGAGCTTCCAGCATTTTCTAGAAGTTTATTGATATTTTTCTGAAGTCCGCCATCTTTGCCAACTACCACATTTAATTCTGCTTCTAGATGTCTTCCTACTGCCATACTAATAAACATTACAGGTTAATTAATCTCTGTTTTAACACTCCCCCTTAATGTTTATTAGGATTAACATACACTTATTAAGGGGATACTTCTTTAAGTCCTATCATACTTCTGAACTTTACAAACTTTACAGTACTCAAAGCTTTAGTAAATATATCAGCAACTTGATCTTTTGTTCTGCAATATTTCAACATGATGTTGCCTTTCTGTGTTTGCTCTCGAACATAATGATGATGGATTTCATATGTTTGGTCCTTGCATGAAAAACTGGATTTTTTTATTAATTGTATTGTGCTTTGATTATCACAGTAAATAGTTGTAGCTTCTATTTGAGGATGATTCAATTCAGCAAGAATACCTCGTAGCCATGTAGCTTCTCGTGTTGCAAGTGTTGCTCCTTTATATTCAGCTTCTGTTGATGATAAAGAGATTGTAGCTTGCTTCTTGCTACTCCATGAGATTGCTCCCAAATCAAGATAAAATATATATCTAGAAGTTGATTTTCTATCATCAGTATCTCCTACCCAATGAGAGTCTGTATATCCTGCGAGTTGAACATTACCTCCATTTTGATATTCAAGTCCAAGATTATAAGTTCCTTTGATGTATCTAAGTATTCTTTTAGCTGCATTCCAATGTTCAAGATGAGGATCAGAGATAAATCTAGAAACCATTTCAACTGCATATGCAATATCTGGTCTCGTGGCTGTTAGATAGAGCAAACTTCCAACCAACTTTCTATATAGTGTGCCATCAAATTTTTCTGAAATAGAGTTGTTTCTTTGCCAAGAAAATAATGTAATAATCCTAAGTCTGTGA